>JARPRG010000374.1:1840969-1870252 GCA_031001745.1 Hartigia nigra
GTCCTTGCATTCGCTTATCATCATTAACATCTTCGCCTGTCCATTATTCCATACCACAGTATAATCAATACTACATAAATGATTACACGAGTATAATAAAATATCTAAAAAGAATGATTTTCTCTAAGCTTAATGTTTGAGTCATCCATAAAATTGTAGCAAAATTCGTTCTTTCCCCAGAAGAATTTTTGCCTAGAACCCTGTTTTACTATACGATTTTGTTAAATTGGTATCATTGGGGAATAACAGGCATAGTACAAAGATTATACAACAAGCGGCATTGGAGATGAGGTTGACAATGAAAAATAATGAAATGTAAATAGGTGTGTAATTACGAGTGAAATAAGCTATATATATATATACATGTATAGCTAAATGAGATACACGCTTCATTCTAGCAGTATAGTTTATTTCCCTCTTTGTTTTTGTATCAACCCTCCAGTTCTCACGTGGCTCCCAAGCAGATAAAGAGGACTAATTGGACGAATAATACGCACACATTTCACCGTACTCAAGTCATTAATTTTGTGGTGCTTTACGTAAATATATCTATATAATATACGTAGCATGTATATTTTGGGAAAATTTATATAGCCAGTGCAAACATTAGATATTGTACCGCAAAAAAAAAACACTTCAACGTAAAGTGATGCAGTTCGTTACTGAAAGTTGAGCATACAATTTTTTTGAATTAGAGAAATATTTAGTTCTATTATTCTCAAGTATATCGCCATTTTATTTCTTCTTGGTAAGTACAGCAAATAAAAAGAGGAAGCGGTGTGTCTACTTGATCAAAAACATTTAAAGATCGTCATTAGTGAAAGAAGACCTTTTTATTTTAACGCAATAGCCTCACCGCTGGTATTAAACATTTCGTAAGTTAAATGCTTTTATTGCCCTTGATATATTTTCTTAATGTAATCGTAATTAATCGCTAATGATTCCTCGCTTGGAGAAATTGCCGTCATTCCTTTTTTGAACATTGAAACATCAACCGTATGTTTTGTCTTAGGTGATGACTTCAAAGGACATTTTCAATTCCCCTGCAATACGAAAAATTGCGTTGATCATCTTTCTATTTGGTGCACAAGTACTTCGCAAACTTAACCAGACACTTTCAACTCGAAAATTGTGTTTGCACGGTCGAGACTCTGCGTGCGTGAAAAAGTGACAAATATTATTGTCAAGTTTTTGAATTGTGGATTGTCGGCTACGCTCCTGTAACGTTAAAGAGTCAGAGCCACAGCAGGAAGGAAAGTTTGAGTTGTTCTAGAGCGAGGAGAAACTGATAAAAAAAAAGCAATGCAATTTCCGTTAGAATGTGTTATGAAAAAGTTACAATTCTATAAAGTCAAGTCTTCAGAATATAATTTGCCATTTTCGTGTAACATAGCATAGATATTGTATCCTATTACGTTTCATATCATATAATATATACAGGGTGTCTCGAACGTGAAGGTAACGATCGTAAAACTCTATCTATAATGTCCCGTGTAAATAGGTCCTATTACATATTTTCGGTAGCTCCATAAACAGCCAATTTTTCAGGTCGCCGTATTTGCCCACGAGATATTTTCCAGAGACCATAAAGAGGAACAAGTGCACGTTAATATCGTCATTGTAACCTAATTCTCGTGCTCGTGGATGTCGTTTATTTTTTTTTTTTTTATTTCGTTAACAGATTATCTTCCCTGCCTGCTAACGCTTCACTCTAGAAACTATAAAGTTTCCTATCCGCCGTTTTACTTCAGCCATTGGTATGCGAGAAGACGGCTTACCGATACTTCACACGGGTCGCATGCTCGATACACTTTTCATCAGTATTATTATGTAGGACCTTACGCTAATGCCGGATCCACATGATCAAAACAGCTTTTCATGTTTATGGCACTTTATACTTTACGAGATTTTTAAAAAATGAAATAAAGCTCTTCCCACTTCATATCTCACTACGTGTCTGGCTAGAATATTATGCAGTGGATATTATGACCGCATAAGGGATTCACGTGAAGAGGGATGGTAAAGAATAGGGGATACTAACAGCCACCACTTTTAATTTAAAGGTGGAAAAGTTCACGCTGTCAAGATTATAGAGAAATCTGGCAAAATGCGAAAGAGAAATGCTTACGCCATGTAAATTATCGTTCAGTGAATATTCCCACTTGTCTGTCTAAGCTTCTTTTTTTCGACTATAGATGTGCTGGCATCTTTTAACGAAATCCGTATAAATCGTTGGATTTTAATCATCGTCCATTCAACTGCGTGCTCGTGTTTCTTTTAATTCTTTACTCTGTCATTTTCAGCGCATTTCTTCCCACGCACATTAATCCTTATGCGACTGTAAAATAAAAGAAAAAGAAAAATGATACGCACAATCACAATCTCTTTCACAAGTTCGACACTACGTAAATTCTCCATACAATTACGGCTAATGAATTTTCATTACGTTACGCTTGCGAATAGAGGCCTGTTTCCGCTTCTGGATTGGAGTTTCACAAGGAGAAGTAGGAGGCCCCTTGAGAAATAAAGTAAAAACCGCAAGCTCAATTGCTACAAGGGTTGATTTTAATGGTAGTAACTTGCGACTGTATATAAACTGTAAGAGCTCCAACCCCTTAAGCTGTGGTTTGCTTAATCAAAAGCTTTGAAAAGAGGATGCCGAGAGTGGAACGTGGTGAAAATCTAGTCGAAAATCTGAGGAGGATTAGTAATTGGTGAGAAAATATTTAAGAGGCAGAAGCAAATGGAGTAATTTTAAATGTCTCTGCACTATTTGTTTATTATGGTCAATAGTCTCTTTTTAGTACAACGTATCCAGTTTGTCCCCTACGAAGACAAATCTATTGCATCAATGAAATGGCAAGGATTGTAACAGTGAAAGAAAATCTCTACAAAGTGAAATTGCACGAGAGAAGATTGCACTCTGAGAAAACTCTATGGCCGATAATAGAAAAATAAATAAAAATAGCGAGAACCGAATGAAATTTCTTTCAGCGACGTTTCTTTATATTTCTAAGATAATGTAGACGCTGTACACGATATGTGTACACTGTACGAAGCGCAGTTGTGCAATCTCGTTATAAAAAAGATATTTCATAAAATATCAAAATATAAATAAGACTCACCATAAGTAGTTTAACTTTGTTAACCAAAGGGGATGTCGTCAGAAATTTGTTGACGGCCGTTAAAATTTTCCCTTCCAACGTGCCAACGTCTCCGGCGTCCTGTTCTTTTGAGCATCCGGGCCCGATTTCGCCTCCTCTGCTCTCTTCCTTGACTATCGGAAGTCGCCCTTTTTGGACGAATTCACCCCGCGAGATAATATCCTCGCGTACCTCTATCCTACCGATTTTCACTCTACTGGAGCATTTGCCACGAACGATCACTTCCGTCACCCTTACAACCCCCTTTGATTTGACTAGCGTGGATACTTTTTACTATCAACAGAATATCAGCAATACAACACTGGGTACGTTACTCTTATCGAATCCTGAACGTATGACAATCCTCTTCGAAAGCTGTGTATAAAACCACGTGAAGAGGACTCGACGCGTTTACTCGCACACTTCAGAAGGTTCCTACTCGTCTAAAGAGGAAAGATACCTTCTGGAGCGTTTTCACGATGCCTCTGATACTCCAAGGACACTTGAGGCTTCAGCTTGGATATCGGTTCTATCGATATGAATTTCAATAAGTTTAGGTCAGCACAAGATCAAATGTAAAGCTGCAATGTTTTTCTCTTCTATTCTGTACCCCTAAATCGCTACGTGCAACGACTAAGTAGTTTAACTGCTTTGCAGGAGTTGCTTGCTATACCACGTATAGCTATAGGATGCTGAAGAAGGACGTGGATGGTAGGCTGCGCGGTGTCGCGGTCTCAACGGCGACTGAAGTCCGTAGCGGCGTGGATGCTGCTGAATCTCGCGGACGTAGAACGCCCCAGTCAAGTTTAGTGGGGATAAAATAGCATCCCCACCCCCATCTGCCACTACCAATGTTGTGCTTCTGATCAACACCACTAGTTGCTATTACCAGTCCTTGTAATCCTATGCAATCCTCTAGTCACGTCCCCTCACTTCTGTTACTGGTATCATCCATTATCTGCAAGAATACATTATTTTTTAGTATTTTCTTTATTCTACTAATTTAATCATTCGTTCTTACCTCCATATTGTTCTTTCAACTGACAGGCCAAAAATTCCGTCACTGACCACGCTAAACCTCTTAACGCTTAACACCAGAGCCGTCAGACTCGATGGGGTAGAAGACTCTTTTCTTTTTCGTTCCTTGTTATTGGCGACGACACTTCCCGGACGTGATCATTTCATTTTCTGCATGATATAATTTACGTCCTAACGAACGGATTCTACCGTGTGTCTCACGGCGATACCTTAAGTATAATCAGAATCCTCTTTTTGGCCGAACATTTATCGCGTTCGCTCAGTCTCATGGAAAATAAAAAGGTCATTACATTGAACGACGCACTTGAAAAATTATTATATATAAAAGTCACACTATGTTTATAACGTGTATGTATTTTAAAATTTATTAAATTAAGCAAAAAACGCCTACGTCTAAATTCCAGGTAAAATTTGGAATTTTTAAAAATTTTCATCAAATTTGTAGATATATGAGGACGACCACAGTGGGATTCTTGAAAGAATAATCCTCGACTGTGACGAATAACGAAACTCGGACGTCCAAGCTAGACTCTTAGGACGGTTCCACTTTCCAAATGAAATTTCTATCTTACATGTATCTTTCCCTGAGAGTAGATTCAAGCGACATTTCATCTCCCTCTTCTCCCGTCTCTTCCCTCTATTTTGTTTTCGTCCTCTTAACAAAATTATGAGTGGTACTACAGTTCTCTACATTTTCATGCTCCACGACATAACAAGAACTAAACTGATTACTTTGAAATAAATATACCATGCACGTATATCACTTGAAATATAGTTCATGGAAGGTCATGATATTAATAAAAAATCATTTATCAAAACAGTTTCAGAATTAATATATAAGATTATGAAAATCGTGACTGCAGTTAAACCGGACGTCTTTAACATTCTTAACGTAATCCCAGCTTATTAATTTGCCTCAGCTATTATCACGATATAATAATTAACGAATGAATTTTCTTAAAGCGAAAAACTTTCCCGGATTATACAAAAGTCATGCTTTAAGTCAAGCCTGTATATCTAATCTAATGAGCACGCATACGGCTAAGGAATTAACGAGTGGCGAAAATGAATTCTTAACGAATTCGCAATGGATATGCATAGCGACGTACTGTTAACGTTAAAAAATTAGCAGTCACGAAAACATCCTATTGATACGCTTTATTGTTCAGTAACAATCGGATATCGAACGGATGCGGAAACAAGAGATGCCGCAAGGTTTATTGTTACGCCTTATGTTTCAAAAGGTACGTATATCCTCGACATGCAAAGTATTGAACAATAACAGAATTATTCAAAGCCGCATTCGTTGACAAGTCATGCTCTCAATACATTCGCCAGTGCGATAACAAAGCCTATATTAAAAATGGGCATCAATTTCTCATCAATAATAATTTATTTATACATTACCAGATGCTTTAGAAGTTTTATCAACAGTGCCCTAAGAATATAATGGATATGTTTGTAGGGTCGAGACTACTATTGAATAGCTGGACCTTTCTATCTGAAACCATTTTCAGAGGACTGATAACAGTAGTGAACGATAGACAAGTATGTCACCCATTGCACTGGCTTCAATATGTAATGTGGAGTACCTGAAGTATAGTCAGTGTATTTATCGAGGAAATATTTGGCATAACGCTTCCGCGGAACGTATCTTGATTTACACAGAAACTTTCACTACGCGATGTATTGACAAGCCATTGTATTATAGAGTAATATCGAGAATAAATTCTATGTTGTTATAAAGCAAATACATGAAAGTTAGATGTACCTAATATATTTTATTTGCTTTTATAATAAAATTTGTGTCGGATGTTTTCTTTTGATAGTATTGACGATTAATTGGAAAAGCGTTTGAACTTACGAATTCTCATAAAATCCGTCTGCAATCAGCGTTTCTATCTTCTTCATATGAAACGCCGCTGGAATTCTTTTACTGCTGAGAGTCGCATTGCACCGGTGCCGGCTAATTCCGGAACTCTGGCGAATTGGAAGAGAGGCGTTGAACGATTTCCGTAAAAATGTAATTACACCGTTCGCTTGGACTTGAAGGGGTCCTGCGAAACGAGTCCGAGACTTCATTCGATGGAATATACCGCGTTCCATTACTTGTTAATCTAAATTAATTGGACGTTCTGGGGTTAGAAAGAAGGGTTGTTCAAACCTGTCAAATTTTCAAACATTTTATATTAAAACTGCAGTAGACAAATCACTTGCCGGCTCAAAAGTTTCAAATCAAAGCTGAGTTTAACGAATGATCGCGATGACTTCTTTCTCTTATGCTTTGTGGCTTTTTCGCATTAAAGCATCTGTGCCATACAGATGTCTGATGAACTTTTTCATTGTAACATCTTTTTAACAAACCATTGAAGATTAAGCAACAACAACGTCAAACTGATTCTGTGATTTGCGATCATGGCGCCGAACACGATAATCGATGGAAGATTCAAGTACTAAAGACTAATTTAAAATAAAATATAAATTTATGATAAATTTTTGATCATAATAATAGATACATTCATTGATGTACAATATTTTGGAATAGATCAACAGAAAGAAATATATTTAGTTAACGATTATGTAGATCAAGTTATCCACTGAAATTCCAATGTTATTAAAGTAGCACGGAAAGATAATACCGACGTTGATCGAACCTTTGTACCAGTAGCTGCTTAACGACAGTGGTTACTATTTCGTCCGTAGTGGCATCTGTGGCGCTCTGAACACTTGAAATTTAAATTCAAATGTTCTGTGACGTCACATAAATGGCTGAAGCAGATTGGTCGGTTACAGAGGCTGTGGGGTTGGCGCTGAAATAACGCCAACTCCGGACTGTTTGTATTTGTAACCGTCCGCGAGATATGATGTGTACCCGGTGAAGTTGAACTCGCGTCGACACGTTATAAACGTTAGTCCAGCACCCTGGACCCATGCTAAGACGGGAAAGGGCTGAACCTGCCCGAAAAGATATTTCACCGAAGAAAAACTTCCCTGTGTTAAGTAGAAATTCTTTAAAAATGTCGACATCGACGGATAAGGCCTCGAAAGCGAAAATGGACCTAGAGACGCAGATCGAGAACAAAAAGAAGGACCTACAGGAACATGAGAAAAAGCTTCAGGAGCACGAAAAGAAGATGTTAGAACTACAGGAGATAACTGGTGGAACTTACAAGCCATCGTCTAGGATAGAT
Organism: Hartigia nigra; assembly: GCA_031001745.1. Taxonomy (NCBI): domain Eukaryota; kingdom Metazoa; phylum Arthropoda; class Insecta; order Hymenoptera; family Cephidae; genus Hartigia; species Hartigia nigra. The sequence continues at coordinate 1,848,342 of JARPRG010000374.1, forward strand.
TCAAAATTGTTAGATGAAAAAACTCGAAAGTGGGAAGCTGCCATTAGGGAGAGAGATAGACTCGAGAGAGAATTGGCTGCCTCCAGGGCAGATTTAGCTGCCGTCAAAAGGACTCTGGGTAAATGAATGATTGGTGTGTTTGATATGATTGTTTGTAGTATCTTCTGTAATTAATTGATTTATATGGTGACAATAGATTTGGAGCGTCAAGAAAGGCGTGATTTGGAAACCAGAACTTTAGAGCTCATCAAAGCAGCAAAACGGAAGTGGGAGGCTGCGGAAAAAGAAAAAATAACGCACCTCAATAAGCATATAGAAATGCAGACTGTGCGTATTACTGACTTATGCACTAGCAATAATGAAATGAGTTCTAGATTACAACGGACAGAGTGTGAACTTCATACTGCTAATGCTGAGCTGCACAAGTTAAGGGTGTTCCAGGTTTGTTATTTTATTACTGTATGTTAAGTGGTACTGTAGTACTTCTGAATATTGTTAAGCAATTTCATGACGAAATAATTTTTTTATATTTCTGTCGTGCTAACTTGTCTATGGCAATCAATCTTCAGTCATGGTATGGTAATATTATATAGTAAAGTATATTAGAATCTGTGTATATAAACATATTTATATATATCATTTGGTTTATGTTAAATGGAGATTTAATATAGAATTCGAATAACGCTGTTAATACGATTTTGCTTTTGCCTTCTTCAGGTCCAGTATAAAGAATCTTTAGCAAAGACAAGAGAACTGAGTCGCCAAAGTGCTCAAGGAGTAGAAGATAAGCTTGAAGCAATAGCTTCAAGGGCACACAATCAATTAGCAGATATTAGAGCTAAATTGGAACTTGAAATAGCAAAGAACGTAGATCTGGAGTCTAAATTGCGAAATGAGCAAGATGCCAACCATTGTCGTTTGTCAAGACTTAATATTGCTTTTGAATTAGCACAAAGCGAACTTAAGGATTGCCAGGAACAATTGAGGAGTGTTCAAGCTACAATTCCAGCGCGTGATGCTGAAATCGAAACATTAAGAAATGAATTAAAAGAAAGGTCCAAACAATTAGAAAATGCAATTATGAACGAACAGAGTGTCACACGTTTACAAGAGCAGCTAGAAAGGCTGAAACTGGAAAACGAAGAATTAAAAGAACAACTAGAAGTGAGACATTTTTATAGTTTTATTCCAATTATTTGTAAATAGTTGTATATTTATTAAGACTTTGTAAAATATCTTCTTTGAGGTAACCAAAACAGACTTGAATGAAACTGTGATAAACTTAGAGCACAGTGAAAGTATTGCATTGAATTTGGAACGTGCTACACAGGATAAAGCTGCTCTGCAAAGAAGACTTCAAGATTCTTTGGATAAAGAAGGTTTGCGAGACAAATATACTGGCACATTGAGAAACGTATTAAAAAAAGTAATTTAATTTCATAACTATCTTAATTTGTTTATCCAATCAGAGGAGCATTTACGTAAAGTGGGAAATCTTGAAGAATTGCTGAGACGTTTAGAGAAAAGCGTAACCAAATTAGAAGCCGAGAACGCTAGTCTCAAGCAAGTCGATGGAACCGAACCCAGTACAAGTCAGTTATCATACAAGGAAGCTATGCAGAAGATCAATTACCTGGAACAGCAGATCGTAAAGTTAGAACAGCAGCTGCAGGCTTCGAGAGAACATGCGGCGTCTGAGCGGCAGATTGCCAAACAGGCTCAGACGAATCTCTGGAAAAAGGAAAAGGAGCTCTCCGATGCGAATCTGGACAAACGTATTGCCCTGAGAGAAGCAAAAACAACGGAGGAGAGATTGAAAGTGCTTCAAGAGGATAAGCAAAGGCTAACGAAACAGTTGAACGATAAATATAAACAAGAAGAAGAAAAAGCTGTGAAACTTCTCAAAGAATTGGAAACAGCTAAATCAACATTGGACGATATCAGCAAAGATTCTTCGCGAAACAAGTCACTAGCAGAATCAGCACAAAAGGTCAGAAAGCATATAAATTACTTAATTTTCATAATTATCAGACTTTCTAATATGTAACATTTATTTTTATTTAAAAACTAATACTATTTAGTTAATAAACATAAAATATCCACAGCGTAACATAACTACCATTAAAGCCTGAACATCTTTTGTTTACATTTTTGTACTGTTTCTTTTGTACACTATTTTATACATAGAGATATTTAACATTGATTTTCTATCAATAGGCATTGACTCAGGCGAACAAGCAGATAGAAGAGTTGCAGAACTCAAGTGCATCCTTGCGTCGTGAACTGGATGCTGCTCGTAAGCAAATGCGAACAAATCAGGATCGTGCTGACAGTCTAAATTCCGAGAATCAGCGTCTCAATCGTTCAGTAGCCAAATACAGTGAGGAGAAGGCTGAATTAGAAGCTAAGGTTGAGAAGCTTCAACAGGAGATCAATGGATACCAAGTAAACATAGAGCTTTTAAAAGAAACCTGCACAGTCCTAGAGGAACAGCTCACTGATTATGAGAGATTAACGAGCGACCACGAGACTCGTGAAAATATGCTTATCCAGGACAAAATGAAACTTCAGAAGGATTTGGAAGCTGTAGAAGGACACTTGCGCGAAGCACGTATTGCTCAAAACGAGGAAAAGACTAGAAGATTGGTAGCAGAAAGAGCAATCGAAAGATTAGAATCCGAAACCAGCGACATAGAGGGAGAACGTGATGGTTTGGCCACTCAGAGAGATCAGTATAAAAAGCTTGCTCAGGACCTGAGTAAACAGGTCGCTGAATTGTCTACTAAGTGTGGAGAACTAGAGTGCGACTTGTCCGCAACGGAACGTGCACTGGAGACAGCTAAAGGTGAAGCCGTGGTAGTCAAGGAAGAGAGTTCAGAACATTTGACAAGAATGCACGAACTGAAGGAAGCGAACATAACACTTATGATGGATCTGCAAGCTAGTGTGGACCAGGGTCAAGAACTGCGAGGAAGGATAGCAGAATTGGAAGGTGTCCTTGAGGAGATGAGACAGTTTTACCAAGAGAGAGAAGTCAAAGCCGAGAGCACCAAACAACAACATACAAAACTGATAGATTACCTGCAGTTGAAACTTGAGGAAGTAAGCAAAAAGAAGAGGAAAATGTGTGATAAAATATTTGGTGGAAAGCAGGATGAGAATTTACCACCATCAGGCACGGGAATGCCTATAGGATACAGGGAATTAGAGAATCAGTTATGTAGAGAAAGGGCAAAAGTGAAAACTTTAACTGATCAGCTATTAGCATTGAAAACTGCACAAGCTTCCTTGTCAGTCCCGAATTCACCACCTACACCAGAAACTAGAAGAGCTCTGACCTACCTATCCGAGTCACCAGGAGATGCTCTGGGTAGAAAGCCATCTTTACAAAGGATGAGACACAACATACCTCATAGATTTAACGTTGGTCTTCCAATGAGAGCTGGCAAGTGCGCAGCCTGTTTGGATTCCATTCAGTTCGGAAAACGCGCTGCCATCTGTACTGAATGTCAAATAATGACACATCTTAAGTGTTCTGTGTCAGTACCGGCGACCTGTGGCCTTCCTGGTGGCTTTGCTAAGCACTTTAGTAAAACATGGAAAGCCAGTGAAGAAAGTTTGTCAAGTTTAACCGATAGTGTTCAAACTCTATCTTTGGATCAGCCGGATAAACCAGAATCGGTATTTTTTAAAACATTTTAATTACTGCATGTCATTATAAAACAATTCTCATCTATATATCGTATACTTATTTCAGGATTCTCAAACTTCGCAAAGCAATGAAAATGAAGTTTTGATGGAAAGTTGGGTAAAGATACCTGGACGTGCGAAAGCTTCTTGGGAAAGAAAGTACCTTCGACTAGAAGGATCTTGCTTGTGTACATATGAGCACCAACCAAGTCCAGGAATGTCACCGATCAGTCGTATAAATTTAAATGAAAAGAATGGCTTCACGATATTGGAAGCGGTTCAGCAACCAGATGTCGCTGGCACTGCTAAATCTGATTTACCTTTTATCTTGAGGGTTGAATCAAATCAACCCTCGACATGTTGGCCATCATCTAGGCTAGACATTATGGCTCTCAGTCAGAATGACAAAAAAGCTTGGTTAAAAGCTTTAAAATCAGTCACTAGTCAAACTATCTCTGGGAAACTAACTAAGAACAAATATCAGACTATCTTGAGATTGGACAAGAATCAAGTGTGTATAAAAATTAAATGACATCTTATTAATGTCTAGGAAATTAGTAATAAAGTCTTTTTATTTTATACAGTTGGATTTGAACTGTGCTGTGGACATAGGCCAGGAGAAAGTACTTCTTCTTGGTGCCGAAGAAGGTCTATTCTCTTATCAACCTTCCAATTCACGTACCCTCACTGCCATCCGGGGTGTAAAAAAGGTACATCAACTTTCACTTCACCCACAACTGGGCCTAGCTCTGATGATAGCTGGAGAGGATAGACAGCTGGTTTCCTGTGATCTAAGGCAACTGAAAAGTAATGCTTTGGCTGCTGAATGCTCTCGACCAGCTGTAAATACAAAGCCGGTACTTCCTGGTGGCGACAGCTGCCATCTATTCCAGGTACAAGGTGACATGCTATGTGCAGCTACAGCTACTCACGTTATGTAAGTATTTTATATTCTAAAAAGTATCAGGATTTTTTTTTACTCTGAACCTAATTTTTTGCAGTTTATTGAAATGGGTCGTCGGAGAGGATTTGGGTGAATTCATAGCAGTTCAAAAACGCGAGACTCAGGAACCTTGTAGTTGTGCGATATTCACGAAGAATCTACTGATTGTTGGCTGCAATAAGTTCTTCCAAATTGACCTGAAGAATTATATGGTAGACGGTAAGCGGATATTAATGAGTTAATGTTACGACAATGATCAGAAATTAAAATTATTGATGAAATTGACGGCGTAATTCACCTTTTCCGCCTTAACGATTATTAAAGTCCGGTGGTTCTGGTATACATTTAAATCGAGTTTACATCATTTGAATTGAATATTTTTCAGGAAATTACATAAAACCAATGGAAAAATAATTGTGTATATGATTCCCTAATATTTTACAGAATTCCCAGAGGATGACGATAGTTCAGTTAAAGGTGCTATCATCGGTGTGGCTAGACTTGGCATCTTTCCTGTTTGTGTTCTAAACGTTTCGAGCGTACCTCAGACCGTTGAACTATTACTGTGTTATAATGAATTCGGTGTATTTGTTAATGAAAACGGTCAGAGGACACGAGGTGTTGACCCAACTTGGAGCCATCTACCATTCGCTTTCGGTAAGCATGTTTGTTTATTAGTCAAGTATTTAATTCTAGGTTCATTGTACAATCTTCTTTAATACGATGGAATAATTTTTCTAGCATTCAGAAGGCCGTACCTTTTCATCGTACATTTCTCATCTGTGGAAATAATAAAACTGACTCAGGATTCTTACACCTCCCGTTCACGGAGTCCTGAGCGTACTCTGATCGAATTGAATAGTCCACGTTATCTAGGATTAGCTGGATCGCATAGCATTTATGTATCTACAGTCAATTCGATTTTGGAGATTTTGAAAATCAACGGAGCTTCGGTCATGGAGACAATCAGCGACAGTCTACCGAGCTTGGACACTATGTAAGTTTCCCTGTTATACAGAATTTTTTTTTTTCTTTTCTATAGATCATTCTTTACGTTCAATTTGTGGCAAGAAATTTTATTCGGAATTTTCTATTGAATTCAAACGGTCACATTGCAGTGGTCAAGAAGATGATAGCAGCTCAGAATTTAGCTTCACGTCGAGCTTAATGGAGGCTCTTGACGGTCAAGGGAAACGAGTACATTTTGCTGACATCACTAATGTTTAAGTACTTCCTTAATATTCAAATTAGGACACTATTCTGTTGCGATACTTACCATTAAATGGAAATGGCGATGAAGAAAGGATTTCTCTTAGTTTGCCTTATTAACCCTTTGGTCATCGAATAAGAATAAAATTGTAAGTCTACTATTACATAACTTCTTGTAAAATAATACATTTTGTATTACATGTATGTAATATAAGACACTAAGAGCATATGTTTTAATACTTTCATATTTTTACAATATTTTTCCAGTAACAAAAAGTTCATTTTATATTTAGATAGTCCGGAAATTGTCGAGTGCCGCCATGTTCCACGTAACTTAATAAACAATTAAGTAATTTATTAAGAAACGACGCAATCGTATAACGAACAATCGACTTGGTGTCTGAATAGTTTTACTTTCTGTATAATATTTTTCTTAATTTTCTACTTTAATAACGTGTATACCAATGGCAGTACTTGAAGAGTACAAGAAATATTTAAAAGCTATAGAGACTTAGTAATTAACTTAAAGATAGTATATTCCAAAAAACAAGGTGACACCTTGTTAAATATCGAATTGATATTAATAGACGATTAAGGATAATATCACAATTAAAGTATAATAATATATTTTTACATGTCTGTACACCGGCGGAAAATCCTTTTGTAATTTTTCTAATAAACGCCATACGTGCACGCACGTGTGTTCATTTAATAAAGAAAGAATTGTATAAGATACAATTAATACGCATCATTTATTCGATTATTTAGTATTACGAAGTATTACCAGTAATCAGAGCCAGGAAGCGTCATTGTTGATCAGTAATGTTATAAAATGAAACGAAACATTATAAAATCTTGTATTGTTTCAAGAAAAGGTAAATTAGGAAACAATGATCACTGGCCAATGATTCTATGTATGAGACCGATCACCTGGTAGAAAGGTTTATAGCTTGCTATAATTAATATATGCTTAACTATGTAGAGTAATGCGACATCCGGCAACCCTTGACACTGGTTGCTTTGTCACATTTACGCATATTCATTAGAAAGGTTGCAAGCATATTATTGTTAAAGAATCCCAGTCTTATTACGAAGCATTGCATTATTTTTAGTAATGTTTAATTATATGAGGTCTCTTTTTTCTAGACATATATGTAATAGTCATTGCAAGATGTATTTGAAGAGACTAAATGCAAATGGGATGGTCGGATAGATAAACTACTTGTTGCTAGAATGAACTTCAACGTGTGATTGTTTGTTCAGGCACCTGGTATGATAACAATGGTCGTCGGTGCCATTGACGCAACAAGATTGCAAAAGAGGGAATCGGCAATACGTAAAGAGCAAATTAAAATACTTGGGTTTACAAAATATTGAAAAAAAATGGCCAGCACCGTTATTATTAGGTAGGTTCATCAAAAGCTGTCATTTCATATGCTAGTTGCCAATTCGTGAATAGTTCAATGAGTAGGCGTATGCACAGTACTCTATTCATTCATCATTTTGTGAATCACACGTACTAGCAAAAGACAAAGCGAGTGGGACTCTTTATTTTAATAGGCACTTGAATGTATAACGATTTCATGTTTATTTTTAGGAGTAGACATAGCAGGAAGCACCGAGAGGTTTCACTCTTCATTTTGAAGATCTATAAATTTTTCCAGAGATCAATAAATCAATCCGAAAATTCAAATCTGTCGGGTAGCTCTGCATATATCATTATATAGGCCACTATTCAGAGGTCAAATTGAAATTCAATTATCATTTAAATCAGTTTAGAGGAAATTGCTTCTTGAGAAATTGTGCCGACGGTGGGAGAAAACCGTTGTTATAAATGCTCGACCCTCGTGAAAGCGAGGAACTCAGTCTTCTTGATAGCATAATCGTACAAGTTCTTCAAGGAAGAAGAAAGATCTAGCATTCATTGTATTACATGTGGTGTGAACAGTGACATAAGTTATAGTGCTACTCGTTGGGATCCGTTTCTATGCAAAGATGAATAACGAGGTCGAGGTTCGGGACCAGATGAAAAATCTTCACAGGAGTGTTGATCCTGGTGAAGAGGCGGTAATATCAGGAATAGCTGGCAGATACCCGGATTCGAACAACGTGAAACATCTCCAGGAGAATCTATTCAACAAGGTAGACCTGGTTACGGACGATGACCGTAGATGGAAATTAGGTAGAAAACTATTATACCCGTTGATCATTAACATCACAAGTTTGAATACTAAATGACGACATATGCTAATCTAACTTACCTCTTACAGATCATCCTGAAATTCCTCAGCGTACTGGAAAGATCAACAATGTGGGCAAATTTGATTCTGTATTCTTCGGTGTGCATTTCAAGCAAGCTCATACCATGGATCCCATGTGTAGAATGCTATTGGAGCATACTTATGAAGCCATAATAGATGCCGGGGTGAATCCAAGACAATTGCGTGGTAGTAAAACCGGCGTCTTCATTGGTGCCTGCTTCTCCGAGTCGGAGAAGACCTGGTTCTATGAGAAGCTGCAGGTGAAGTCTTGCATTAACGAAGGACTTCGCGTAATCAGTATCCTACTAATAAGTCATTTGTGTATAGGTAAATGGATTTGGTATAACCGGATGCAGTCGTGCTATGCTGGCAAACAGGATATCATACTGGCTAGGTGTTAATGGTCCTAGCTATACGGTAGATTCTGCTTGTAGTTCAAGCCTCTTTGCTATGGAACATGCTTATAGAGCAATGAGAGATGGACGCTGTGATTCTGCCATAGTTGGTGGCGCTAATCTCTGTCTTCATCCTTATGTGTCGCTTCAATTCTCCAGATTAGGTACAGGAGATGTAATACACTGGAAGAACAAAGATTGTCCACTGTATATTAAACATATTTTTATATATTCTAGGCGTCCTTTCACCCGAGGGACGCTGCAAGTCGTTCGACGCCGACGCCGATGGTTACACCCGTAGTGAATCCGTGTCTGTGATTTATCTTCAAAAAGCAAAGAACGCTAAAAGAATATACGCTACGCTTGTTCATGGAAAAACAAACTGTGATGGTTTCAAGGAACAGGGTATCACGTTCCCATCTAGTGTCATGCAGAGTGTACTCCTTCAGGAGTTTTACGCAGAATGTGGAATACCACCGAGTATACTAGCCTACGTAGAAGCTCATGGTACAGGAACTAAAGTGGGAGATCCTGAGGAAGTTAATGCTCTGGAGAAGGTCTTCTGTCCAGGTAGAACCTCTTCATTAAGGATTGGATCAATTAAATCAAATCTTGGACATGCTGAACCTGCTAGTGGTCTATGCTCTATTGCCAAGGTACACTGAAGTTCCACTTCAGTATCTGACACAAAGACTTGGTATAGAAGATATCTTTGAAAGAGTTATGGATCTACACTAAATCATTTATTCTAGGTAATCATAGCAATGGAGTCTGGTTACCTGCCACCTAATCTTCATTATAATAAACCTCGTGAAGGGGTCAAAGCACTGGAGGATGGTAGAATCAAGGTCATCTCCGACGTTACACCCTGGGAAGGCGGTTATGTGGGTGTCAATTCATTCGGTTTTGGCGGTGCCAATGCTCACATTCTACTAAAATCAAACCCCAAAGAAAAGGTCAATGGCTCAGCTCCTGAAGATGATTTACCTAGATTGATCTTTGTCTCAGGACGCACTGAAGAAGCAGTAGCCTCTCTGTTGGATGACGTAAGCGCATCAAGATCGTCATACAATGTTTTATGCATTAAAGACTGCTAATTCAGTATTATTTATAATAGATCCAAAGCCGACCAGTCGACGTTGAACATGCTAGACTACTTCACGACGTACATGCAGAGGATATACCTGGACATTTATACAGAGGGTACACGATAATGCCCCCTAAGGGAATACCCGAGAATCCCATCAGGGAGATACAACATTATCCTGGTGCTAAGAGACCTGTTTGGTTCGTATTCTCTGGAATGGGTTCTCAGTGGCCTGGCATGGGTTCGTGCTAATTTTAATTAAAAGGATTTTATTAATTTGTATTAAAAAATTCGAATCAATAACTTACATTATTTTACAGGTGAAGCTCTGCTGAGACAACCTGTATTCGCTGCAGCCATTAAAAAGTGCGATGCTGTATTAAAACCTCGTGGAGTTGATATCTACGATATTTTAACCAATAAAGACAAAAAGACATTCGACAACATTTTGAATTCCTTTGTTGGAATCGCCGCTATTCAAGTAGGTTCTTCGTTCATTTGAAAGTTTACTTTTCTCTATAATGTTACGAATCTTTTCTACAGGTTGGACTGGTAGACATATTAACTTCACTTGGTATTGTACCTGACCGTATAATCGGACACTCTGTTGGTGAACTTGGCTGTGCCTATGCTGATGGTTGTTTCACAGCCGAACAAATGGTTCTCTCAGCCTATTCTCGTGGTTTAGCATCCGTAGAAACAAAAGTAATATTCGGTTCAATGGCGGCTGTCGGATTGGGATATTCCGACCTTAAAGATATGTGCCCACCAGATATCGTGATAGCTTGTCATAATGGACCGGAAAGCTCTACCATAAGTGGACCTGCAGAATCCATGAAAGCATTCGTAGCTAAATTGCAGGTAATAAAGATATACGGAGATGAAAGTTCTTGTATTATTTAAAAGAATTATTAATTACTTATATTATTTATATTGTTATAGGCAAATCAGATATTCGCCAAGGAAGTACCATGCAGCAATATTCCTTATCACAGTCGCTACATAGCACCAATGGGACCTAAACTCCTGGCATACTTGCAGAAGGTCATTCCTCAACCAAAACCACGTAGTGCCAAGTGGTTGAGTTCATCAGTACCGTACAGCGAGTGGTCCACAGCCATGGCGAGATTATCATCAGCAGAATATCATACGAATAATCTATTGAGTCCCGTTTTATTTGACGAAACGTCAAGCTTCATACCTAAGGATGCTATCACTATCGAAATAGCTCCTCATGGACTTCTGCAAGCTATCTTAAGAAGATCCTTGCACGAAGGAGTGACTAATATAGCCCTAACCAAACGAGGACATCCGGATAACGTTGAGGTCCTTCTACAAGGTCTAGGAAAACTGTATGACGTGGGTCTGCATCCACAAATATCTAAATTCTATCCGGATATTGAATTCCCGGTGAGCCGTGGTACCCCGATGATCGCGCCAGTGATCAAGTGGGAACACTCAGACGACTGGTACGTCACATCTTATAGAATGCAGGAGAAAATTGTTTCTGGCGAGAGGGTAGTAGAGGTCACGTTGAGTGATGAGGATTATGAATATATGGCAGGACATGTTATCGATGGTAGGAACTTATTTCCTGCTACTGGTTATTTAGCACTCATATGGGAAACCGTGGGAATGATGAGGGGTGAACTATACACTGAAGTCTCCATTATATTCGAGGATGTGAAGTTTCTGCGAGCAACGACAATTCCTAAGGAAGGGATAGTGGAAATGACTTTGATGGTTCAAAAAGGTAGAGTACTAATTTGTAGTATAGAGAACTTATTGATAGTTGTACCTCCAAGATGACGTGTCTTGATCAGATTTTTTCTTATAGGTACTGGAAGATTTGAAGTCGTCGAAGGTGGTGCAGCCGTCGTAACAGGTTTTGTACGGGCCACGTCAAATCCTTCCCAAGAACAGATAGGCAAGTCTTTTATTGAGAACAACGATGACGAAGAGGAAGTTATGGCATCCAAGGATGTATACAAAGAACTGCGCCTTCGAGGATATCATTACTCAGGAATGTTCCGTAGTATTAAATCAGCCACTACTACCGGTACCAAGGGTAACATCTACTGGACCAATTGGGTAGCGTTCATGGATAATATGCTTCAGATGCAAATTCTTGGTAAAGACACGAGGGGACTCTTTGTTCCTACAGGAATTCAAAAATTAGTCGTAGATACAAAGACTCATCTGACAATGATCCGTGAAATGCCCGAGGAAGAGAAATGTAAGTAATGTCACTAATCATTTTCAGTGCTTTCATTGTAAATATGTTTTTCACCTTACAGGCTTCCCTGTACACGTCAATAAAAAGCTGGACGTAATAAGAGCCGGTGGTGTAGAAATTCGTGGACTGAAAGCCAGTGCCATAGCTCGTAGAAAACTAGCAGGAGAACCTGTTCTAGAGCAGTACAAATTTGTTGCACATCGTGATCTGGAGAAGCTCTCCTTATCGCAATGTATCCATCTTGCCACTAACGTAGCTTTGGAAAATCATCTTGGCATCAAGATCAAGACCATTGAGGTGGTGAACGATAGTGATAACATCACTGTGGAGAATCTTGTGTCGCCATTCATTTTAGAAACATTAGGTAACATTCCTCTGATCCAAGCCGATGTTAACGTCATAGCATCTGCTGAAAAATTCGAGGAAGGTTCTTTGCCAAAGACAATAGTTCTGAGTGACCCTAAGAAACTTGCTGGGGAATTAAACGCCTTATTGGCTGTGGGTCAAGGACTTCTTACCGAGAACAATGGAACTCTCAAACAAATTGCATTCGCTCTAAAGGATGGTGGATTTGTTATAAGTCGAGAATCGATTGGAATACAAGAATCATTGGCGAAAAGTCAGATTGCCGGATTTCACGTTGTTCTAGAGAAACGTACCGATAAAGAACTCATAATTCTCTTACGCAAGAAGGACAAGCTGCCACAGAAGACTATTGTCGTACCAGTATCCAATGACGAATTCTCATGGATAGCTGAGCTTCAAAGTTCATTAAAAAATGACTGTGAAAGAGACGTCTCTAATACCACAAGGATCATCCTGGTTGGTGAAGGAGACTTCGAAAATGGTCTCGTTGGTTTAGTAAACTGTCTCAGAAAGGAACCAGGCGGCGAAGCAATACGTGGTATACTAATTCAGGATAAAAGTGCTCCCAAATTCTCTCTAACGGATCCTCTATACCTAAGTCAATTGCAATTGGATCTAGTCTTAAACGTTCTTCGTCCAGGAAGGATCTGGGGATCGTACAGGCATGTTCCTCTACCACCTGCTCAATTGATTCCAGTTAATCACGCCTTTGCTAATCAACTGGTACGAGGAGACCTCTCATCGCTACAATGGCAAGAAAGTCATATCGAAAAAGGATTCAAGCACAAAGATCTTGTCCACGTAATATACGCGCCTCTAAACTTCCGTGATATCATGAATGCTACTGGAAAACTTGCCACGGAAGTAATTGCTCATAGTAGGCAGGAGCAGGAATGCGTGATAGGACTTGAATATTGTGGAGTAGATGCTAATGGCAAACGAGTTATGGGTATGCTGAATAGCAAATGTTTAACCAATCTTGTTGTAGCGGATAGAAATCTTTCCTGGTACATACCAGATCATTGGAGCCTGGAAGAAGCTGCGACAGTTCCATGCGTATACGCAACGTCCTATTATGCTCTCTACGTAAGTGGAAAAATGAAGAAGGGTGACAAGGTCCTGATCCATGCAGGAAGTGGAGGTGTAGGACAGGCTGCTATAAACTTGGCACTGCATGAAGGATGTGAAGTGTTTACTACAGTGGGAACACCAGAGAAGAGAAGGTTTATCAAGGAAAGATTTCCTAAAATCAAAGATGATCATATTGGCAATTCTCGAGACACTAGTTTCGAGCAAATGATTCTAGAACAGACCAATGGCCGTGGGGTCGATATAGTCCTGAACTCTTTAGCTGAAGAGAAACTACAAGCTTCTGTGCGATGCTTAGCACATGGTGGAAGATTTCTTGAAATTGGAAAATTCGATTTGGCTGCTAACAATCCTCTTGGTATGCACGCTTTCCTGAAGGAGATCAGTTTCCACGGTGTCATGCTGGACCATGTATTCTCTGCATCGATTGAAACTAAGGCACGACTTAATAGTATAGTGCAGACAGGATTAGACAATGGTTCGATTAGACCTTTGACCTATCGTGCATTCCCTAGGGAACAATTAGAAGCCGCTTTTAGATACATGGCAGCTGGTAAACATATTGGCAAGGTATTATCTTATGAATATCATATATTTGTTTTCTTTATGCAGTGTGATTAATCAATGGTCTTCATTTTCTTTAGGTTCTAATCAAGATTAGAAACGACAAAGAACCTCTGGACTCGCCCATTCCGGCACTTCCACGCTATCACTGCTTAGAAAATAGCAGTTACATCATCCTTGGAGGATTAGGAGGTTTTGGATTAGAACTAACTGATTGGCTGGTACTTCGTGGAGCGAAAAAGCTCATTCTAACATCTCGCAGGGGTATTACAAATGGTTATCAAAGGATGCGCCTACAATTGTGGGAAAGTTATGGAGTAAAGGTCGTAGTTGTTGTTGGAAAAAATGCAGCAGATCGAAAGGATTGTGAATATATTCTCAAAGTTGCCGCCAATCTTGCACCGGTGGACGCGATATTTAATTTAGCTGTAGTTCTGAAGGACAGCCTTTTCGAAAATCAAAATGAGGAATCCTTTATAGAATTATTGAAAACCAAAGCACATAGTACAAAGGAGCTCGATCAACTCTCCAGAGTAATCTGTCCAACGCTACGACACTTTGTCGTGTTCTCATCAGTTTCCTGCGGTCGTGGTAACGCTGGCCAAACAAATTATGGTATGGCAAATTCCATCATGGAGAGGATCTGCGAGAAACGTTCTGCAGAAGGACTACCAGGTTTGGCAATACAATGGGGAGCCGTTGGAGATGTAGGATTGGTAGCTGAGATGCAAGAGAATCATGCTGAAATGGTGATCGGTGGAACGCTTCAGCAAAGAATATCATCCTGTCTCCAAGAACTTGATGGATTTTTGCAACAAAAACAACCTATTGTCTGCAGCATGGTAATAGCTGAAAAACGAGCAGGCGGCGATGGAGCAACTGACATTGTTAACACAGTTCTAAATATTATGGGTAAGTCAAATATTAGTTGAACAACTAGAATAGAATTTACATTAAATTTTTCTATCGCTAGGACTCAAAGATTTGAAATCTGTGAGCCTTCATACATCACTGTCTGAATTGGGAATGGATTCAATGATGGCAGTAGAAATAAAGCAAACCCTGGAACGGGAATTTGACATCGTCATGACCGCCCAGAACATTCGAGGCCTGAACTTCGCTAAACTCTCTGAGATCGCTGCTAAGGAAGCTAAGATGAAAGAACAGCAAGGAGTAGCCGGTGCAAAGGGTACAAACAACATCTCTGGATTGAGATTACTTATGCGCACAGTGGGAAATGTTGGCCTGAACCCAGAAGTGTGTTGCAAATTGGAAACTAAGGAAGAAGATGGCCGCGGCGAAGTCTTCCTGATTCCAGGAATCGAAGGATACAGTTCTATCTTCGCAGAATTAGCTAAAAAACTGAAATCACCGGCAACTTGTTTGCAATTAGGACACTCCAAAGAATATATTAACATCGCAGAAATGGCTGACGAGTTACTACCGGTAACCAGACAAATATTCTCATAACTATCATTGAAGTTACGACAAAGACAATTTATATTTTCTTGATCTTTCAGTATGTCCTAAATAAGAATAAGAATCGCAGAGATTTCGTGATAGCGGGATACTCCTTTGGAAGTATCATTGCAATTGAACTCGCTAGAAGATTGGAGGCAGAAGGTCTGAATGGTCGTTTGGTGCTAATTGACGGTGCACCGAAATTAATGAAAGCAATAAAAGATCAGCAGTTAGGAGCAGATAACGATGACAACAAATTGCAAAGCAATATTCTACTTGGAATAATGGACTTAGTAGCACCTGAGATCAGTGCCGAGGTAAATATATGTCTTAGGATTACTAAAAAAAAAAAAGAAAATGTTCAGTGCAATAATTACATAAAAATTGTAGTTCGTTGTGACATTGGAGAAATATAATACATGGGAAGAAAAATTAGAGGAATTCATAAAGCACGTGCCTGCAGAAGTGAACATAGCACAGGATGCTCAGAAGGCAATTTGCACAGCAGTTTACAAACGATTGTTGGCCGTTGACAATTACGCTTCACTTACATTACCACCTATCAGATCGCCAATAATACTTTTCAAGCCATCCACACAGTCGGCAAACATAAACTATGAAGATTATGGCCTAAAACAAGTAAGTCTATCGACGAATACTTGCACACAAGGATTCAGTTAATTAATGTGACATTCTTGGTCTTAGGTAACAAGGGATAAGGTAGAGATATACACTGTGATTGGTAATCACATTACTCTAGTGGATGATTCAAAAGTAGCAGCCGCAGTGAATGGCGATCCGCTTGAGGATGCTGCATCTTTCAAAGCAAGTATAATGGAAGATGGAAAGATCTTAGCACCAATTACCATGGAACAGAATAAAAGATCTTAGGCGTAAGCTCTCTCGGAACTAACGTAGAAGAATTGTATTATCATGGGACATTTTATCTTGTTTTTAAAAAGAAAAATGTTATAATTATTGAATTATTGTATTGAATTAGATTCAGAGAAGTTCGTGCCTCCTGTTCATTTTTTTTTTTTTTTTTTTGTAAATTGTACAGACACGTTTGTACACTTTCTTCACATAATGAACCGTGACTCGGTGGCATAAGTTAATAATTTTTGACACGTTCAAAATAAAGATTTTTACGCACATCTCTAAATAGCGATAATTATTATTTCAATAATAAACATCCAATAAAAGAATACAGGGTGGAAGAGAACGGAAACGAAATCATTTGTTGTAACTTTTGATACGAAAGATGAAGTTTCGTTAAATTTTAATAGCTACGTTTTAATGTAAAACGCTCATTTCGTACAGAATTGCTCAATCGTACTTCACTATTAATTAATCCACCTTACGGTATGTCTTATATGAATATTTATCGCACATAATACATCCACTCGCGATTTTGAAAAAGGTAATAACATTTATCACTACTAAATATTATAAAAGATGTATGATAATCAACCTTTCCAATTAATTCTACACTTCATATAAGCTAATGAATTTAATATTCTAATGTACGCTAATGGGCTATGCACTTAATTCCCCTATTATGGGCCCCCATTAACAATTACTATTTACAATGTACCACGTGTCAACAGAATTACACAATTACGAGTAATAAGAATCAGAAGCAAAACTTATCGCTATATAATATACCAAGATTATCGGACTTGCACAGAATAACTTGGTTATGAGAAAAGAGAAATTTCAATAAAGAGCATTACAATAATATTTGTTGCCTCTTGCATCTTCTGTGTTTTAAGAAACTTCAAAATATTTAAAATATAACAAAGTAGTTGGGATTCAATACAGTAAATTCTCACCTATTCGCGCTCGAAGAATTCTCCAAAAATTCATTCCCTCTCGGCACATATTATTGTATGTATTACAATAGCGATATCATAGACAGATTTGAAAATAATAAAAAGCCCATGCTGTTGCCGGTTTTAGTCCAGACATTTTTAAGAAAGTTTTATCATCGGTGAACACATACTTGTCCTTCAATGGCATAGCCACTAACCATTTAAAAAAAGGTATAATAGAGATCCCCACTTACATTCCCTATACGTCCATGGGTTCTAGAACTAATCTTGAAGATTCGGCGGACAATCCTTGATTCAGATCAGGAATAGTCTCACTGTTGTTGTTACAGCTGCTGCTGTTATTATTATTACTGTTGTCAGACGCCGTGGGAATAGGTGTTGGCGAGTCGCGCGGTGTTGGTAAGATTCGAAGATGTTTACTCGGTGGTTCCCAAAGTACTAGAGCCATGGAGGGCCTTTCCCTGAAATAGAAAATCTGTCCAGCTATATATTCTCTAAAAAAACATGTATAACGCACGTTTTTCGTACCACAAGAGAATTATCTTTGCAGCACGTATCTCCAAGAAAATAGTATATACTTACAATTTTGAAAGAATAGCATTTGGCAAAATAGGTTCATGTCGAAATCTTCTGAGCTCTTCCGAAATGATCAACCTTGGTTCCATGCTCTTGGATTGTTCTACGCTTATTGAATTACCGCCATCCATATCCAGATCGGTGTACGTATCAGATTTGCTTGTAAATAATTCAGATTTGCATCCTGATGACGTCGAAGGGATAGGATTGTGATTACAATCGCTTGTGCTTATGTGGAGTTCACTGAAGTGCGCAGCCATCTTTTCTTCTGTAATGAACTGCTTCGAATGTCTTCTGTAAAAGACAATTACAAAAGAGTTTATGAAACAAGTTGAATAATAATAATAATGTTCTATGAAATTAATGAGGTACAACTTACGTATCTGTTACATCTGGTGTATCAAGTTTTCTCTTCTGGCGCATAGCTGGACCATAGATCGACAGGTGTCGTTCTCCAGTAAATCTAATCAGATCAGGTTGTTGCACTGCTGGAACACTCCATGGAATTGACATTGGCATTTGTGGAACCTGCAACCAGGGTCCAGCCTGCTGCGGTGCATTCTGCTGTCCCATCATGTGTTCAAAGATGGATTGTGGAGTATGGAGATGAGCTCCACCCATCGCATTCTGAATCGGAGGACGAATCATTTGATACTGCACAGACATTATTGTTGTATTTATAATCTTCTTAGTGCATAGACATCAAAATTATCCCGAAATATTTAGTTCGTATAATACAATTCTTATACAACGCTTCAAGAGATATTTCAAGTACATTACAATTTTTGATACATCTAACTCTAAACAACAAATCGATTACAAATGGACATAAAAGAAAATATAAATTTTCAAAGATTTTAGCTCGAATCTTAATTATTAATTTATATTTAAAAAAAAAATTAGCAAAGCATTTGACACTACTAAATACCATGTAGACATATATGGTATGCACCTGTAAGAAATGGGCGATGATAAAAACCTTTTGGCTTTTGTTAAACCGTCAATAGTTAATAATAAATACGCGTAATCCGTAAAATCAATCGCAGATGCAAGGATAGCGTTGTTCTAATTTTTTAGAGCGTCCTTAAAAAAATAACGTACAAACTATTCCAGAAGTCTGGTCTCGCAGCACTGTCATTCATACGAACAATTGTATTAAATATGTCATCTAAAAGTAAATAAAATGAATAGAAGCTCAATACCAAAGAATCCTTGAAATTCTGCGTGTTTCTGCACTAACTAGTTACTAGAAACAAAGCCAAAACCTCGCTTTACGTTTTCCTAAAAGCAAACTGAAGTCGAGAATCCACGAGTTATGCCGACGTAACACGAACTATAAAGCAATGTAAGCGCATGCCAGCTAGCGTATTTGTGACCTTCGAAGAAAAGTATACCACTTTCTAGAACACTCTACTACAGTTTAGATGGCTGTAACAAATTTCAAAATATAAAAAACATTGGTCCTTAAATGAATAATGTTTTAACGATATTAACGACTCAAATATATCAGAATTATAAAGATATCCTTGAAATTATAATGTAATTACACTTTGCGAATTAGGAATAAGTGACGCGCCTGACAGCAGGCAACCCGTTTACACATCTGTAAGAAAATAACTGATACTACTGGTGACCAGCTGGCAATTGTCAAAAACACAAGATCGCAATTATGGAGAGTGGTAAACGAACGACTGGAGATTCCCAGTTCATATCTTTTCAAGATTTTTCACCTATAAATCATTCCGGATCCGGCGGACAGGCTCAATTAGACCTAGGAGCTTCAGATCATCAAAACTTTGGCAATCTGAATAATGACTCAGTTGGGGTTGGTATCATCGAAGACCTTCAGGGGATGCCTGACAAGCCAGAAGGTTCTTTTTTTAATATATTAAATTGTATTTGTGTCTAATCGAGTTGTAATTATAAATATTTTACTTGTTTTCTAGCTCCTCCAGCAAGAAATTTTTGGACCATTGAGTATTATCAAAAATTCTTTGATGTCAGTACAAATGATGTTGTAGAACGTATAAAGCGGTCCATGATTCCTCATGGTGTTGATAATTATTTGGAATCGCACATTCGACCTAAGCCAGATCTTTATGGACCGTTCTGGATATGCGTCACTTTAGTGTTTTCCATTGCCATCAGTGGAAACATGGCTAATTATTTGCAGACAGCCAATTCTAGTAATTATCATTGGAGATACGAATTTCATGTAGTATCATATGCAGCCACAGCTATATTTCTATATGCTTGGCTTTTCCCACTTGCACTATGGGCTGTACTCAAGTGGACAAGTAGTCCACCAAATATGGAAGAAGAACTTATAGAGGTATAACATTCGTTCAATAATACTAGTGAAAATATCATTCAATTATTATATTGAATACATCCAATATAATATATTAATGAACAGGCTAACAAAACTCCTGGATTACTCGAACTCATTTGCCTTTATGGATACTCATTGGCAATTTACGTACCAGTTGCATTTCTATGGACGATACAGATCGGGTGGTTGCAATGGTTCTTAGTTGGTATTGCAGCCTTATTATCTGGAGGAGTACTATTGCGATCACTGTCATCAGTAATTGCAGGTAAAGCAGATATTTAATTATCACTGTTAAAGCAATTCAACTAATACAATGCTTTCGATCTTCTAGGAAGACATAAACTAATCTACGTTGCAGTTATTCTGGGAATGCACCTACTGCTAGCAGCAGGATTTATGTTATATTTCTTCCATGTGCCATCTAAAAATATTACAGTACCAATGCCAGCAATAGTATCTACAGTCAAATCTACAGTAGTCTCTGCTGTAATGAAAACACTGGATAATAAAACTGTACCAAGCCTACGGTGAATTTAAAAATGTCAAGAGCATCCGCATATCACTGTATGGCATTCTTAAAATTTCCATGTTTACAGAAACTGTATTTATATTGTACTATAATGTCTAAGAGAATGACTAAAGAAATAAACCAAAATTATCATATACAATTGACATCAGTTAATTACTATGAAACAAGGGGAATCCTATCCAGATTGTGAATATTGAAAAGACATAAGCTTAAATTAAAAAGACAACTATCCAGAAGAGAGGCAGTTCGATTGAGAACAGAATAGGAAAAACTGGAGAGTGGTTGATTTATTCAGCCCTACATTAAAATAAGGAAGTGTTACATTAACACAACACATATCCACAATATGAATCTCCATTACGCTTTTACATAATAATCGTGATTCATTATTATCCGCAATATAATAGATTATTTAAATTATCAATCGTACATAATTTATTAATATATTATTCATTCCCATTAACCGATGTGACAAAAAGGCAACATTCATTTTGTAGTAGTAGGTATCGTTATGTTATTATCATCAATGTATTAATACCGTAACAATAGTAATTTGTTTAATCGTTATTATTAATAAATAGACAGTGTTAATTGGATGCAATTAATATATTATGGATTACCATTGTATCCCTTTCACGAACCACGCAAGACAGACTGCCACTGTCATTTATAATTTCTATTATTTGTTTCTATGCTCGCCAAGTGTGATGCAAAATTAATAAATCGAAAGATGAGGGGGTATTGAAACGACAGTAATCGAATAAAGAGTCTTTAAAATGGAGTCGGCAGCCATAATCAATTCGTAGCCACGAAAGGACACACTTCTCCGTGGACACGACCAATTTCCGCGTAAATATCTAAATCTGTATAAAATACGAAAGTTCTACGCTCAAAAGCCCACGTTACGGTTTCTAAAAGAAAAAAAAAAGCCGTGCCCCTTTCTGGAGCGACACGCAAGAATTTTAATAGTGTAGTCATTTATCCAAATAAGCGAATGCGTACGGATACGAAAAAGCATAGAACCGAGAGACTCGAAAATATAAAAACTTCCAATTACAACTCATAATAAAAAGACCTCGACAATAACTTCACGAAAAAAGATTCAAGATACACGTTATCACGGTGTGCAAGAAAACAGAATATTTATCTTTTATAGGAATTTCCAAAAAGAATCAAACATATCCGCACTCCATTCCTATACCCAGGATGAAAGTATAGCTCGTGACTCAACGTCATCTAAAAATTACAAAATTTTTTGGCAAGTGCCCCACAACGAGTTGGTCCAACGTGTTTTCTTTCATATTTTTTGTTCTTTAATTTTTATATGTATATAAAGCAATA
>JARPRG010000374.1:1871115-1989740 GCA_031001745.1 Hartigia nigra
CCGGAAAGCGAGAACGTTATCTGTATCGGTAGCCGGAGTCGCCTTGTGACCGTGATTCGAAAAATCACGTCACAATATTTATATTTTTAATTTTAAATTAAACTTTGGAGTGATATATATATATATATATATATATATATATTTTACTGATTAGGTGACAAAAATGATCAATATTTTGTCAATGACGTCAAAGCGTAATTGACAGGTGTTTTAAAAAAAATTCTGTTGTTCCCGTCACTTTATTAGAGGATCATTCTTTGTTTCGTATAATGAGAAATAAAAATGAGAGGGTGGAAAATCACGAGCGTCAACGTCGCGACGCCTACAGTGTTTACTCGCGGTATGCTTTGCATATGAGATCGCACGGCTGACAATATATGCAGATGTCGACGATTGGATTAGTCGCGTCGAAATAACGAGTTGTACGTATAAATAGAAAAAAAAAATTTGAATTAACACGAGCAAAGTAGAGATAAAATTAAAAATGGGGAAACCTCCATTTTTGCAAATGGGCTACGTTTAATTACGAACGTTTTGTTTCTTTAATCACATAGGGAGACCGCTGTCAAGACAAGCTGACACGTGACGTGTTACTTTGTTATATACACTTCGTCATACAGCCTTATTATTTCATAACCCGCTTGTTCCACGTATGGATGTAACCCTTGAGGGTCAGATACCTCAGCAATGTTTTACCCACATATGCACAAGCCTAAAATTGCCATTATGAACCCTTCTGCAACTTTAACGGTAGACTTTCCCCTGCCATGAATTACCAAGTTGAATTGGTTCCGCGACACTTTTAAAACATTTCACGTAAAATTCGCGCCACGACGTTTTGTCATTTCCGGTTGTATATAACTTTAGATAAATGTAAAGAAAAATACGGAATATTTATTATCCAGAAGAGATAAGAACGAATACGATATTTCGTTAAAAATGTCTACGGGCTGACGATGGGCACCTGATAAAATAATTGATATAGAGAAAATGACGGGAGAGAAGATTTATCGTATAACGTATTGCGTAATTGCACGTTCTCCATGGGAGAGAAGAAACGCGAGGGATCGATAAGGTAAATATATATTATAATTTAGAATCGAGTAGGGTAAATGCTATCAATCGAGAAGTAATTATAAAACTCGTTACACGAAATACCCTATAGGTATCCATTTCTTTATTCGTTTCTGGGCACTTGAAATGTTCAACTTCGTACTTTCTTGATAATGGGATTAAAATTCGTAGAAAAGATTTATCGGAATCGGATGATTAAAAAGAGGATAATATCGATACGAAAGTAGGTAAGGTATTTATAATAAGATCAATTTTCCAATAGGAATTCAATATCTCGCTATCTTATTCTCCTTTCACGTTATCTCTCTGATTGGATGAGTTTTAGTTGAAAAATTTTTTTTTCCCGCCATTAAAGATCCCTCTCGATAGAATTATTAACATTTGTACTGATCCCTCGACTGTGTTGTTCTCTGTGATTATTATTCAGAATAGTTCTTGTAACTTTGGGAAAATTCATGACCGCGTGTAAAACGTTAATATCTGGAGTCGATCAAGAATTAAATTCTGGCACTTGATCTCTACAGAGAGACGTTACATGCAATAAGGAAAAAGAAGAAGGGCTGGTTTCAAGAAAAACGGGGACGGCCTGTTCGTTACGAAAAATAAAAATTTCTTTCCAGCGGCGAAGACAAAACAACGGGACTTTTGCATAATGCATGTATACAAAGAGATAGGCATACACGTTAAAGAAAAATATAACGAACGTACTACACATCTGTTTTATTACATACTTATGCTCTATAAAATATTATCTTTGATATGTGGACTCAATTTATAAAATAACTTACATACAAATATACTTATTGCTATTTATTCAATGCAATGTTAGTGTGTATTATCGATAGCGTATAATCTTTAATGATTTTATTAGAATGCCTACACGCAACGTGCCCAATGTCGCAGCGCGTGTGTATAGAGATGTAAAGAAAGTAAAAGGATATCTGGCGGTCTCTTGCATGGTGAAATAGCGTAATTTCAAGTAATCCCTGAAAATAGGTAAAACTAGTAGAGTAGATGGTCGTCGGCGGTCGACATTGGGAACGAGTGAGGCGCAGTGTCATCTATTAACGTTACACGTTGTTTCAAAGGGTATTAAGCGCTGCGTGAATTACGACAAACTCGAGAACCTTCGTTAGAGGCGTGGAGTTCGCTCTCATCGAAGTTGGTTAATGCAAATCAAGTGACTCGAAGAGAGTGTGAGTAGAAGAGAAGAGCGAATGGCACGGAGTAATTGAAATAACCAAGAGGAACGACTGCGAGAAGGATGGATACCGAGAGAAAGACAAGGACAGGTAATAGAATGAGAATAAAAAGATTTATTCATGACTTAGCAAGAAACATGGGATATCTGATGAGCCCGAGAGCAAACGGTACGGTAAAGTAAAAGCCGGAAGTGAAGACCATGAGGATGAAAATGGCGATATATAATTTTACAAAAGCCAAATGGAACTACGAGAGAGAGCGAGAGAGACTTTGTAAAAAATAATTTTTCTATTTTCCTCCACTATATTTCCGCGTCCCGTCGCGACTCTTCCAGGTAGCAAGAATCGATTTATGGCGTCGCGTGTCTCTAGGTGAAACAGCTGTACACCATCTTCTACCGGAAGTCCTTACCTGGAGACCTCGAAAAAATAATGAAGTCGAGTCTTCTTGCTGGCGAAATAAAGAGATACAAGTAAGGCGAACAAAGAAACGGGGATACAAGTTTCAGGGTTTACGTTGTACAAGGCCAATCAGTTGTCAAAGAATTTTACGCTTGTTATTCTTTATGTTTGTGTTTCGTCAGGGATACCACAGTAGCGGGTGTTGTTTTTGTTTCTTAGTTATCTATATGTTATTATCTATCGCTCGTTTTCAGATGCGACGACGCAACGATATTTTAAATGTACAATTCTCATGATCAAAGGCATCGCATTTTTCCCTTATTTTTCACTTCCATTAAATCGTCACAGTTCTTCACTTCCTGTAGCTTCCTGTCACCGCGCTAGAGATTCGTCTGTCCCTCAGACAAAAATAAAGTGAGGTTGAGGCTGACATAGAGAGGTATCACAACTCGGTCCTGTCTTTTTCGTGCGTAGCCATTTTCCATGACAGTGGGGTGACGACAGCATGCTCCATCTGGTAATCATAGCCTCGGTACCACCGTCGCCCTCGCATCGCCAATCCAAAACGCGCCTTAAGGCCTGTGTCTGGCACTTCACGCATACCCTGGATCCTGAAACATTTATTCATCCCTTGCCTCTCATCATTTTTTATAATTTTAAAGCTATCTCTTTTTTTTTTTCATTCGTGACACATCCACGATATGAAAAAATTAATCTTCATTAAAAACTCTCTGAATGTGATAAACGGGCTTGCGTGTGCTCTAAGGATTTCTTGATTTTACACCCTTATCGCATAACGCACTTGTATATCATGTAATACATCCTACAAAGTGAAATCGCATTGCGGTATATGATAATGAAATGGAAAAGTTTCTTGGTCGAGTAAAATATATCCTAAGAGTCTTTCCAATTCGTTCGCAAAGCAAAACTTTTCTAGGTACTTATATCAAGATACAAGAGAGTCAGAACTCGTTCCAAGGGTATAAGAATTTTAGATGACTCCTCGGGATACGTAGACAAAACTTTGAAAGGCATTTCCAAGCTGAAAAAATTGCATTCGACGTATATCCAGATTTTTCAGCATTTGCACTGGGAAAACTTGTCCGAAGTCCTATAATATACTTTGCCCAAAAAGCTTTCTGGAACGTAGTTCCATCTCGTTCCGTAGACTGACTCGCAGCTTACTGTTCTTCTCGATTCAACACGTTCCCTGGAACGTGGGCATGGGTAAGCAAATTCAGCAGTTTCCGGCTTGCCGGCAATTTCATTGGACAAACACGAGCAGAGAATCCAATTCCTAGGCAATTCCCATTGACTGGGCGTTCATCCCGATCGATTTCTGCTACTGGGCCTTTCATGGTAGTTCTTTATAGGAATTTCAGTACATGGTAGGTATTTCCTACCAAGGCAACGAGGTTCCTTCAAGGATAACGAGCCCTAGTGATCCGCGAAGAAGACACGTAGCGGAAAGGGCGAAATTGAAGGTAGGAAACGGTAAGATAAAAAGGGAAGTAAAAGAAATGAGGCAAGAAAATAAAGGAAAGAGGAACAGACTGATCGGAAAGGGTAAGAGGGGGGATAGTCATTTCCGGTATGTTCCAAGAAATGCGACTAGTCATTGGTTCAACGTCGAATGAGAATTCTGAATCAATTGTGCTATTATCAAAGTCAAGTGCCGCAATCGATTACTATACTATTTTATTAGTATTATCAATAATCGTTTATTTTTATTCTCTTTCTAGTATTACTCTTCCTCTTACCCTCCGTGAAGCCCGAGAGGCTTGGTTCCTTATAACAGGCCTTGGTAGCTTTTGTCACCGTGAAGGTCACGCAGTACCTGGAATCAAAAATAACACAAAGTGCTGAATAAATTAAGGTTTCTTCATTTTACTCTCGATGAGCAAATCTCTTTTTTCTCCAACTTGTATACGGATGAAAACGTTCGAGATACCAATTTTCAGAAATTATGATAGTCAGGAGATACTTTCCAGTTGGAAAAAATGATAAACTCAATTCAGCACTGGCAGAGAACTCGATGCTTTTCTATGCCGTAAGTTATTTCTAAAAAGAAATTCCTGACTGAAAGCAGTCAGCTGCATCTCCTCATATATATCCACACGCATTCATACATATATACCTATAAGGTGGTCTAGAAGTAGAGGGTAGGGCAATCGCAATCCCAATTGAATTCACCAGAGTACATGGAAAAGCTTGGTAATAATACCAAACCCCACTGGCTACTTCTATATCCAAGGGCTAAGGGCTTTTGCTGGATATCCACTTCAGGGCCTTTTAAAATGAGCACGCTTTACGTCATTGATCCCGATCCTAGTATACGCCACACACACACACATATATATATATATATAAACTCACACACACAGACCTTATCACATTCTAGATACATTCACTTTCTTTTTAATACATCTTGATACAGAAATACAATAGAAAAATCTCTAGTACCTTTTTCATTCTACATTCAAGATAGACTTCGTAAGGGATAAATATAGTCATAGCTTAAGGGTGTGAAAAAGAGTAAGTAAAACGAGGGAGAATTCTCGTTCGTTTGTAAAAAAAAAAAAGTTGCCACGTGTTTTTCCTCTTTTTTAACGTTTTTCTTTCTGTCTCTCTCTCGCCCCCTGTGACCAGACATCATGGCCGACTTTTTTTTCCGTTCTCATTTTCGTGGCTCTTCAGGTTTTCGACGTAGAACGTCAGAGAGGAAGGCATTGCTCGACCTCGACGAGGTTGAAACGTTTTAACGGCCTCCCTTGGTGTCGACCTTACGTCCTTCATCCAACCAGGTGTAGATACCTCTCGGCTATACCCTCTTCCGCATCCTGGGAGAATATCCCTTGAACTGGCAAGCCCTCTCTGCTATTCATTGATTCTATTTTTTGTATTCTTTTTGTATCCTACTTCGCTTTTACTCATATTCTCTGAATCCGAGATAACGTTCTGTGCATCAGATACAGACAGGCTTCCGATACGTTAACGGGTAATCCTGCCTACGGCTTCCTTCACACCGACATACATTTCAATAGTTTCGACACGGTATTTCTTACAAATTATTATTTTTTTTTAGGGTATATAGGTAAAGATTGAAATTTGATTATTTTTACTCTACTAGCTACTTTTATTAGATTTATTTATTCTACTTTATTGACAATCTCTAAAATGTCTTTACTGTGTATTAATATAATATTTATCGTTCAGTATGTGCTGTGAGGTAAACTGATACGTATAGTGGCAACGACAACAGCCTATGCGACTAATGCAACTATAAGAACAAGAGCAACTTCAGCACAATAGAGACGACCGGAAGTTTGGCCTATGTTTAGGTATAATCGATACGGAATATAGTAACTCGAAAATTATGGTCTTGTGCCTTGGGTGTTGGTCGGGAATTTCCAGTTTACAGGTTAACCTGCTGAACTTATATAAGCTTGCCAATAAAATACGCGGACGCCATAGAGTCGAATACGAATTTTGATATGAAATCTTGAAAAGATTTGATTTGCGCGATAATTTATATTGATTCGAGTCGTGACTCCTCGAGTGTATCGATTACGTCAGCAGCTCCTCTAATTACGATTGGATACTTAATTGGTCATGATTTCGAGGATAATTGCATTTTAGGGGAATAAACAGTTAGCGAAACTAGGTGGAAATTCAGTCTAACGAGCGAATGGAAATTTCGCGAAAGTAAAATCTTAGATTGATCCTTGGTACGTGCTTCATAAATACCAGCTGCTACCGGTTTAAATATCGCTAAAGGATTGCTACGTGGTTATGCCGTCCTTACACGTCATGTTACATTGGAGTTTTTCATGATGGTTAAATACGCCTTTAAAAAGACACGTGCCTGCGTTAACATTTTGCAATTTTAAGCGGGAAATTTTAAATCCCCTTATAGAAATATTAGTACACAGAGGGTTTCTAACATATGCCCGGTCAAAAGCACGTATCCCATAACAGATTCGTTTCTTAAGGAGCTACTGATTTCGTTTTTTCTTTTTATGCTTTTTTTTTGTCAAATGTCGCGTGCTCTAAGAAGAGCCGTAAGCCAATCGCTGTCGAGAATACGAAATTTTACATTTGAGGGACAAGGATACGTATGCGCGAAAGTAGATGTTCGAGGAGCCGCCATAATATTCTACGGAACTTTTATCATAGAAAAGCTGTTTTTTATGGGTTTTTTTCGAATTTTTACGACGTCGTTTCCTCGCGCTAGCTGCATCGACAAAAGGCCTCGAGAAAAATGAAAAGAATAATTCGAAAAAGAAACCCAACATCGATTTTCGTAAAATTACTGAAACCAATTACTACTAGGGTGTATTTTCGTATCGAATTAAAAAATAACAGTGATTCGTATCGGTAACAATTACGAACAATGTAACTCACCGATTTTGACATCTACGACATCTCTACAAATAAACTGTATAATGACCCGTCATAACCAAGTGGTTGGGATATGAATTTATCACGAATGCAATCATTCCCACGCCGCAATGGAGGTCGACGACTGTAAAGAATGTCCCAGCGACAACCGTCTACCTTCCTTTTTTTTTTCAAAATTATTTATGGAACCCGACCGGGAGTTCGTAACTGAATAAATTCCCTGGCCACCGTTAATTTTCTCTGCTCGACGTCGCGCCAGCGTCATGACGACTTTACCACCCGTTACGCCCGTAATCGTCGATAAATTCGTTAAAAACTGCGCTTCCACGTTCGGTACGAATATCGAGTGTACGCGACGTCCATCAGTTTATCACGACGTCCGGCTAGAATATATTAGTCCTATCTGCTTGGTACGCAGATGTTATAGGCAACTTCCTATGTAGCATTCCCATATATATATATATATATATATATATATATATATATAACGTCACAGGTAACCACATATATAAAGTTTCCGTTGACCCATACCGAAACAACACCACCATGATCAATCGTCCCTCTGTAGGTATTAAAAATCGAAAAATAAAAAAAATGCCTACCTTTTAATTCAATAGCTCGAACCATACTCCAGAGATAGCGAGGAAAAAAAAAGTAGCCTCTAACGTAACAACTGACCGGAAAGTGCACAACCGGATGAATGTACGTACGTGTGCGATTGGTGTATCGTGAAACAGATGCAACTCACGGTGCTTCGCTATGCGGAAAAGGAAGGACTCTGTATGCTGTACTATGCGTCTCTTCTACGTGAAGTCCTTGTGCAAAGAGACAACGTCCCTTTACGTACTTTAAGTACGTTGGTTCTGGTCAGGTAGCTGCTAGCCAGTCAGCCAGTAGGTACTTGCTGCTATACGTGTTTGGTAGGGTACATATTTTCTATGTATACATACCAGTACCCTACTGGTAGGTACCAACTTAACAACGTACCCTATCTGCCAACTTGATGGGTAGTAAGCCAAGGGAGACAGTAGCTGCTCTTGGTATTCAGGGTTGCCACTATTTGAATACGTGTCTAGTCAAGACAGTACGTATCTACTATGCATCGGTAAGCTTGTCTGACGTATCATGTCATTAGGTTGATGATACATCTTATTTATTGAAAAGTCGTGACCTCTATGGATTCTTTTTTCAGCTTACATATGAATTATCTGTAGGGTTTTTTTTTTAAATCGTTAAAGAGAATTTTAAGATACGTAATCTTGCTGCTAGTTAATTTTCGTGCTTGTACGGGAACGTATAGTTGGTCTGACTGAAAAGCCAGTCTTTGTGGGACGAATTACATCTGCGTGCAGTCGATATCGGGATACTCCCATTACGCGACACAAGGATTGATGGCGACCCAGGATTGCGCATAACTGTAGGAAATCTGAAAATTCTAATTCGTTTTATCCGTATGTGTTTTGCTGTATGTTGCATGAATTTGGCATTTTGTATGCAAGTGCTATACTATAATTTACGACTGCCTTGTAAATAAATCGTTCTAACCTCATCTATATGCATATATTATATATACCTGTATCGCAACGCGATTGACCTCTGCTGTTCGATAAGTAGTTCTGGCTCGTGTTCCATTTCGCTTGCCTGCTATCGAACATCGATGAATTAAATGCACTTGTCAATTTTATTTAATACACTGTTTACTTCTACGTTACTTTTAGGTATACGGATATTTTACGTATTACACCACTGGTAATATAAAGGATGTGTTTCTTGTTCAAATTCGTAGCTAGTCTTCTGATGCGCTTAACCTTGCAAATTTCACTTAGCGGATAAGGCGCGGATTAGGAATTCGATTGGTAAGGTATTAGGATACCTTACAGGTGGCAAGTAGGTACAGTTTAAAGAGGATTTCTGGTGTTATGGGGAAACCGAAATACGTTCTGTAGAGAAATATATGTATATATACTTGTCGATATATATACAGCATAAAGTGGGTGCTGGAAACGAGATTTCCTTCCGGTCTTGAGTCG
This sequence comes from Hartigia nigra, assembly GCA_031001745.1. Classification (NCBI taxonomy): domain Eukaryota; kingdom Metazoa; phylum Arthropoda; class Insecta; order Hymenoptera; family Cephidae; genus Hartigia; species Hartigia nigra. Next base: position 1,880,225 of record JARPRG010000374.1, read on the forward strand.
CTCGGATTAATTAGTCGTGGTTATGGGGCTTCCTTGGTTGAACTCTACGATGAAAATGCTCCTTTAGGGTCAGGCAAGAAATTCCGTAGGGATGCCACAGACAATCTTCCTAAAGGCCACCGTGGTAGAGGTAGCCCGTTTGTAAGTTTAAACATCCCAGCCAAACGGAGTTTCCAAATTCTATTTGAAAATCCTCACCGCAGGCAAAAATCGGGTATACCGTTCAAAGTGGCGAGCAAACAAATGCTGGAATTCCTTGAAAATTTCATTCTTGTTTTTTCAGTACTCGTGGACGTTGCCTTTTAACAGGGTCTCGAGAGGAGCCGGGGACTTTAGAATTCAAGACGATCATCGTGCTTCAGTGTAAAAGATCGTGTGAGCGTATTTCTAGTAATGTTTTCGTGTACGTCGTACGATTGATTTTTTTTGTTTGAAATTTTTTTACTGATTTTTTTTCAAGAGTCAAATGAAAAATATCTTGACTCGATGTAGTTATATAGAAAATTACATTCAGTTTCTTTTTTTTTTTGTCGCGGAGACTCCTATACTTTTCACTCTTTCTTTCGCTCTTTTATATTTTCCTTTTGTTCCTATCACCCTTCGCTCCAGCCAAGATACTGAGAATTTGTTTACGATTCTAGAGGGAGGCTGTCGTCGGTAATTTATTCTCGTTCACGGTATTTTATCCAGACTGCGAACTTCTTGCCTTTGTAGAAAGAAATATATAAAGGAGAAAGACGAAGAGAAAGAAGAAAGAGAATATAGAAAAAAAAGACATAAAAATGAGCTATCACGTATAATCTCTGAGTCTGACAGCGGTTCTGTTGGCATTGACAAAACTTCGGTGTGAAACAGCGCTAGAGGTGAATTTTCAAACCAGAAATTCTCCTTCGCAACGAAGATGAGACATAATGAACATCGCTACAGGGAAAGGAAAAGCGTCAGCCATTACTGAGTCAGTTTTACGAAATTCCCTACAGCAAGGTATACCTATACACAAGAAGACCTATTATCAGTAATATAGAGTAATACTCATCGATAAATCCCATCGGCATCATTTTACAAAATCCCTAAGTCATAATTCGCACTTAAAGACTTCATCTCTAAGAACGCAACGTGCGTTTTACAGTCGTCTGTATATCCAAGTCGAGAATATCACGTGTTTCACAAAATGACAAGTCTTGTAAATTCCGAAAATTCCTCAATCAAAATACGTGCATGGCCCTTTGAGAGAGAAATGTCACAAGCATTCCACGTGCGCTAGAAACATTTCGCAAGGGGACTGTGACAGGCCAGCGATACAATTTAATACAAACTCTATTGGTTATATGTGTCACTTTCAAAAGAATATTCATTTTAACGGTATCGTGACATTTTTTTTCTAATATAGTCTAGCCGAAAAAGAAGACGCGTGCAAGAATTCTGGATAGCCAGATATATGGGAAATCGCGTTCCAAAAATTCCTATCCCAAATATTATCCCCTCCCCGCCCCCATCCTCGCCAAACAAAATTCCACATCTTCCCGTTTTGAATACAAGAGTCTGTATCCACGAGTTTCCGCGCGCACGTACACGTGAAGTAATGCGGGTTAAGTGAGCATACGGTCGAGAGTTTCTCCATTATTAACGGGACCGAAGAGTAGGATCAGGTTTAGAATTCTGGATGTGAATCGTTCGAATCACTGTTTATTATGGGAGCCATCCAAGCTCATTAGTATAGTATAACCATAGCCAGTGAAAGTTCCCCCATCGTGGGTTTTAACGAGAATCCCGTGAAACGTGTGAAAATACAGACGAACATTAAATACAGGTTTTATGGATTCTGAGGAGTATAAAATAAAAAATTTGTTTTCAACTTACTCCTTGGATACGTCGTGCTCGGGATCGTCTCTATATCGAAGTCGTAAATTGGTCCTGATGTCATTACTCTCATTAATATGTCTCACGCCGCTCAGTTCAGCCGGTAGAAGCAGCGCCACTTCTGCGAAGAGAAATAATGAAAAAGAATTAATTCACTGAACAATGGGCTCCCGTTAAGAGACAATACTATACGAAACGGTGTATCTGAAAAGGAAAATTCCGTGGTTAAATTCTTCATGAGAACAGTCAGCTGTTGGAAGCTGATTTAAACAATAAGGTAGTATCGCAATAAATAATTACGTTCAATCCATTCTCTGTGATTAATTGACTTTTCTATCTCCGCTCCCTTTCATTCGTATGGATTTTCTTGTTTTTCATGACTAGTAATTTATAACCTCCTTCGATTAATTTACTCCCGGTCTCGCAACTGCGGAAACGCCGTACGTACCTTTAATGAATCTTATTCCGTCTAAGAAACACTGTCAAGAAAATACAAGTTTTCGTGGAAAATCTAATGAGTCCGTAACACGTTAGGTATGAGGGATCCATTATTTGTAAAGCGTTAAGTCATTCGAACGTGCTTCCAATCATTTTTCAGATTGGCGTAATCTTAGAGTAAATTCTCGAAGCAGTTGTCGTCAATCAAACTGGCTGAAATGGTGTAGGCTAGATTGCCATTGGAATTAGCTATCTAAGAGGCGTTCCGTGTCGATCGTTATCGTAGGGTCGCTTGAGCTACTCCGCTGATAAAACCAGCTTTGACCATCTTCTAAGATCCTTTCTATATCCTCCCTGTCCTATTCATCTTACGGGATACCCCTGATCCTTCGTAAAATTATTTTGTCAATATTGTACTTGACACATTACAGAACCCAGCCACTCAAGAATCCACGTAAATTTTGATATTTATATTTTTCTTTTGAAAATATTTTTTGGCGATTTTGAAGTACAGTATGGCATCTACTAAAGGCTTATTATTGTTCGTGGCGTTCCCCCTGATATATTCCCAATTATCTAATGATAATTAGCAAGATCTCGAACAATGCCAAAGTTAGCACGATTTTACTATGGTATTCTATACGAAATACCACGGAGACTCCCTTACTCGAAATTCTATTCATTCTCTCACATAATGAACGTACTAATTACTCTATGGAAATTCACAGCCATACGAGTAATTTGCTTTCATGAAATTCTCCTCTCTGACGTTTACTTACCTTTTAGCGCAGATTTTGGATTTCGATGATGGCACTTGATACCCTGACATCCCCTGTGCTGCACCAATTGCGGACAATGCTTTCCACCATTTTCAGCAGCTCTCTCGACCAACCTGGACCTGGTTTGAGCACCAGGACCACATTCGCTGTCGCAGACAGACCATGGACCCCATCCTGATACAACGCAATCGAGTACTGAAAAAAAAGAGAAAATAGTACCAAACATTAATAGATATCTGTTTTCAAAGCAGGACGATACTTTCTAACCAGCGTCAAAGTTCACGAGTGAATTTTCTTTATGGGGTCAATCACGCCATCGTTAATTCCACGCGATTGGATGAACACTAAAAAGTACAATAAACGCAGAAAATCTGTTTTAGAACAGCAATATGGAAGGTGAAGAAGGCATTAAGGATATTTTACGACGTAAATCCTGACAGCGTAGTAATCGCATTTCGCAAAAGCCATCTTCTCCACTAAGAAAGTGTTCATATCCCAGAATACAGTTAAACCCTAAAGGCAAAGCTGTGATCTCTGTGACACGGGTGGTGATTACGCTTATCACATCTGAACGATATTAAAACTGTAATTCCATCAGAATCTAAAATTGCCAGCGAAATAATAACGAGTAACGTATAAAGACTACTTGTATGCCACTACGTGCTATGAAATTTTAAGAGGTTAAGTACGGTGACCGTGCGGCTGGCAACTCGTGTACGATCTATTCTGAGCGAGTGCACGTGTACCAACTGTGAATTAAAAAAAATGAATTTTCAAGTATCCCACCTATTGATCCTCGATAAAAAAATTAATGGAGGATGCGTCTACGTACATGTGAGGATTTTATCTACGTGATTCGCCTCCGGATAGCTTATTTTTCTCCGCCTGTCTTGTCACTTTTTTTTTTGCTTTTAATTTTTAGCGTAACCGGTTCCTTAACCTTTCTTCACTTCCGGTGAACATCTTTTCTTGGATTTATGATTTTCCTTTGTTCGCTGTTTCGCGAACGTTAGACATTCTCGCTGCTAGCAGAAGACAAAAAAACGTTAGGAATGCAATCAAAAGAAAGGATCTTTTCCGGTGACAGAAGGTGTCGTTTGTTTTTCTTGATATCGTAAAAAAAAATTCATTAGAAATTCTTGACAGTATGACGCGCCGAAATGCTTCGTCGGAAGATAATTGGCGGACCACGTCGTCGCGTCATAAAAATAAACACGGTAATTTATATAGTGTAACCTTTTTTTTTTGTTTGGATGCCAAACACTCCTGTCAAAAAATAAATAACTCACACTAAATTCCTAAAAGGACGACGCTACGCGTTATCGGCAAGAGCTCAGACGGTACTATCGACGGTTCTGGAGGATATCCTCGAGAAGATGCTGGATGACGCGAAGAAGATAGCCGAGGATGCAGGCAAAGGACGCACATCCTTGGAGGACATAGAAAAGGCCTTAAAGAGACTCTGTCAATGGTTCCGTCCACAAGGATCGATCGCTGCCAAGGAGAATAAATTACATAAGCAATCGAACAAGTAACGCGTCATGGATAAACATGCCAAGATAAACGTCAAAATAAATCTGTCAAGTGTGAACTACTCACTTCTGTATGGTCTTTTGTGGCATAGCCGAGAGAATTGATAGATCCACTCGAGTGAGGATCACTCGAACGAAACAAGATGAAAGAGTCGTTTGTACTTTAATTTTATTTGAGGTTATCAAGGACTCTCTTTATCCAGTGTTACCATCCTTCGTGGCTACGCATACGCGTACCCTTATTCCACCCTAATTCCTCCCTCAGCACACCCCGTTTATTCCCTCAGTAACGTTTAACGATCGTGCCGACGCGAGTGCCAAATATCCGGGATAATTTTCGGCTGGGTTCGGGTATGAATAAATAGTTAGAAAGGTACGATCGATAGGTTCTATGTGGAATCCGAATCGAGTGCTCTTCGCGGGTGCTGCTTTACCTCTTTTTCATAAAAATAAACCCTTCAAGAATCGCTAAGTCTACGCAAACAGAACGTACATAGTATAATTCATATTTTATACAAATACCCAATTTTGAAAAATACTTATTTTTATTGCAGAGAATTTTTTTTTTTCTTGATTTTAGGTAATATCAACATTCTTTTTCGAGTAAACATTTTTTTCTAATTAAACCTATTTTTAATGTAATGATACTGTGCTTATATATCAGGTTAAAAGCATGGAGCTTTGTTGGGTCTTTCACGTGACTTTCGCAATCTCAATACGACTTTACCCATTCTATAATGAAGGGTGCACTGTCCTCAGAGAGTTCGAACCCATATCGTTTACCTTAATGCGGCGAACTTTATCTCGTCTACCAAAGCCACCGTTTGTAAGTCAATCGATAAAGTACAAAGCCCAGCGAAAATGAGAAATTTGTATAAGGGTGAATTGGCAAATGACTTTCTACTTGGGCAGTGACCGAAATAATTATTCTAAGAAAGGTCGCCCGAGGCTTTACCAGAGAAAAAGGAAAGAGCAAATAGAACCGATATGAAAAGAAAAAGTACAAAAAAAGAACAAACGCATTTTAAAGGAGCAAAAAATCAAAACCAAACAATTCTTGTATAACGACTGTCGCAGTTAAAAAAAAACACCTATTGATTTTCAAATAATACCTTGTAAAATTATTCATCCAATTCTTTTTGGTTTTTGAAATTCTATCTTGTGTGACGTGCCGAAATTTTTTTTTTTTTTTTCTGTACTCGTTTGTTACTTGAGAAGCAATCAGAGTACCCTCTGTGCACGTTAACGCCATTAATTAAAGCAATTTCGAGGTCATTAAAAAGCTTTAGCAAATGAAGAGGTCATGTGCATTTTTTAAGACTCCACATCTCTTACCCGAGATATCTAATACCGTATTAAAGTTTCATCTAACTGAGATCCTGTAAACCAACCATTTCAGTCGCTCTGCGACCAACAGAATCCACCCTTCGTCTCCATCCCCTGCTACGTGAGACCAGTCTCATTAGGGGCTATTCAAGGTTAATTTTCAACCACCCGTATTTCCAGCTGAATTTCTTAACTCTGGTGAAATTGTGCCCGAAAGGCTTCCCTTGAAAATTAGAATTCCCTGTGGTGTCTGGAAAACTTTTTATATCTATTATTCTCTCCAATTTTACCATAGTACTGTCAACAAGTATTTTATTGTGTATTATTTAACGAAGGAACCGATATGCAGCATCAATGTGTCTCTTTACCGTATAGATAAGCTTTGAAGATTTTACCTGACATTCCACGATAATTATCTGAGAGAACAAACAAGACGAAGTCGGTATAAGCAATTAGTATTGTTTAGACAGACTCCGGAGATAGTCATCAGATGTTTATCTTAAACAGTCTGGAGTCTACAGTTATAGCTTCGACTAAAGACAGTGAATTACAAGAATATAATCTTCTATAATCTGTATCTAAACGATTGTAAAATTAAGATTTCGTATCGAAATTTAAAATAAGTTCTTACGGAAAAAATAATATTAATAATCAAGTTCTAAGAAAGATTACACTTCCAAGTCATGTAATTTATGATTTTTTGTGAATGGCGACCCAGGGGGCAGCACTAAGGCTTTCCTAGTCCACGGGTATCGCCATAGGACGGTGAGTAAAAAAAAAAGAAAAAAAAAAGTCATAAAATGTTTCGGTAGGCGCCATCTGCCCCATAGTCGGCTCCAAAAAGATTTCAAGGAGACCTGGCGCCAAACCCTCCTTTTATCCGCACGCACCAGGGTATTTTTCTTAGGACACGTTAAAAGGCCAGAACGACGGAGTCCAGTCATAGTCAGGTAAATTACAATGAGTCCTGACAGTGATTTATTGAAAATGTGTTTGCCTGAATGAAAAGAGTACAATAAAAAAAAAAAGCGAAAACAAAATGAAAAATATATGAGTATGGCTTTACCACCTTTTTCATGTTTCTTAAACAAACAAAATTGTAGCAGGGATACGTCAATTTTCTCATAGCCTTCTTTCCCTTCTACCCATAAAAAATATCTAGCGACATAAGATTTCCAATGAAAATGATCTGAAGGTCTTCGCGGCTGAAAAAACAATCTCGTCGGCAGTCTCTTAAAAATTGGGCGCCATTTCGCACAAATGGATGAAGCAGACAAACCAGCCCGTAATCCCCCGCCTCGAGGTTCACACTATGGGGGAAGAGTGTAAAAGTAAATTAAGGGGGCGAAAAAACCTTCCTCAAAATTGCAAAATATCAAACAAAGCAGCTCCCGCCAAGTCTTGGATGGCTGTAAACATTTATCGTTATTTTCCTCTTGTTTTCCTACCAAATTTCCTCAATCACGCTTCATCTTTTTTCTGGGTCTATACTGTAAAATCTAAAATCTTCTACCACCGTCATTTCACCATTATGCCAAATAGAATAGTCTAATCCAGAAAAAAAATGTACACTTCAAAATCATACAGTTATGTTGACTTTTCCTAAATACCATCCACGTCATAGTTTACAACTACTAAATTAGTATTTATACGTTTACCCGATGTCGAGTACTCGTACCACTTCCGGAATATATGGATCAACTAAATTCTAGTAGGTAAGGGTCGCGTTAGCAACCACCCCGTTACGTACGACCTCCTGAAGTAGTTTCCCCAGGTACTCCAAAAAGTATCGTACAAGTATAGCCATTCGTATAATGGCGGTCAGGTAATTAGACTGGATTTACGATGATCGTGAAGTACGGTGGGAACTCGATCATTGGTCACATAACAGTTTGAATGTAGCGAAGAAAGTTTTACAGAGTATCACAGGATTCAGGGAAAACCTTGGCTACAGCATTTACCGGTAATACTGTTAAGGGACCAGGAAAATTTTATACCTTATTTTGATTCCAGTTACCAACATAAAGCGCAGCTGCGACGCCCGTCGCTTCTTTCAGTTCCTTCTTTTCTTCTCTGTCTCGTCCATTCCTTTCGACTCTTTCTTTTTGCACACTGCTACTGCGTCTGTGCCAAGTATAGCATAAATTCCCAATGTCTAAAGGGGGTTGAAGGACTATAAGTTTATTACCAGCAAACATAACCCTGCCTGACCTACACCCTCCATTATAATAATAGATTTATTCAAGCAGTTTCAAAGTGTACCTACCCCCTACACTAATACATATATATACACAGAATCTAAGAGGATGAGTAAAACTATTTTACTGATTAAGAAATTAATTAAGACCCCGCACTACTCAAGCCTTTGCCGCTGTATTCTTCTGTACCGCAATTTTTGTACTTCCTTCCATTCTTCATTTTTTTTTATTCACTCTACACCCTCAACCCTTACCGCAACGAACTTCTCAGTCAACTCGAGCGAACGAGGTCGCGTAGGAGTCTGCTGCTTCTTGGACGAGGGATGAACTTCGCGAGATTATGTTCGTGGAACATTTCATCTCTTTATATTTACGTCCTCCTATCGGTTAAGCTCCTTCTATCTCTCTGTCCTTCTCTCCCTTGTGTATTTCCTTACTAAAGCCACGCGCAGATCAGAATCGAGGTGGAAAATTCTAAGCTCTTACCCAAACTCGTACGATACAACGGCGAAATGCCTGAGCGACGAAGTGGATTCATCGTGTGAATTAACAGGGCTGTGTCAAGTATGCTAACAATGCTATTAACCCTTGAATTCGCACTGGATTACGCAATACAATACACTCTGTCATCCTACAGTCTTACGGCACTTTAGTAGTCCTATACTTATTTCGTCTACTACATACCTTTCTCCGTCTGTGACTCTGACCTTATATATGTATATACAGTGCCCTTCATATGACACCTGCACGGAATACCATTCCGTCGGAATGTAGGTATCTATATTTTGACGTTAAAAGTCTACGGCATTGTTTTACATTAAATCTAAATCCCCGTCAGACGACTGTGCATTGTCCTATTTTATAAAGCACAAGAGCAAAACTGTGAATGCCAGACGACAATAAATATAATGATCCACACTATCCAAAAGTTCATGGGACGCTCTTAAACTGTCTATCGGAGTTTAAAGTCTATATGCAGTTATACCGGACGCTTTATGTATCACGCATTGAGTGTACGAAGTCAACGAACTCGCGGGAAAGCGTCATGGGAAACATGAAAAAAAAAAATCATCTAAACGATTCCAAGTGTTGGACTGGCTGTTTGTAACGAGAATAACAAATGCGGTCTGGCGGCTAACAACGCTTGCGGAATTAATTAGAGAAGGGATTAAGCTGGCATTTTATACATTTATATAAATGGGGATACAGAAATAATTCTTTAGTTTGGACAGTTCGATACCTTGAGACAAATGGTTTGGTCTTTACTTAGTATCCTTTTTTCTTTAATTTCCGTAGTTTTCTTTATGGAAACTTAAAGGATCTAAGGACTTAACTTGCTACCGTACCGGAGACATCCTAATTAACTGGTGCAATTAACAAGATTGAGAATGGTTTTAATAATGAAAAAAAGGCTCATGTTCTTTTCGTAGAGTCGACTCTAATTTAATCGCAAGCCAGATGTCTCGTTACTTCAATTACTATTACTTTTATTTTCGGCAGAGCGAAGGAATACGAGCGATGCCCTGCTGTTGTTATTGGACGAGTTTATTTTCATGGAAATGTATAAACTGAAGGAAAGTACCCGCCTGCAAGTTTTACTGCGAAAGAATTTCTTCCAATGAAAATGGAACGTAAGGGTGAAGCTTTTAATATCACTATGAAGCAACTTTATATGAATATCCATAAATACGTGTATGTAATGTATATTCATATATACATATATATTTGTTCATGCTGTATGTCATATGAATAAATCCGTGACAAAAATGCACCTGCATTATTTCTCCATAGCTCGCGTATAAGCATGTAAAAATATTCGAAACAAAAAATTATAAAAGAAAAATTCATAAAGAAATTACCGATACGAAATCAATTTTCAATTGTAATCCCTGACCCATCAATATGCCATTCACTGGAGTGACCTTAAATTCGCATTTTCGCTTGAATAAAACATCCAAATACCTCAGAACTTGGGCTAACAGGATGCCAGGATATTCCTCTGTATATTGAAAAATTCCTTTAAAAGGAAATAAAAGGATGAGGACACGAAGCCTCCTCGTCGGGGATTAACGGCTCCTTACGTAAAAAGTGAAAAATTGTCAAAATCTCCAAAAGTTCATACTTAACGAAGAAAATCCACTATCGGTAATCTTAACCCGCTCTTAGGATAAAACCTCGTTGCCGTAAAAGAGTCTCGAGTTTCGCAGAAGTGGCGAGCACATTATTACCATTACTTCCAGAGCGAATCTAATCCTTTCAAGATGGCCGAGGATCGCGTTACTTCTGTCGCGTAAAATTCAAAAATGTCCGGCAGCTATGACGTCAACAATATTTAACCTCAGTCCTAAGCTTAAGCTGCAGTAATTATCAGTCACCCTATATGGTTAACGGACGCCATAAAGAAAGTTAAAGAAACATTCCTTCGAAATGTCATCCAATCTTTCATTCGTTCCATTCCTCGACGTTCCTTGTGCAAATTGTATGCGTTTCTTGTTTTTCTTTGTTAATGCAAAAATACGTCCCCACTCCTTAAAACGAATCGACCGTGTCGGTCATCAACACCAAAAACCTGACAAAGACAATGCACAGTATTAGCATAACAATGGAGTTGCACGAACGCCACCAATTAAAGAGTACTGGGAGTGACCGGACAGAACAGACATATGGACAGACAAAGAACCTTCATTTAGATTAAAACGTTGCATTAAAATGTTAAATGACTCGTGTAGAAACACTCGGGTCTACGTTTCGGTTGGATCTCTTGTTTGGTATTAATAGCCAAGGGTGGTTTATACGTGCGTGAACGTCCAAACGACAGTCTCGTCTGCGATCCCGGACGATTAATCACTTTTTAAAAGAGCGCGTCAACGGCTATTGATTTTCATATTCCATAATAGGCTTCACGAAGACTAAAAGGAACACGTACTGATAATTCATTAACTTTCAAGCCGACGTATTAACGAACCTTTTAATATTTCGACACTTATCACCTTAGGTCTCTTAAATACTCTTACATACAATTTTTCGAGATACTTGACAGAGTTTAAGTTCAGGGTCACCAGCCGGTTTTCGTGAGCGATACCCCTTACACCTTGTTTCTCTTTCTAATTGAATTTCCGAAGAATCCTGGTACGTTATAAGAAGAGAGATAGAGAGCAAAAAAAAACGAAGAATAAGAAAAAAAAAAATATATAAACAAAACCAAACCAGACCAAAGCATCCATTAGGTGGGTGCTGGTGCTACGGGAGATACGTATTTTACAAGACTTCTTCGGGATCGCAGGATAAAGGGCTCAGGAACCGGAGAAGAAGCAGAAGAGGATGAACAAGAAGAGTAACGACACGAAGAATAAAGAAAAGGAGAAAGTGCTTGGGCGCCTACGCGAAGGAAGACGAAGCAGAAGATAAAGGTAAAAAAGGAGAGGAACAAGTGAAAGGAAGAGAAAGAGGCGGCAAGGGCGCAAATACGAACTGGCTTTAGGTACGTTTGGTCGAAGCAGACACCCTGCTGGTAGCGATTAGCATAACCGGCCTTACGGGTCCTTTTTACGGTGTCAGCCCTGTAGGACAATGTCGCGCCATTTTACTTGCTAAGAAGTAGAATCCCGGGTTGTCCTGGTTACTTTCGAAATTGAAAGTTTAGCACCGTCATTGAATCCTATACCATGGACCTTTGCTTATATACTAACCTGATGACGGCCATTATCCATTAATCCTTATCGTTAAAACCTCCTTAAATACGTGGCTGCTTAGATTTTACTATCGACCTGGAGCGTGACTCGTGGGAATTAAGAGGTTGTTGAAACTGATTCAATCCTACCGATAGTGTCTATTTTAATGAATGATTTAATGAGATGCTGTACCTTTAAAATATATATACATACCATAGTACATGCACATAGTATATACATCACTACAAGAGTTTCGAAACTCTCGACTTTTGAAATTTAATTTAACAGTTATTTTCAGATATTTGAATTCAGTGAGTTTTCAATGTAAACGTTCCGCAATGGAGTTTCAATAATAATTATTATAACCAACGGAGCGCAGTTTCATTACAATTTATCATCTACGTGTCACAGATAAAAGCATACAGGCGAACATAAAATGAAGAATGGAATGCGGATTGTACAGCAACGCAGATACAAGGGATTTTCAATAAAAATTTCATCTATGACCATCTTTATGATTTTTCACGAGTGTCATCGTTATTTTTTTTTTTTTTATAATCCAATGAATACCGAATGATCCGTTTGAAAATAAATTTCGCCGAAATTCAATATTTCAATATACATATATGTAGTCAGATATGGCTCGATCCGAATACAGCTATCAATTCAATCTCACTATATTAATCACTCCTCCACACCCCTCTCTCATTACTGCAATGCTAAATTACAATTATCCGAAAATTACGACACTTGTAAAATATAGTACGACGCCCAACGACGACCAACCCTCACAATTAGTCTTATCAGGTGGATGAAGACGCTGCGAATTTAATGACGTTCAATCCTATAAAACGCGCAGTAGCGTTCACTCGCGCAGCCAGAAATTACTGTATAATTGTCTATTACGAGGAGCATGTCGATGACATATTGACTGTCAATAAAACATTTCTAAAAGTCCCACGAATCCCTGTTATATCCTTTAAAAATTCGATTAACGTATGAATTGAAAATACAGTTTTTTTTTCCATTTTTTCAAATCAGCAAACCTCCGCGTCTTGCAAAATATTTATCCTTCGGATAAATGCACAAAGCTCATTGTTACGTATACGGAAATTTTATTGGACCTCGACTATTGTTGGTGTCGAAGAAAAAAATGATACATCCCCTTAAGTAAGTTCGTGAGGACTGATAAAGAATCCGTTAATCAGCATCCTGAAGGTGGACTTTTTCCCGGTCACGTAAATCAGCCATAATATTTCTTCGTATACAGCCAAGCATGGTAAAAGGTAAAAGAGAAAAAAGCAACATTTAAAAAAGTAAAAGAGTTCAAGAGGAGGAACCGTAAATTATCATAAAAGAATAAGGGTTGGTTAATAATATAAGGGGTGGGATGAAAATGTGTTAGCGCATTACCGTCTGTGTGCATATATATATATATATATTGGCGTTGGCGCATACATTTGATTTCTATCAATTCCTGTGTTAAAACCATCTTCAGCTGGTACAATAGCTCTGAATAATATTGTATACGTGTACCTAGAGCCATTAAGGGAATAACGTGTCCACCTTACGAAATAGTTGCCTAACACAGTTGTGAAAGCTGGTAAAATTTATCCGGAAGTCTGTTCCCGTACATTACCACTCCACCCTGGACCGTAACAGACCGGCCGCATTGTTAGGCATATATGTGATGGCGAAATAATATATGAGAACAAGGAGATTTAGGGAAGGGAGATTGTACGTATTTACTGTTGCCAGTGGTAAAAGCATCTTCGAGCTACGATGAGAAAATGTAATAACGTGAACGTTCAATTTAATATGAATATTACACAAGCCAGGATGGAGATTTAAACACAATGAATGAAATTCAAGAGAAAAAATATTTAAGGGTCTTCACAGTAGATGTTGATTAATCTGACGAAATGAATGGATATACGTTATAAATTTGCGTATGAGCACTGCTGTGAGTTCCGACTGTGGAGGTTGGGTAGATAATAGTAGAAAGGTGGAAAGATAAGTGTAAAAGGGTAAAAATATATACAAAGGTAATATACGAAAGTTTAAAATTTGGTAAGAACTTAATTTATATAAGAATGTCACTAAGCGGAAATGATTTTATACCTAATAAAATTGGAAAAGCGACGTTCTTGTCCTATCGTCTGATAACACGTGATAAAAAAAAAAGAATGGATAAGATGAACGTTATGTTCATTGATATAGAGTCTTTCAGATTCAACGTACCATAGTGGTATGGAAATCTGTGAAACGTTATATCGTACGGAGGAAAAAGTGGGGTTCTGGGCGTCGCGACGCTGTATCTTTATTGTGAAGTCAGCAGTCTCTATATCGTAATTGAAGATCACGTGCGCAACAAGTAAAATTTGCAGGGTTCCCCATGCACGTATACTACAGTAGAAAGTGAAGAATGGCGGGAGAAATAAATTGTATTTGAAAATAAAGATAAGAAGGTACCGAACGTGCTTCGTTACTCGATAAATATATTTTCTATACAGTCTTATATATTGTGAATAATTTTTTAGTCTTTCATTTCACTCCTGTCATCCTTTGTTTTAATTCCTGCTGCTCAACGCTCTGCTCCACGAGTATGATGGACCATTTTAGGTTATGGGAGAGGAAAGAGAGCTTGAGAGGACATCGGTAGCAAGTAACGTTAAAGTAACGAGAATAAAAGAAATGTACGAAGAAGAAAGAAAGGGTGAAAAAAAAGAGATCGAAGAAGTCAAGAAAAACTGTAGAAGAAAAGAGCAATAGAAGAAATCCACACGGCAGGATTTCCGCTCGGGAAAACTTGGAAAGAGAGAATCGGTCTCTTCTCTCTCGTTAAAACGTAAAAGAAGTATGCGGATCGTTCTAAAGAAAAGTTTTGTAAAATGGACAGAGAGAGAAGAAAGAAAAAAAGTGCACGTCACCGAGAGACTCTCAGGGATTATAGTGAGTGTAGAGGGAGTTAGTTTTCAAAGGGTAGAAAAGTCAACCCAGTTTCAAAAGTCTCCAGTGCGTTCCGGTACTAGATTATTGCATATAGCACTTATATACAGTGCTCTACCTGTAACGCTGCTACGTTAATATTTTTTTTTCTTTCTCTATCCTTCTCTTTCTCACTCTCTTGTCTCTTTTATTAAAAACACTTACCACCGCATGCCTCCTTGAAGTCGTGACAGCAGTCACCCAGCTTGAGACACGCGTGATCGCAATAACACGGCTTATCGGAAAGCACTTGTATTATGGCATTCGGTGATGTCTTCTGCACCACACACGCGGAGTCCCGTCCGGGACAGCAGAGTTTTGCCTCGGCGCAGCTTCCGGCGGATGCGTAGCCCAGGATCCCGCCGAGAATCAGACAACCAAGTATAGTCTGCCAACGCATTCTGGTTGAGGTCCTCTTGAAGAATTTTAAAGAAAATAATTTTTCAATACTCGTATTTGACTAGAGAATTTTTGAGTCGCGCGACCACTAATGAAAACTACAGTCAGACCGATTTAAGCAAGTAAATACTCTCTAGTTCTTCATGCGCGGTTTTTAAGTTGAGATTATTTTTTTAATTCTTCAGTGTCAAATCTCAAGGTGCCAATGAAGTATCTGCTTGTAGGACCTCGAGACTGTGCGGCCTACGTAATGCAACTGCGTCGCGCCAGTAAGTGCACCAGAGTTAAAAGCTGAATCTTCCCCATAGAATCGCCCCACCACTAGACCACGCTCCACACCATGGGACCGACCGTATGGTATGCGGCGAACGGACGACTGCGACGCCGGGCGTCCCGGCGCACCTTGATGCCAGCGACGTCCTCAATTTGACGCACGAGCATGCGCCAAATGAGACTTTAAAATTTTATTTGCTTTATGCAAGTAATGCCTACTTGCCTGTCTGAATGCTTGTCTTTCCTCATTATAAACGTCATGTGAGTCAAGTGTTCGTGCACTTGTAAATCTTAATTGTATGCAGAAGATACTTTTTTATATTATTCAAATATTCATTGGTCATATTTACGCATTCGTTATATTTGAATTTAATTAGAGCAATAATAAGACTGCATATCCTTGATAATTTTGTAGAAATTGCATACAAAATTGTACAGTGTTACCTTGCCCCAATGGTGGCTGTAATTACTGTACCGAACTCACTTGATTCTTTATAAATCATATAGGGAATATGTATATATATTTCTTGTGAAAATAATTTCGAGTTTTAAGATAATTATGTGTTTTTGAGAGGAAATTTCTTTAACGCTGTAACGAATACGTATGTTACGGTTTGCTATACTTCGTTGTCTGTTACTAGAAATTTGTAAATACTGAAATAGGTTGATGAAATGTGAAACATGAAATATCTTTCAGGCTTCGAGTGACGTGATCTAATGTAGCTGCAGATTTTAAACGAATGACAACGTTCAATGATATTTGCATGTGAAATTTAATTCTCTGAGCACGACTCTGACGGTCCTAATAGACTCTGGAGTGCGAGAGACATGGAATAACCTGCTTACGGCTCGTTGGAATTACCAGCAAAACATTCTAATTAACGGAGAAGTAATCATATTTACCTCCCGCCAACAACGTTACACTTCCAATTCACCCTTCGACGCTGGCCAATCGAGACCCATGGTGCTTTTGAATTATGGCAGAGTTCCAAATCTGTAATCAGAGAAAAATATATATAAAAGTATTTTCATAATATCTTACCTTTCGTATCCTCATATGCGAAGTTTTGTAAATACTGATTCCCTACGGGCATACATCTGGTACAAATCGGATATTAAAATTTGACATATTTTATACATAAAATATTTTAATAAAGAGACAAAGCAAATAATCTGACCGGAACCTCGGGTTGCCGCGAAGCATCAAGTGCTTTGCTGATAGCGAAAATGATCACCGTGAGAATGATCATCAAAGCAAAAGAAAACAGAAATGAGTTGAGTAGAGAAATTGTAGTCTAATTCCTCCGTCTCGATTACTGGACCGACTACTGGGGGTATGATCTAGTCTTTATTCTACCGAAAATTCGTAATTGAGTCCTGACAGCAAAAAATGTTAATGCGGCAACTGTTTTGTGCGATGCTTTAAAAACCTTTTTCAAGAGATTCCGCTGCTTGATGTAAAAAGGCACTGTGAATATATGGATTTGTAGGCTTTGTAAGCTGGGATACAGATGCGTATCATATCTGTTACCAATTTACTTAATTGCAATTGTTATTAGAAGGAGAGTGTATATCATAATCTTGCTCGTGACAAGCATATTAATTATAGATATAACTAATGAAAGGTGTATCACGACATTATACATATGTAATAAGACAAACAGATATGACACTATACTTACTCTGTATCGAATAATATCCTTTCCCTTATTCTATTTAGTATTAGGTAGAGCTTTTAGTACAACTTTGAAAAATTAATAAAGTAGGTCCGAAAGCGCCATGAATGTATTTAAAATGTGTATTATCCTTTAGAAGGATTGTATTATGATTTTAGAGTAAATATCTTTCAAGAAGCGATACCGTATGTATTGTCTAAGGTACTAATTTTATACATCGTAAATCAATTTAGTAACTATTAATGTTTGTTCAAGAGTTATTAGATTCAGTATAATTACTACCTTTGGAATATCCTCGATATTGTAGATTGTATTTCTCTGGTGTTGGAAAGGAAGAAGATCAAGAAGCATCTACGTAATAACTGGTAATACTACTGATACTACTTTAAATTTCAGGGATTTTGTCAAAGATGGCATTAGATTCGTAGACAGTGCTGTCATCTCTTGACTTTTTACGGTAAACTTCATAGAATGGTAAATTATCCGTGTGTCGTGTCACGAGTGACAGTTTTCTAATCAGTTGATTATTGTTAAGGTTAATCGTACAGTGGGAGTTTACAGTGGAATTTTAGCTAGTAATAGTGCTTATTACGGAAAGCCAAAAAGTTGCAGGATGACAAGTCGCAATTATTTGAGTGACCCAAAGAATCCATTTTTCTCCTTAGAGGATGATGTGGATGACGAAACTTTTTTGCAAAGTGCACCTGCAAGACCTTCTAGGTCAAACAATTATTCCACTGGGAATCACTATATGAATTTTGATAATGAATTGGAACAAAATCATCAGCAGTTGGTGGCACGCAGAAAAGCCATTGAGGAGAAAACGATTCAGTCATCAGAAAGGTCTATATCTCTGTTGAGAGATTCAGAACAGATTGGAGCTGCTACAGCTGAGGTACGCTTGTTTATATTGGAATTTTAGTCATATCATTAGGTTGTTTTTTGCTATCTGGTATCAAATTGTTTTTATTGTATAGTATTGTGTACAGGGACAGGCTACTCATGCAAACTTGACAAAATTAGAATATAATATGGCTTTTTGTTTCAGGAACTTATCAGACAGAGGGAACAACTGGAACGCACAGAAAAAAGATTGGATGATATAAACAGTACATTGCGATTTAGTCAAAAACATATTCAAGGTATTAAGAGTGTTTTTGGTAGTCTTAAAAATTATCTTAGTGGTAAGTCGATAGATCCACCAGCATCTAGTACTTCCATTGGGTCTAAATTATCAGAATCAACAAGCTCAGGATCCATAACTTCTGGTACACTCAATAGTTCCATTGAAAAAAGTCAGGCACACTTAGCCGCAAATCATCCATCCTTGCGTATTCAAGGCCTCTTAGACGATGACTATGACAATCCAGCCAAATCGACAACCAAAAACGTTAGTGCAGTATTAGAGAAAAACTTAGATGAGATGAGTGGTTCTTTGGCACGATTGAAAGGATTAGCTATTGGGTTATCGGAAGAAATAGATACACAGAATGATTTAATTGAGAATATTATGGACAAAACAGAGACTGCTGATATTTCGTTACAGAAGCAAAACAAAGATATTAAACACCTGTTAAAGAAGTAAGGCCTCACGCTAAACATAAAAGAAATAATGTAAGAAGCTATGTGGACTTGAATTTTTTGTATTCTATGACAAAACTATTAGATTATGAATGTTTATACAATTAAACATTTTTTTCTGTGGTTATGGCTCATTGAAATCATTGTCAGACATTCAATCCTTTAACTTATCCTCTTCGTACATGAGTTAGTAAAAACCTATATAAATACTTAATACTGACACAAGAACTGGTTATAATTTAAAGGTTTCTCAGTAATCGCATGGTCATATTATAGTCTAATTGGATTTAATACAATACCTTACAGAGTAGAAAGGCTTTATGTACTATTATAGTATATACGTATCTATAATATATATACCAGAAATATATTACGGCCATGGGAGATACAATCTCAATGAATGTATGAAGTTCACACAAAAACTTATGATACTTCAACAAATTTGTTTATCAATTGGCCGAGATGTATAAAGATTTACAAAAAATAATATTACAATGCTTTAAACATATCGGCCACACGATCAAATGCAAGGTGTAAAAGTTACTTTTGTTATGTACAAGTTGCTCAATGTGACTGCCGCTATTATTATTAAATATATAATAAATGTACTATGAATTTCATTAGCAATAAAATTCATACTTGAAAATAAAACGTATGCATAGGGAGTTTTCTCTATTTACGTAAATATAGTGCAATATACTTTATTGTTTTACTACAGTGTCAATAACTAATGCAATGTGTCAATTAAGAATTTTTCATTATGCTTTCGATACTTTTATCTAAGCATTTTCATTGACAGCAGCATCAGTTCCACCATCTAAGATATAAAACATGATTGGGTTATACAATGTGTAAAAACAATGACTAACAATAATTTTTCGATAATTTTTAATTCATTTTTACCTTGACCACCGATTTGACCACCGTTCCCATTTCCATCATCCGGAGGAAGAGGAGGTGGAGGTCCTCGTCCTCGTCCTCGGCAAGCAGGATTTCTTTCACCGGGATTAAATCCTACAGCAGCATGTCCATGTTTTTCGACAGACATTGAGTACTGTTGAGTAAACAGACATTGAGTATTGTACGAGATAAACAGATGGATGGAACCGTTATAATTAAATTTTAAAATTAAGAATTTTAATTGTCTTACCGTTAATCCTACCAAAAGGAAACAAATCAAACCCAACGCTACGAACTTCATTTTTTTTAATTTCACAACTGTTCGGAAATCTGATTCCTCTTGAGTGAAACACACATTTTTATATGAAACGATTGGTCATTGTTGGGACTTATCTGCGATCAAAATATTGTTTATCTTAACAATCATTTCCGCAGAGGACTAATAAAAATATTTTTCTTTCGTGACACTCGTCATGCATGAGATTATTACGAATTGCACCGAGCATAATACAGTTAATGACGTAATCGTCCAGGATATTCCTGGTGATGAGTTTTCTGCGATGGAATGACTGTTCGTTTGTCAAGATACAAAATTAAGCAATTTTTTTGTATCCATATTTTACACAATGCCAATAGTAGAAAACAAATTAAAAAGTAATCGCTGGAAACTATTGGAGAATACAAGGGAACTTTAACAGCATTGCATTTTGCCATGCACTAGTGACGAATTCGAGTTGATTGTAAATTTACATTTATTTCACTGCACTGCAACACTATCGATATTACAGTATAATTTAAGCAATTCGGGTGACATTTGTCATATTAATGACGCATACACAAGTCAGAGAGTGACAAAAGCGTGTTAACTATATAAAGACAATTCATATGAGCATTATTAATAACTATTCTCTAACGGCACCTCATTCGGTACAGAAGTCGCTTCAAAGGCCAAACGTTCTGCTTCCCTCTGTGCAGCAATTTCTGCGTGTTCTTGGGCAATTTTCTGGAAAAGCTGTAGATGCTTGTCCCTCGCTTTGATTACACTAGCAGAATCCTGAAAGAAATAATATCCAATTAAGATGGATTGCATTCTTCTCCTAGACGTCAAAATGGTTGGCAGTACGTAGAAATCACAAGTAAACAGAAAAAAAAGGTAAATAAACACGGTGCAATTACCGCCGGTACGTGAGGAGGAATTCCTTGAGCATTGGCATGGGCAATTCTTTCGTAAAGAGCGTAATGCTTTTCCTTGGCAAATTTCACGGCCTCCGAGTCTTCAGGCATCACCAGAGTGTCCTCGAAGTTCGTCAAGGAAGGATGAAAGCCATTGGCATCAGCCACGTAATTAACGGTTCTTACTTTATGCTTTGGATCTATATACGAGTACGAACCTAAGATAGAAGAAAGTATATTACTTTGTAGGATATAAAAAATGATAACTAGAAAGTTTGTGGAAAATTCTTGGACGCTTAAGAGTTTATCAATTTATGTTTACATTTTCCAAGCGATTAGCTTCAGTGTAGACAAAATACAGGCAAACTTAGATTAACACATACACAGTCCCTATTACGTATGCGTGACTTCAAGTACCAACGGTTATCGATCGATTTCATGTATACGTGATTTTGCAAGTGTCTTTGACTTTTGAAAATTAACAAAAAAATAATCACCTATGTTAATTAATACTTCAAAATTATCTTAAAGGAAAATCTATTAATGTTTATGTCCTACCGTGAACAACTCCTGAACCATCACCAGCTTCCTGATGAACACGATCGATTTGACCAGGGTAACGTCCTGCTTGATATTTAAAACTATATGGCTTTGGGGGTGGCGGCGGAGTGGTTGTTTTCACAGTTTCCAGTAGGTCGTAGCCGAGGACACACATGCACATGTTCGAAAGAACTAGCGCAATCTCAAAAAATAATATACAAATATTTAATAAAATTAATCAAGTACTACTGGCTTACTAACTTCATCAGAATTAAAGACCGTGACCGAATAATATATGAAAAGGAATGTATTGGTCCATTTCAATAAAGTGACCTTCTCATTACAGTTTTCATACAACTACGTGACATAAGCGGATCCGTGTTGGATACGAAAACTCGTGGCTTTCTAAATAGCTGATATTTTAATACGTTCTAGTTCTTGATAAAATAACAGCCACCATTTGTTTATTTATTAGTCGGAGCTAGAAATAATACGGCGCAATAATATTCAAACTAGTTTTTACAGCTATTGCATCATTTATTTTTGACGTATTAAAATAATTGATGGTATACGCAGGTGAACCTTGACCTTTATGTACAGGACATTGATGCAAAAGTATAGAAATTCACAAGTTTTTAAATCGGATTATTTTATTATCTTATTACTTACCACAATAGTATTCATTTTTTTTTTCTTAGTAAAGGCAACTTGAACGATCTTAACGTTTTCGCAACCGGACGTATACTGAGTAGATATTCTCTTTAGTGAAAGTGATATAAGAAACTGAAGAAAAGGTGGAGGCAAGACTTTAAACTCCTTTCACAACGAATGCGGTTTGGTTATTTAATTATTTGCGCGAAAAAATGAGAGCTTCTTGGATGTTGACTTATTTATGTCCGCACGATAGTTCATATCGCGTTACTAACATTTTTATGTGACAAGTATTTTTCTCTAGGCTGAAAGTCACTATTTCAGTTATAATTATTGTGCTTTTATTCAACTGTGAACGCACCTTAATGTATTCTTCGATGATACAATCATTACCAAACTCGTCAATATATACGGAGAATTAACATTACTATGCACTTACAGAAAATCTACATGGATCTCGCTGTGGAATCATTACCTATTGTTAATTCAAAATGATTTATAAAAGTTACATTTTCTCTTCAGAAAAGATATTTTAAATTTATAAGATTTTCTCTGGCACCGCTAAAAGGTCAAGGTCGTGTTCACGCAACAATATCAAAGAGGTCAAAGGTTAGATCAAATCGCACGGTTCATCCTAAAGCGTATATAAGGATTTCGAAGTATGTCAGTACTACTCCCAACAAGATTAATTGACGAAAACACAAAAATTATAGGTAAGAAGTAAAGAATGAGGACTTATTGATAATATTACAAAGATTTAAAAAAATAACCTTTATCCAAAAATTTCTATCTAAATTTACGTAACGCATGCAAACATTATCCAATAAACGGTGTAAACATTACAAAATATGCTTGAAAAAAAAAGAAAACAGAAATTATTCCCACTCAAAATTCAAAGAATCGTTGACGCTTTTCAATAACAGCATAATCAAAAGTTTAATCAAGATGAAAGAGTTAAATTAATCATCACTCAGTCAATTTCAAGTTTCTTGAAGCTTCCCTCCACACCAAAAATATCAGTAACGTTCTTGGCCTTGCCAGGCCGTAGGGTTTCGTTAACTCGATGATTAGCTTCGTCGTCCTGAAACCAACTTCGATGTTCTTCCAATTTCTTAAGATTGATAGCATGAAGTTCCTTTATGGATCCAGCCTTTCCTCCCTGCTCATTGGGTAGTATTTCTAAGGGTATGTGTTTCTCCAAACTCTCTTTTGTGGAATGAATGAAGAGCTATAGAGATACGAAAGATTTGTTTTTTAAATTGTCAATAATTTAAAGCAAATGATGTGATAAAATCCTTATGCGATTATGTTATCCTTACCATATCCATTAATCCTTTTTTCATGAAAGGTTTCATCATACCAAGTATAACATCCATCACAGGAGTAGTGTTCATGAAGTGTAGTCCCTTGAGTCGAACTGGAAGACCTTCCTGAAGATAGTAAAGAAACTTTTTCAACCCCATAGGACTGAGTCGACCAGCATGACCGAAAACGACGCCCTCCATATCGATAAGAATTATATGCCCAGGAAGAGTTCCTTCCATGAGTATCCAAAGGTCAAGGACCATACAGAAGAACTTCATGCAATCATTATAGACGTAATGAGACGGGTCGAAGTCAGTTAGTTTACCAAAGATAATTTTATGACCGTCTTTCGTCGTACCTTCCAGCGTTGCATACATCCTTAAAAAAAAAAGGAAAAATTAATATCCAACCCATTTCGTATCTTGAGAGAAATCATATAAGTACGAGATTTATAGACTTAAAAAAAAAAATCTTTAGAAACTTACGCGACGTTAAAAGCTTGCCGCAATTCTTTTGACCCCATCGGATCTCTGCCAGAGAAGAACTCAGGTACGTGTGTTCGCACGGTGTAATATACGTCAATGGTGGATTTGGTTGATTCGATGCTGTAATAATTACTGTGTAAAAAAATGGCCAATTCGCTGTCCGTAATTTTTGGTAAATGCGGTTGCTTCTGACACCATTCTCTTAGAGATTGGATATCCGCTTCCTTTAATTCAGGATTTCTCTTCATCTCCTCCTCAAGGCTTACTAGTTGAATCAGCGCCATTTTTAATTACCTTGTTTTCTGCAACGATTTAATTATGTAACGGTACATCTTGAAATTATTTCATTGTCACTATACTTGTCAATGTCCATTGATAATTCAATTAAGTTATGAGTCTTTTAATAATCAAGATCCAGTCAGACCCACTTGATCAAATTACACGCATCTGTCATCCTATCATCATTGTAAGATGAATTGCGCAATAGCAGACCCACCACTCCACTATAAATCATATTCTTTTAAATAGCGGTCTCAATGATGATAAGCGACCAAGATTAACACATCCAGATTGTTCGTGAATAAATACTCGAGTTAATTCTAATGTTTACGTACATTGAATAGAAAAGTTTGTTTAATGAATTTCATATGAAATTTACAAGTATGGCATATACCGCTTTTATTTAAAAAAATATACTTTCAGTGCTCGTATTTTGATTACTTATGTATTTGAATGCCTTTCTTTAATCGGTTTAATAATTTTTTTTTCTACAGTTAATGCCTGTCTAAGGATTTTGGCTCTTACTTCTTTTCTTCTTCAAGGCTGCGGATTATGATCACAAATATTAAACCGTCTTCCTGGGCCAACGGTTCTTGCAGCACTGTGAAACGACGGGCAGTCAATTTTAATCGAGAGCTCGACTCTTTCTGTAGCCGGCGATATGCGTTTTGTGCATTCTCAGTTGGCGTGACCAAAGGTAACCTATTAGCGTGCAGGAAAAAGGAGGTAGAAAAGAAAAAAGGACGACAATGGAGACGATGATTCTTCGAATATTTCTCGGCCAGTTGTAGATGTATTATTTAGTTAATTCTCTTTTGTGTCAGCGCCATAGAATTTTAAGTAAAGATTTATGCATCGGACCCTGTATATAAAAGATATATATATATATATATATATATATATATATATTACATATATATGTATAGATATGTTATCTCACGATCAGGCGGCCATCTTAAAACAGATGTGTCATTCCAAGCAATGTTTGTCATTGAGAAATGACAGACTCCAGGATAATCTCGTGCTGGATAGATATACTACGTATAAAGGAACTGTTATAATATATTGTGTTGCAAGTAAAATACTTGTAATTCTTTTTCTCTTCTTATAATAATATATTATTATTTTTCATTGCATTGCGATTCGAGCAGCGTATTCTCCTATGGACGTTTGAAGAACACAGGAGTAAATTGCCAGTTTGAGTTGACGAGATAAATAATATAGTAGCAAGTAATTAATGTGAAGAGGAAAAATAAAATGATAGTTAATTAGAGTTGGCTGACAATAATGAAAACAGTGCATGCCATTTTTTTTAACAATGCCAAGAATATACGTGTACGTATATTTTTAGATTTAGTTCACATTGTTCTTTGCGCGGATATTATCTAATCGTTAACTGATCGTTTTCTTTTGATAAATTCCGCCTGAATTCTAACGTGAAATTTATACAGTAAGTTCTCTTTATAAGGTCGATACTGTATCTCTCGCATTTCCCTGTAATTTATAGAAGAATTGTACGTGAAAGTAAGAGTGAGATATATAGCGAATTTATAAAGAAAGTTCACCGTGCATTCGAATCTATTTCGTTCAAAAGATAATCAATAGTTCCTTCTTTTTCAGAACGTTTACATTTCTCCAAATGGCACCGGGTTACCGGTAGAAATAAATAGGTCATGCAATGGAGCGTGTCGGTGGATATATAGTAAGGAAGAAAAAAACAGATCGATGAGTCGCCAGAAGACGAAGAGACGGAAAAAGTGTTTGTGTGTATATCTAGCGAAATGATGCTGCTGCATTAAGGTTTACGTGGGAACGGCATTTCTGTGCGGAAAACGCGGAAAGGCCGTTGTCGCATAGGAAAAATGCTTTTTTTTCACACCTTTACGAAAAGATCCTGCCCTGTTCAGCGAGGAGAAAGTGGGACTTTTCTGTCCTATGGAAAATAATTGAATTTACAGAAAAGCGCTACATTCACGTTGTTAAACGGAACAGGCATTCCAATTTTCCGTACAGACGTGACAAAAAATAGTATGCACAACTCGGGAGGAAAGTTGACCATCACAACCCGCGTGTGAGATTGCCACCCGAGCCGCAGGCGAGGGTGACAACACGCGGGTTGAAATTCTTCTACTTTCCTCCCTAGTTGCGCAATATACTATTAAATTCTAGCGCGAGTAGTGGTGCTACCTGGTGGCGACCGTTGGATTCCGTTTTCAAAAGACAGCATTCTACGTCCTAAGGCCGAAATCGATGACACTCGGATAATAAGTTATATGTTCATTTGCGTGTAAACTACGTGTTCTGAATTTGGAGGATCTGTCGGATAACGTACAGGAAACCAGTGCGAAATGGAATCCGCTATTGTGCATCTTGAACAAAGTGTGAGTTACCCTTTTATTTATTTCCGGCTAACCTTACGAAGCCTCAATTTTTCAAATGAATATTTCATACGTGATTTTTGGCATTTAGGTTCAGAAGGCTGATGGCAAACTGGACATGATTGCTTGGCAGATCGACAGTTTTGAAAAGGAGTTTCAAGATCCTGATAATGAAGTAACGTATATTGATTTTATTAGTATTCATTTTTGACTTGCAAGGCAAGTTCATTAGACTTACCTTGACCTGCCTTAATGGTACTTTATATATATGTTGTGTTTGGAAATATTTATATATTGTACTTGTAATTAGTTATTTTGATATTAAAGAGGTTAGTACAGTATTTTTTTTTCTTCGTATCACTATCTTTTCCTGCGTGAATTTATAGATGCTGTCTAAGGTATTGCTATGTTTAACTATTCACGTTTTTGAAATGGCAGATATAATTTTAATACTTTCCATGCTATTTTGAACAGATCTCTGTCCTTAGACTCTTGCGCTCAGTGACTCAGGTTAAGGAGGAATATCAAACGCTGCGTCAAGATATCCTGGAGGTACAGCAGCTTCAGAAACAGCTTTCGGAGTCTTTGAGAGCTCAACTGTTGCAGGTGCAGGGACACTTCAATATTTTGCGTAATAAAATAGTTGGTCCTAACAAAACACCACAGCTAAAATAAAAATGGGGTACTTAGATATCTTGACAATTTTTCTTTTATTTGAGTTCAGGTATATTTACGTCATTTTGTTAAATTTATATTTATTTATGTATTGATTTTCTATGTCACTATTTTTTCTAAAATATTTTACAATGAATAATTTGTCTTGTACTAATGAGCTTATTTAATCCAAATGATGTGTCCCTTATAATATATGAAAAAAATTGATCACACAGCGGGCAGCTCACGAGGCAGATTATTTGTTAAGTCAAATTTGTAATTTTTTTTACATAATGTTTACAAATTTTACTGATCCATTAACAGCATGACAGGGAACAAATGGAAAAACTGACAAATAAAATGTTTGACATGTGCTTTACTCGCGTTGCTGGGGCCAATGGAAACGAACGACTTTTCATTTGAGATTATTTGTTTGTAATCAGTAAAATTTGACAACATGCTCTAATCTTTACACGAGTTCTTTTAAAAGTTGCGTACTACAAATAATTTTGTCTAATTATTTTCGCTACTTCGTTATTTTTTTTTTTCAAACTTATATGGAAGCTTAATTCAAAAATCTTGCACTGCATTTTTCTAATAATTCTACCACTGCATTCTTATTAGAAAATCTTTAAAAACAAAATGGTGTACACTATACTCCATCGAGGATGTTTACTATATACGGAGAAAAAAATATTCTTCATTGGGGTAGAAAAAAATAATCCAATGTTAAATGCAGTAAATACAACAAGATGAAACTAGTAAAATAATATAAAGTAATGAAATTAATAATGCCTTAAGACATAGGTGCGCATTTAATGGGACTATGTGTACTATGTTTAACACTATATGTATACTATTACTCTTACTGCGTAAACAATAACGATCTGTTACCTTTTAACGTAACTGAACGATTAGTAAACCATGCAAACTTTAACGTTTTATCGACAGTTGATATACCAGTCTTTTCAAAAGTGATTTTGTCTACTTCAATTCTATGTCATCTACAATAATATACTATCTCATACCGTGGTTCAACTGTATTTTCTAAAAAAAAGTTTCATCTATTCAATTAATTAGAAATACAGCACTGCTCAATGTTTTCATATTACTTTTAAAAGTACTGTAACTATCTACAAAACGTTATACCGTGGCTGACATGTATTTAACAGAATCTGCAACGTATTAGCGTACATTTACAAAATACGTTGCACGAATAGTATAAAACGAAGTCAATTTTTCGCAATAAGACAATTGAATATCGACTCAGCCGCGTTTGGTTTGTTAGTGTCTATTGAGAGAGCGTTAGGTTTCCTATGCACACTAACAGTATATTTCTAATGAGTGTCGTGAGGTCTTCAAGATCAGGTCAAAGTATCTGCCAATGTATAAAGAAAATGTAAAGCCATTTTTATAGTTAATATCACAACAACAAAAATCATTGACTAATTGAACTCGACATGAAGAACCGACACTCTATCGTAAACGTAAACCTACCTTTATTCAAAATCAAAATACTTAATGAAGAGAAGAATGGTCTGGAACGCATTCAAAATGTGCCAAATATTTTGGTCAATTAGTTTGGACTTTTGAGTGATAATACACAATGAGACGTGTTCAGAAGTCATAAACGATACTTAGCACGGAGAAAGCGATTTGGAATAGTATTAATAATTTTTTTTAAATTATTCAACTCCAACTAACGTGCCAATGATTTTTTATCATTCTGTACAATACTCTGGATTCAGAAGTAACGTAGACTCTAAGAATTTTTTTTGTTTTAGAATTATTAGTCGACATATCAAAATATCAGCCTTCTCCGATCTAAAATTTAAACCATTTCTTTTACCTCTTATTTTTGTTTTCTCCTTTAATCATGTAATGACACGTAGGCAATGAAGTATTCTTGTAGAATATACAGGGTGTTTTTGTAAAGGCGTAACACAGTCTGTCATTTGTTTGACATAATATGTAGTGGACCACAGTCAATGTTAATCATTGTAATTGTAAACATGCATAGCGTCTTCCGGATATATTTAATATTACTGCTTTAACAAACAATTGTATCACTATGTCGCCTCTTTAGAAAAACACCCTTTAATGTATTTACACGTAATAAATTTATCTTCATTTTTATTGATGTTATGTATTTTTTTAACACGGCAATACCGTGCAAACGAGGAGCTTTTTTTTCAAATATTTTTTTCATATACGTACAGATACGTATGTACACCTAGGTTTACACTTTAGCGATTTCTACATTTTTGCACGGAACGCACCTTAACCGTTCATAAATTATCGATTGAACAGGCCAATTCCAAAAGCCGGCGCTTTGCCGTTATTCTGCAGGGAAACAAACGAAGAAGACGTCTTTTTACGATCAACGGGTGGGACGTTATTAATTGTTTTTTAATGTCACTAATTATTATTTTACATCATTTCTTAAGAGGTATTTAAGATAATTGATATTTGTAGTTGATGGCCCTTGATGAGTGAATAGTCATTTTTTAAACTCAAATTGATTTCTCATGAATCTCGACAATTTTAGTTTTACCCGCTTCAGCTGTAAAGGAACATCCTTAGGAAAAATAAGTGTACCACCCGTGGATTTGTGCGTGCGTATGCTGTGATAACGCCCATTGGAATTGGACTGTCCAATTATTACAATTAGTCGAAGTTTCATCAGTTGTTATTAAGTTTCACGTAATTGCTCAATAAAATTTCGATGTATATTTGAAAAAAAAAAACCATGAACATGATGAATGGACAAAAATATCTGTATCTTTTTAGATATTTATCACATTATTATGAAATAAACTGTTATCTCTGTAGCAAAAATATCACTCGACTATCAGTACGAATGTACGTTTGTTTAAACCCCATAACCCTTTTGTCGTCGCGACGCTTCCTGTTGGAAATCAAAAGCGACGGTTTTTGGTCAATGAAGCTCAGCGGAATTTGACGTCGGTTAAAGGACAAATTCCATCATGGCGATTATCGACATGTCAAAGCCGTTAATTGTATAGACGCGTGCAGCCACGTACGGCAATAGATTTAATAGAAATAATTTCTTTCTGCTTTCACGCTACCGGATTAGTTTTTAATACGCACATTTTTCCTATAATTGGCACTTGATAAATATTAGCGTCGATATTTTCGTAGCAGTACTCTTCAAATTTTTTTTCTGTATTTGCCAAATTTAAACACGTAATTGTTTGCGTGCGAAAGTACAGGGGCTGATTGGACGCACGAGCTAGCAGAGTCCATTTTTTTTATTTTCCGATTCCAGAAAACTGCAGTATACTCGCCAAGCGTTATTTTCTACTCAGCCATGTCAAGGGCCACTCACCTTACTTTTCATATGCCGTGTTCAGTTTTATTACTTTAGCCTTTCTTCCCTACTTTTTTTTTTTCGTATAAGCGCGAAACAATTCTGAATTCGAACGATTATTTCTGCTGGATCAAATATTTATTCTCCATTTGCAAAATACAAAATTCGCCATGCGATCGTGCTTCTCTTTAGATTCCATCTCTATGTTCGTAATGCATATTAAAGGTGAACGTTCCACGTGTATATCCCACACGAAAGTATCGAAGAGTGTTGAGAAAAAGCGTTTACACGCACGAAGTACGTAGTTCACGTTATTTCGTAACGTTCGAAGGAACTTAATGAAATTATGCTGTTTCGCACGCTATGCGCTTATATATTTTTTGTATCCCTCGAGAAAAAATTATGCTCTCCATTCGCTCGTGATTGATGAGCTTGCAACTGAAACCCCAGCGAGGCAGAGTACAAAAGCGAAGCGTGTTATCTTCAAGGATGGTATCCATCTAGTCTCACTACATTACACATTCACCTCGGGAAATCCTTGAGAAAAAAAAAGCATCCCAGGTAAATGGTAAAACCAAGTACATAGTTCCACGAGGCCTACTCGTGGGAATAAGGGAGGATCGTTTTACCTTCACACCGTAAAAATTGAGATGAAATCCTAACGATCGACTCGAGAAGAAAAGTGACGGGACCTAGAATCTTTCTAAAAAAAAAAAAAAAAAGATAGGCGGACTCTATAACGTGTGAACGCCTGTAGGAAGCGTGGTGAGGATCGATTCGCGGATGCTGCAAGGAGCATGATAGCATCTGCGCTGAGCAAGGAGTCAGAACTCTCTCAAGGGCCACGAGAAATTCTGTAGAAGGGAATTAGTCAGTTCTTTATTTTTTTTTATTCTTTTATATAAAATTTTGTATTGTACTCTCTATAAGTATTCGAAATTCTTGAGGTTACTTTTTAAGAAGATTACAGCAGTTACGGCGCCTTTCGAGCGAAGCAGATTCTTCACTGGTAGCACATCTTTTATGTTCTACTAACAGTACCTACCCCATCCTTCAATCCTCTTGGGAACAATGTCACCCCTGGAACCATCGGTGAACGCATTCAGACAAACTGCTCCCACTCGTTCCCGAAGTAATCACGGTTAGTAGCTTGAAATTAAGACAAGACTATACCTGGAAACAGTCAAAGGATTGGTACTAATGTTTATTGAGTTTACTTCCAAGTTCCTTTCGCGCACGACCGAGCATCGTGGATGGTTGCGAATTTACTCTGTAGGAAAACCACAAAGGGGTAAAGGTAAGCGCCAGCTTCCCCTGGTATTTTAAAAGAGTCGATAGGATTTCGAAAGAGTTCCTAAACAATTTTGGAAAGCCATACTGTGCCATGGTAAGACGTATTTCGTTACTGTTGCTATTTTCAGTTCATTGATGTAAGAATTTTCTAAAATTTTGCAATATTTGTCGATTTTTCTTTTTCAAAATTCCTTGCTTTAATCGGATCAATTTTTTTTTTTATTTTACTTAATAGTCTGATGCAGCGATCAAAAATATGGAGTATCTTGTTACTTGTATTATTTCATTACCAGTTCTAATCAACCTCGTTTCCGCCATTTTCCCATCGCATCTCGAGTTTCCGCAATTCCATTTCTCTCGTCTTGGCCGTTTGCCGACGTCATCAGGCACTCATATTTTTTTCTTGCTTTCCGGTTGGTTATTACTAATAAAACAGTAATTATCCACGTGGAAATTGCTGCTGCAAGTTATACAACGTTAGTAATGGGTGATAAAAGTGACGGCGGTGCGAAAATTCTGTTTACCAGGTGGATTAATATCATCTTTTTCCGTCATGCTTTAATCGCGCTAATACACGAGAAACAATATTTGACAGCTTTGATATTACAGATGAATTTTGTTTATCCTAGTACATATTAAACTGGGCACCTTTCTGTATATTAGCGTTTTACGGAAAGATTGTATCTTTACGCTTGCTTGGCTTACAAACAGTACATCCGGTTCCATTTCGTTCCCATTGAGTATACTCATATTGAAAACGGAAGTGAAACATATATTTATGGTGTTTCCATCCCCTTACGCGGGAAAAGGGTTTTTTTTTTCTTCTATCCGTTGAGCGCGTTCGCCGAAAGTGTTTTCTCAGTAAACGATTCGCACTACATGACAACGACATTTTGCTCACAGATTCAATATTTTTAGCTACTTTTTTTGACAGTTTGTTGGAAAATTTGCATGAACACAGGAATTCTTACACAAAAAAAAACTATCATGATCGTGGATTTAAACAACAAGAAAGAATAAATCCGTATAAACAATATACCACGTTAAAGATTTAAAGTAAACCATTTTTTTCCCAATAAATTTCCACTTAAACTGACCGATCCCTCGGTAAATCCAATTCGCGACGTAGGGTATTGAGACTTTGACTTGTAAATCAACCAGTAAATCCAAGTAAAACGTATGCAGGTAGTTTCAAAGGACGTCTGCCAGGGTTCGAGAGGGTAGTAGGGTTATTCAAGGTTCCCGTATAATGTGTACAAAATGAAGCATTATTTAGACATTTAAATCAGATTCAAAAATCTGCAAATTGCTGACATGACTGACACAGTTGAGAATACCACAAGAATATACAGGTCGATTCAAAGAGGAGTTTCGTTAAAAAAAATCCTCCCCGTACCTCACCCGGTCACTATCCTATTTTACCACCACCCTATGTGCCTCCCATACGAAGAAAGGCACTTGATGCCGCATAAGCCCCCCCGTGGAAGAGATTCTGCGCAATCGTGCAGCCCCAAACTAGGGGATGATCGTCTCCCGTTCCGATTGGAAGATTTGAGGAATTCGTGAGTTCTCGCGGCAGTCTGGGCGCCGTGGCAAAGGACGTGCCGTTGAAGAAGAGCACCCACTATATACCCAAGTATATATCTATACCGGGTGTAAAGGATTCTTTCTATGTCGAAGGCTGTGTTCTCGGGACTAGTCAGCCTGGAGGATACGAGTCTGCGCAGTGGTGTTCCAGTGGGCTCTTCTCCCGAGGGTGTATAGAGTGAGTCAGTGAGCCTGAGGGATAGTTGGGCGCTTATACGAGTTCAGAGGGTTGGATAGAGAGTGCCGCCACCAGACTCAGTGTGGAGCTCTCCTCGAGCCTTTGTAGGGGATGATTTCGGTTTTTAATCCAAGGGTGTGGTGGTAGAGTGGGAACGTGTACCGTCAGACTACAGTGGGTCTTCTTTGGGAATAATCATCCTGGACAACGTCGTTCCGGTACCTAGTTTACAGTGACATTCGTGGGCTCGTAACACGTGCGTGAATACAACCGAGCGAATACAAGACAAAGAGAGAGAGAGAGAGAAGAGTGTATATATATATATACATTTCTGTCCTATATATTCAACAGAAAAATCAACCCTGCGCTTTAAGAAAGGTACCCACCTCCGTGGGACAGCAAACGCATTGTGTCGTGTAAATTGTAACATTCATATTTTTATTCCCAATTCTTGTATATTATAACGCTTGTATATCTATTTAAAGTATACCTACCTACTGACCGTGTCGCTGGATATTGATATCGTGATTTAATCAAAAGTGTCAATGATTTGAATAATGAACGTTCAGACTTGTATCGCGTTTAAATATTATACAGTGTTACTGTTGTAGCACTCAAGTAATTTGTCGTCAAAATGCGACGTTTATATGGATGCCAAAGCTCGTGGGTTCCTATACCCTTGTGTGCTTTTGGTGTTTTAGTGTTGTTTTAAGAGGGATGATTAAAAAGGGTTTATAAGAGAGATATATATGTATATAGTTGTGTGTATATATATATATATACAGCCTCTTACTTAAAATAACGCATGAATTCAGCATTTGACCCTTTGGTACTTATCAGGGTAATTTGTCGTGTGTAGTGATAATATAGTATACAGTTGAAGGAGTAATTGATAGGGCGACCATAACCTATATGCATTATATAGATATATTGCATACTGGTTTGGGGTTTAGGTAGTGGGACTGTAGGGAGAGGGGGGGAGGGTAACATTTACAATCTGGACATTATATGATAGGTGTGGTAGTGAAATGGCCATGTGGTGGTTTATTGTCAGTTGCCTCCTATAAGTTAGGGTTGCTGTTTTCGCTTGTAGGAAGTCCCTTACGACGTCGGGACGTCGCTGACTGCGACTCCGTAGATACGATTTGCGGGATACCGTGTTTGGGATTCGCCCCAGGGAACTCTTGGGAATTCTAGACCGGAATTTACGCTGGAACTTCGACGCGGTGACAACGCGACGCGCTGAAAATCTCATTGACTCGGTCGGGAAGCAACTTTTGTCGACTGTCGGAATGAGGAAGTCACGAGGTTTATATTATGAGTGATGGAAATGTATTTCGTGGATTGGATTAGATTTTGTAAATAAAACATTTTTTTTCGGCAATCCATACGGTTTTTTTTTTTAGGGAAAAATTTACCGAAAGTTTGAATATCTCTGCGATTTTTTAATTCTTTCTTATGCTTTCTCCATACCACAGGGTCGATTAGCGAAACGGATATCGGCATTGGTTTTTGGAATCAAGCCAATTTTCAAGAAAATACTGTTATTAGTTTACCAAACGCGAAGGCAATGTACGAAAGAGAAAAGGAGTAAGAGGAAGAGGCAAAAGTTGAATGAAAGAGAAAGTTTATGGTAGAAACATATCTCGAGTGAAAAATGTAATAAGAAAACTTGAAAGAGCCACTTTCGACTTCCGGTACGATTCAACTATTTGTAAAGTGAACGCAAAAACCATTAATGAGTTATGTAGAATTCACGCTTGACGCGTTGGATTCAATGACGTGTCATTTGTCAGTAATGATTTCTAATTCACGGTAAGATATTCCTGCAGCATCCACTTCCCTTTTTCCAATAACACAGGCTAATCGCGGTATCTCGGTATCGAAGGGGCAAAATTAAGCCTATTTAATTTATCAGCGGAAAACGGGGTCGGCGACCCTGCCTCATCAAAGTAGGTACGGTCTGTTTCTCTTCTGAAATTCTAAGTCTTCTTTCTCGCTTTCTCTTCCTCATCTACTTATGTATATCCTCCTACTTCTTATTCGGCCCTTCTGGCCGCCAAGGAATAACGAAATTTCGCACTTCGCAAAATTACAGGAGTACCTATCTATTTACCTAGAAATCTCTCGTCAATTGACGAAATTACTTTATCCTAAATTTCATTTCTTTTGCTTTCTTCTTAACTCAAGCAGATTTCTATCTGTCACTCTTCTGCAAGTTTTTAAAACTTCCATAGACGTTCAATCTTCTGTGCTTGAATAGTAGATATATGGTTAGTCCTATCGGACCAGACCAAGGCGTCCGTGTAAAATAAGCGAAAGGCGAAAAATGCCCGTGGCCCGCTCTATCCCAGAATATTAGCTAAGCCGGTAGACATTCGCGAGAATTCGATAACGAACGTTCGCCAAGCTCATTCGAGCGTCGTAGATGCTCTTCGTGTTCTATTAGAGGCTCCCTTTTGCTAAGCCACTGATTCGTGGCGGCGCTTATCCAGCCGTATGTGGCATATACGTACATACATATATTTTTAGCGTCATCGAGAGGGTTCGATGAGAGGAGTAATAAGGTATATTAGGTTGAAGTAATAGGGTGAAGAGGAAGAGAAAGAGAGTAAAAAAGAGGAAGCGTATGTTTCAGCAGAAGGTCAGGTCAAGTGTTTGTGTATTCAACAAAGCAGAGCACGATAAATAAAGCTTGCATGAGACGTAAGTTTTTTCTTTACAATAACAGAGTAACGAAAGTTTTTCTGAATTCATTTTTCCTTAAAAGGTAAAAAAGAATTGTTCCGCCGGAGTCAGAGAAAATAGAAATGGATCCGATGGTCCTTAGAGTGTAACGTAAGATTATTTTTTGGGGGTAATTAAATTATTCTCTCATTATCTCAGAAATACAAATACAATATTTATCTCAGAAAATACTAATTTATTCCCTTTTACAAGACATGAATAAATCCAAGAATCCGTCTCGAAGTTCGCTTCTGGTTTTGGACAATCAAATTTCAACGTGTTGGTAGATCAGTCAAGGTGTTGCGATAGGAGGGTTAGTGTCAACAGAAGCAGCGGTATAGCCATGAGTAATAGTAGTGTTGAGGTACACGACAGCTCAGCAGGGTGATTTGCAACAGGAGTCTGCTGTACAGTAGCATACCAGGCGCATACATAAGTAAATTGAGAAATTGGTGTGAGAGAGATTAAGGGAAGGAAAGTAATAATAGAAGGAAAAAGAAGAAAAATAATCTAAAGGATAATGTAGAAATAGAAATGGTTGACAGTTGGGTCGACGTGAAAACCAGGGGCGTATCAAGTAATCCTATGAATTATTAGACTGGCAAGTAGGTAGGTAGGTAGGTAGTTAGGTAGGTAGATGTCTTTTACATTGAGTTTATGATAATATTTAATCCAGTTAACGCTGAATATAGAACATATATGTATGTAATATATGTAATATATATATATTATGTATATAGCTATGTATATAACGTCAATGGCTGTCTAGCCACGGTACGTAGAACTCGTGGCAGTCAGTCAGCCAGTCGATGTCCCGGTGTGCTGTGCTGTTGGCAGCGCTAATAATCCAGTTATAAAGGCAGTGCCAGAACGAGGAAATCGTCGTAAGTCATCGGCGTCATTGATTAACATTAACAAAAATCGTGGACGAGAAATCATTCGACAGAAATACTTAACATGAAGAAGAAACTGTCTGATAATAATATCTCATCGCGTTACTGCGCATACATTTTGGTGGAAGTATCCCATCCATTCCTTCTCCTCTATAGTTTTTTGGCTTCGCGTCCATTTACTCACGTCACTTCCTGTTATCGGGAGCACGGTTATTCTTTTTCTTTCTTATCAACGGACGAATGAGTAAGACGCGTTCGGTGCGATGTGATATCATCGTGGCGTTCGTTTACGTTATCGTGAATTTTGTTTTCTCTGCACCTTGAAAGATCATGCGTCTTACGGTGTGAACGAAGCTTTATTTTCGCGAGGGTGAACATACGCGATTATACGTATACGGGTGTTCCAAGTGCTTCCTTGTGAATGGATCTTTACGTGGTAACGTACGAGCCACGATTGTGTTTCTACGTTCTTCTGTGGACAATTGCCAATGGATTCTGACTTTTGTTGAGGGTTATGACTGTCAATGGACTTTATATTGGGCTAGAGAGGTATTTTGGACTGGTATCTATATGTGTATTATGTAACGGAATATATATAAGGAGTTATGATAACAATTGTTATATTCATCGTGAGTGACTTTATTAATGTTTTTTCAAGTGAATCGTACAGTGAATTTAATTCGGTACTGATAAAATTTTTAAATTAACCGCGTAAACGGATGTCTGTCGTGACTTTACCGACGTGTCTGTTCGTTGAAAAAGTTTGTGATGAAAGAAAAACTTACTGAAACTGCAGTATTATTATAAGTAGGAATAAAAATTGTTACAAGTGGATTAGCAACGTTAATGTTTCGTTTAATGGTGGGATAAAGAAGCGTCTCTCCGAGTCGAGTAAACTTTTGAAAAGAAACAAAGGTAACTGACGCGGCGGCGAGAGGATTAAAATTGTCCTTTAACCGTTTTCAAATGGCGACGTGAGATAGAAATTCTTGGTAGCTTCGTGATTTGGCTGTGGTCCGAGGATTTGAGTTGTGAAAAGTGTTGATAAAAGTGAAGGAATTCTTTGAGCGTGAAAGACAGTGACGACGACGATAAAGAAATGGCGGTAGTTCACGTTCCGTCACATTTCTCGTACTCGAGGGAAACCATTAGTAATACTGGCATATCCTCGTTAACCTTACAAAGCGTCGTGACGCACAACCATAGCGTCGAACCCGTCGAACTGACGTTGTGGACGCAGCTTCACGAGTGACATTGCCGTACGTGAACGGAATTGAGAGAAAAAAAATAAGAAAGAGAGAAAAATAAAATGACCTATAAAATATAGAATATACAAAATTCCGCAAAAGCCTTCTCCAAGGAGTTATATACCCTGTAAGAGAAAGAAAGTTTTCATCCCTAAAACAACATCTGATTCATGCAAGGGTATTCCCAGGAAAATTCCATATTCGGCTGTAACACTACTCGTATATAGTAGTGACAGTGGAAATTCTATAGGACCCAGTTGAGTAATTCCCAGAGGGTGGACTCGTTACCGTTGCGATAGAACCTTTAACAATTAAAAATACCGAAGCATCACGTGACTGGCTTTGAATATTTTCTTTGTGTTGGCGGAACTCCGTTTAATTCTTGAGAAATTCGTAATAACACATCATACTAATTAATAATACGTAAATAATAATAACGTAATGACAGCACATCATACCAAATCCATGAAATAAATTCGGAACTCTCTTTAAAAGAAAAAAAAAATATAAAGAAACTCATAACTACAGGGTCATCAGAGTATAATTGAACTGCGAACACCTCCTGAGATTTACCGTCAGGATAATTTAATTTCCGCAGCAGAGGAACTTAAGGACATCTCTAGGAGGATGTTGTCTGGCCGTGTTGGGGGGGCGTCTGGACCCTTTATCGGGAATAGGGAGAAATGAAGTTATCAGTGTCGGCTTACAGAGCTCAAGCTAGTGCTCACAAGAAGATCCTTTGCAACTATCAGCATCAGTTGAGTTACGGTGCTACGAATCAGGCGCCCTCGGCCCGGACCCCCTCAGACCACGCGGCGGTCCTTTCTGCTCTCAAGGTACTCAAAAAATCTTCATATTTACTAAAATTAATACGTATCCAATTACGCCTATATAACATTAAACCCAATGGCATACTATCCCCTTCGCCAATTCTCTTGACAAAACATGTGTTCCGTTGTCTCTCCTATAAATAAATTAAAATTTGCTTATCCTTCTAAAATGATATCCAGTATTATTGTTGTTTCAAGATGCCATTATCACCCTTGTTCATCCTTCTAAATATATCTATACATATATATACATCATATCCCATTTATCAGCCAATTTCTCAAGAAGAAGATCCGTCCAATACTTTGGTCCCTTTATCCTCCTTATAACTCAGGTTAAACCTGAAATAAGATGCGGCTTCTCAAAACCATCCAATCATAAATACAACATAACTAATACAAAAATCAAATTATCTATAGGTCCAGTATGTAGAACAGTATATTATACAGATATACATAGAATATGAGAATAACGAGAAATTGCAATGCATACATTAAACAAGCGTGTTATAGAGAAACGTGTGTAAATATTAGTTCTCAGTTCTGCACACTTACCCTTATTCATATACGTCTATGCATTCGTACATCCAGAATAGACATAAGAGGATGCACTACCAATTAGACTGTTCCCCATAGCCAGTAATTCTACTCGATCCGCCATTATGGTATTATGGTACACCTACTCTCTACATATACTTTATCCATAGAATGCACGCTGCAACGCCAACGCCATCAGTTTGCTGCACTCGGTAATGCAAATATTAGAGGCTCCCTGAACAAGGAACATTGTAGTCTTGTAAAGGGGTTGGGCCATTGCAAAGGGGCGTTGCCTTCCAATTAAGGATGCCTGCGGGGATGCATTAGTCGCCCGTTACTACGAGTACGACTACCTGGTGCTCGCTTTCTGGGCTATCTCGGTTGCTTTCCTAGAGGAATGGGCTTTTGCTGTGCTGTTATGTCAAGTGCCTTGATACTTCAGTACAGTCACGTACTCTTATTTGTTATATTGAATAGGAAAACAAAACATTGAACTGTGGATTTTTTTATATCTATTTACGATTCAGTTTGGTAATAGATAGAATCGAAAATACTACCGTGTAAAATGCTCTATTATAGTATTTCTGTGCTGCAGATGACGACCGGATATATTGTATGTGATATATATGTATATGGTTTGAATATTGGATAACTACTAGGAAAATTGGTATATTACATGGTTATTCGGAAACTCTATTGAGCATTGTTTCCTATATCCTGTTCATGCAATGGGTGGTACATACGTATGAGTATATATAGATATACTCAATGCTTCGTAACTCTGATATATTACTTGTACCTTTAAACAGTTTACGACCTTTCTCAAGGTCCTCTTGATATTCCTTGAGTCTTATTGCAATTTTTACTCAAGGCGACACTCAGATTTTCTTCGCGGGAAAAACATGGCGGAATAAGCACCACTTCGCGAAGTATAATAAGGATATTCCGCAGAGTCGTTTACTTGCTGGCGATTCCGGGTTCGGTTACGTTAAGCTCGTCGCCGGGGTCCTTACGCAACTCGGCCGACGGGGTTGAAATTTACAATTCGCTCGATAAAAGGGGCTCATCTTCGCGCGCGGAAGAGAAATAAAGAAGAATGACGGGGGCGTAGGCCTGTAACGCGCTATCCCGTTTTTATAAGAAGTTTCGGTGGTCTTTCGTAAGTTTGACTTTCCTTTGGTATGGCGACTTTCACTTCCCTTTCACTTCCCGCAGACGTCGTGGAACCCTCCGTTTTGGTTATCTTAATATACGTGCTCGCTATTTTACGCATGTATACACCCTTGCTCACTCATCCGCCCCTCCCATTATTTTGACTCTGTCTCTATCAGCTACGTTTATTCTGATACAAACTTAGCTTTAGGTACGTGGATCCATGGCTGGCTCATCTGCAGATCGGATTAGCCTGTACCAAGTTAATTCGCGAACTGGGTTAACGTTTAACCGGCGGGTTTGAACGCGTTGTGTAATTAACGTAGAAGTTTGGCCAACTCACACCTGGCCATTTGCCGGGGCCCTGCGTAAATTTGTTAATTAATTATTCCTTGCAATAACATCTACTCGCCATCCCCTGTACCATCCCACTCCTATCAACTTCGTATTCTCGCTGTGCTATATACGCATATACTATACGTGGCATCAACCATTGGTCTGCTCCATCATCCCTTCCTCGCAGAGTTTAACCCTCCAACCTCAATGGGAATATAAATTCTTCAGATGTATTCATGAGACTTCCTTCTTCACTCTGTTCAAATTTTAAAAATACTATCCGCTTGACTGTGGTACATCTGCAAACTCGAACCCTCTTGTTTTTGAGTCTGCGAATAAGAGCCATACTTGGCCATTTTGATATAGGATATAATGATACTGAGATACAGAAGAATACAGAGGGATGTGAGAGTGAATAAAGGAATATGATCGTGAGA
The DNA here is from genome assembly GCA_031001745.1 of Hartigia nigra. Taxonomy (NCBI): domain Eukaryota; kingdom Metazoa; phylum Arthropoda; class Insecta; order Hymenoptera; family Cephidae; genus Hartigia; species Hartigia nigra. The sequence goes on from JARPRG010000374.1 coordinate 1,921,856, forward strand.
ATGAAATAGGGACTTTCTTCTTCCGTATCAGTCGGGAGACATCGATCTTGGTAAATGGTAAAAGAAGAAAAATAGGGAGGGGACTGTATTAATGAGAGGAAGTTGTAAAGGGACGGCGGAAGGGCATCTATAAAGGAGAAAGAGAGAATCCAGAGATGCTTTGGCAAAAGTGTCCGATATTTTCCTGCAACACACGTGCCATGCCAGTCAGGAACGTGGTAGTTATCTGTGAAAATCCCTAGGGAAACTTGTGTAAAAGTTTCTTAAGGAAGCGTCATATCTGTACCAATACCAGCTACTCGACACCACGTATAAAGATCCTTAGGCACGGTCGGTACGTGTGGGTAAGTGCAGAACGTGTCGGTGCGTGTGGGTCGAATCATAAAAGTGGAGAAGAAAACGATAGAAGCCCAGGTCGTATACCTCTACACGTACAGATAACATTGACCCAGGGACGATACCCGTTTCGGCATTTAATCTTTAACGACTGTTAAACCTCTCGTAACTTTTCGGCTAAACGTTACTATTCAGTTCCGTGGTTATTTTGACAAAATCTTCACAAGGAACGTGGATGTACGATTTTGCAAGTACAACAAAGAGGCCGTACTGGCATATGACGAAAAGATATACAAACGAAGCGGAGGAAGAAGAGGAAGAAAATAGAAAAAAGTAATAGAAGAAGTAAAGTCGCTTCTACGAACCACACGTTCCACATGGCAACTCCCAGGGAAGATCAATATCCCCACCAATCGTATTTCTCGACTCCGGCACTGTCTCTCACTCTCTCACTTTCTCCCTCCTTTCGTCTATTTGTCTCTATACGTCCCTAGCTATCTTTCTCTCTCCCTGCCACTCCTGTCTCGGCCCATGCCGCTATAGGTTATGTTCCCCCTAAGTTCCTTTACTCTCTGCCATTTCTGCAGCAGCTATACTCCACCGTTCTCCCTGTATACTTCTCTTAGTCAGGGTAGTTTCGTCCCCTTTTCTTAGAGGTCCCTAAACCTCCTTGGGATCCCGCTACCTACCACTACCAAGAGAACGGTAACTATCGGCCCAGAAGTTACCACTACGCCGGCATTACCACTGCTGCCAGTATACCAGAGCAAAACCTGACGGCAGATGGGAAATCCTGATGCTGGTCCTCTGGCTTTTCTTAACCCGTCTGAATCCGAAATGAATGCTCTGTCCTGTCTAGGATATCTCTTTGGAGAGAACGATATTTTCCATTATAGATATTCTATATTATTCCATGTTTATACCCATGCCTGAAACTTATTCAGGATTTCACGGTCATCCCTTAAACCATGTTATAGACTTTCTATGACGCTCTCGTATTCGTACTCTCGGCTATCGTCATACGGCAAATATTATCTGGGAAAGATCGTATACATCCCAATCCACACAGAGCAATCTTTTCCCACAGTACGAGGACTGACTTTTTTCCCATTAGTCTCCTACTAGGGAGATAAGGATCAATCTCCCTATTTTCACTTTGATACAGTCACATTAGGTTGTGTAATACATATAACGATACAAAAGTTCAAATATTGTATGTTTATCTTTCTGTTATATGTCTCTGGAGTTCATTTGAGTAAAGAGGATCAGTTTTGGTATATGTTTAAGGTCGGTTTTCTATGTAATATATACCTATGTATATTATATAAGGGTATCAAAGAAACTTCCTTCCAATTTACGGTATATTAAAATACAAGGATATTTGTTTTGTTTATTCAGATTTGGATCCCCTTTTTTTTTGTACGGATCGCATGACCTTTATTCGTGCGCTACGTATGCGTTTCTTAGTGCTAGCGTCACCTGACGCAATTTAAGGTCGAGTGCTTTTTTACTTGTCGACTATGTGCTGCCTTGCACTTCCAAATCCTTTAGAGTATCTTGTGTAATATGTATGTTTACCACTTGTGTTACATAACATGGGCAGTGTGTGTGTGTGTGTGTGCTCGGGACTAATATACAGTGTCACTTCCTGTGCCGATGTGGCGTGCGTGTATGTCACATCAAACTTTACTATGCAGAACTTCTGCTCCATGCATTTTCTCTTGTTATACATACTGTATATTTTATAAATCGAACAAAGTTTTCAGTACAAAGAGAAGGATATTTATATGAAATTCTCTTTGTTTTCTTTGCATTCGGGAGACGTTGAAAAAGTTTGTTTTGATATTTTTTGTTGTTGCTGTTTTTCAACTTACAAGATATTTTTAGGATGTTAAGTTTCCCGTAAAACCGCAACTTGGATGGCGCTACTGGTCAGGGGCTTTGGGCAATTTACCACGAGTTAACTTATTAAAGAATAATGGCTCGTTCATTATCTTTCACTGGAAGGGATGATAATTTCAATATTCCACCTTCGCATTCCGTCAATTTTCAAAGACACTGGTACCTGCCTCTTGGTCGCTTTCATGATCTTCGTTAACAACCTCTTGGGGTTGAGCCACTTCAGATTTACCATAGTTCCTTGGAGCTTCGGTTAACCACATTCTTCAGGAGGATCCTGGTCTATGCATTTGGTTGATGAAACGACATGATAGTTTGGATCTTTAAAATTTGTATGAATCGACGAAAATAAAAGGAAAATAAAGAAATGTTCGATTCGAGGGAATTTAAAAAATCTCTAATTAATTCTGATAAATTAAATTCTCCAAAAATTTGCGTTGAAAAAATGTAAAAATCCTTGCTCTTTTCCTTTCTTAGTCATTCTCTGTCCTAAGTAATAAGAGACTGAGTTTAAGTTGGTCCTCGGAGGCTTAAGGAGTTTAAGTAGGGTGAACGAACCTTTACTAACAACCCTTAAGAAAGCAATGGAGATTAATGGTAGGCAGCCAAGGTAGAAAGATCACGAATTTTATCAAGAATCATCCCCATCAGTTATTCGATCAGTCTGATAAAAAGGAATACATTGGCTTATCTCGAGTACGTTTTAACGGCTATCACTTTTCTTTAACTATTAAGACACTAAACCTAAATTTTCTCCGTACGTATTCTTCTCGTATTACGCTATTGTATAACGGGCGATCGATCAAAGTACGACTGTGACTCTTACTATGTACAATATAAGTAGACCCAATGGCGAATTTCATTCAGAAAAATCAATATAACTTGACGAAGGCACGACAGGACAATTCAGTTTTTCTTTTCCACTCTAACGCGTCATTTTGATCCTAAGGAATTTGTCAAGGAAATCGAGGAAAAGGAAACAGGTGGATGGAAATGTAAATGGGCAATTTCAAAAACTTTTAACAAAAGATACGCATATTGTGTCGGCGTATTTCTCTTTTTTTTTTAATTGAATGCTCAAAATTTATTGTTTAACTAAAATCCTATAATAATTACTATATTCGTTTTGATCGTTGGGTATATATTAGGCTGAAGATATATGCCAGTGCAGGTTGCACATTGTTGACTCGGGGAAAAGTTAAATTGGCGACGAACACCCTTATCGTCATTAATTATCAGTATCCATCCAGTGCGAATCGTAATACTGGAACAACCAGATCTCAGGAACGTTACAGAAGTCCCGCGACTCTTGCAACTTCTTGGCAAACTCAATGCGGCATCTGCATGAATTCCCACGGGTATGTATATCCGCGAGGAAATTTCCGTCGAGTCAGGTAAATAAGTACAGCAGGATGCACTTGGTAAATGTGCAACCCGTCGATGCAACGCGAATCTCACTTAATCTCAGAATAATTGAGGGGCTTGCGATAAAACCCTGACCTGCCTTAAGAATAGTTGCCAGACCATATATATATATATGTGTATTATATATTACATACTTGTATAAATGGATGCGAATACACTTATCTGTAGTTAGAGAAATACCTATTTCAGGAAATTGGAGAAACCCTTGAACAACCTAATGTATCGAGTAGTAGTTGGAATTTCCAAACGCGCCGGTCTCTTCGCCAATTCCGTTCCCTTTGAGCGTTACGAGTGGCCAACTTTGCCGGTGCTCGTTCAGACCAAAGAGGAAGCTTCCTGCGCTTCAAGCTTCGCGTTTGCTTAACGAAGTTATTTGTAAAATTAGTTTGTCTGGATTGCGCCACTAATGCGATCAGTTTACTTGATCCACTACTTCCTGGAGTTATTATCAGAATTGCGGATACCAGTAGTGCTCCATTTTGAATCTCTCACGCATGTCCATCGTGACGTTATTAAAATTGATTTTGAATTGCGAAAGAAATATATTAGTGAGATTTGGACGTATTCGGGATCCCTAAAAATTCGAATTGATTTAACAAAATTATAAGTTACCTTTAGCCTCTTCCTAGGGATATCTAGTTGTTTTTCCCTGAACCGTTTTTATGATCCTTTCTCTCTCTCTCTCTGTCTTTCTATAGGAATGATACGTAAACTCCAGGGTGAACTCAGGGGACGATATTCTCTTGAAAGTTTGCCGCTCGTAACGATTGAACGACTTTGATGTATCGTCTAGTTTGTTTCGTATTTATAATAAAAGGATAATTCGCCAAAAATGAAAGCGCATCGGATAGGATAGGAAACGAGAGTGGATCTAGAGATTTTAATGGCACAGGCCACAAGGGATTTTAATGAAACTTTTCTTGTTTATATACAGCATTTCAAATAAGAGTATCGAGGAAAGTTTCATAATGAAAATTCAAATTCTCAGCAAACCTCGACTACTCTGTTGACTATCACTCGATAATAAGAATAAGTTCTGTCGGGCCTTTTACGTCACGTATAACTTGTAACGAACGTGATTATTTCCTGTATATTCACAGATCTACATTGATAGCTACTTCGACACGTATCTGTACTCGAGCAAGTGTTCTTGCGATTTATGCAACCACGTAATCTCAACCTAACCTCGACGAGTCGTCACTTGATTTTTTCAGCCTCTTTACGTAGTCTGGCGTGGGATATTTATTAATATTATTTTACGAGCATAATGAGGTCTGCTTCAATCAAGAAGAACAATGGGTACACACGGAAAAGACTAAGGTCCCCAAGGTCGACGATACTGAGGTCCTCGGTATGTTAAATTGACTAATTTCGAAACGCTTACGTAATATTTTCAAAAAATGATCACACGTACGTTTTCTTTTTAAATCGAACCGTCATTATAATCATATCTGTACAGTAGAAAAAATCTTTTAGCGTCAAACACGATTCCATAATGACGTGAGAGGTCTCCTTGGAGTCGAAATTTTGTGTTCGTCTAGAAAATCTTTTTATCGTTAGTCCCGCACGTCGTCATGCATAAAAGATCAATCTGAAATCAAAATGTCTGAGGCACGATGCTCAGGCTTATAGAACGTATCGAGAAGAATTTAGATTTACGTTAAAATTTGATTTTCATTAAAATTAAAAGGGTGCAAATTTTAGAGACATTTTTAGAACAGTTTTGTAACGTTATTGGAAATATTGTGTTGGTAATACATACTGTTACACTGAGTTTGATATATTTGATTGTTTATAAATACACGGCCATGGTAGTAAAGGGAGTGTGAGAGAAAGAGAGAATGAGAGAGAGAATGAGAGAGAGAGAATGTCACTGTAAAAAGAAAAAATGAATAATATATCCATGAGAAATTTTGTGCTCTGTAAGATAACGAACGTTAGCCTTATGCAAGTTGTCCGTCCAACCATTTCATTAATCACTTGAAGATACTTTAATTACGAACGCCAGTTCGAGCTCTGGTGAGAAATAGTTCCTGGATGAAATTCAAGTAATAATTTCCATTTGCTTTTCGTCAAGATCCTCGAGCTGTCTGCATCCTCGTTAAAACATTAAAATTCGCATGATGTACAGTACGAGGACTTGACTCAAGAATATGTAATATATATATGCAGAATCATAAAGATAATACTAGATACATGAAAATTAATAAAATTGCCCTAAGAAATGATTAGGTATCTATAATTACGATTAAAGAATCGTTTGCGAAATTATATGTGGTTCTCTATACTTGCAACGTCTATTTACCTTTTTTCAATTTTTCTTTATTCAACTTACACCCTTGACCTTTATACCCTGTTCTATTTTTTGTTCCCTCTCTATACTCACTCGGAAGATCTTTTAGGATCATGATCCTCTCCCGCAGGAATAACCAGTGACGTTTATACTCAGTCGGGAACGCGTCCAAGATAAGGGGACTCTCGAGGTGGCGTAGCAACGCTTAGCGTCGTCAAGAAATAATTCCCATCCTTAGGGCCAAAAAATATTGCTGCCAGTCTTGTGATTAATGAAACTCAGCGTTAACGGTTCAATTAATCAAACGGATTCGTGTCAATCGTTAATAACGTCAAGAAGGAACTACGTGTCGATATATCTATATCCGAGATGTGTGTTTCTCGTGAACGATCCAGTGGGTCGTTTTCAGAGGTCTCTTAATTCCATGTTAAATTTAGTGGCACCAGCAGCGCCTTGCGTGGGTGTTGAAAGCCGTCGAAAAGGAAATTCGAAGGGGAAACTACGCGAGGGTAGCGAGATTACGGAAATAAAAATGCAAAGAAGAGATACAGATGGAATTTTTACGTAAAGTTTGTACAAAGCGACATCACTTAACGAGGCTGAATATGTATCGTTTCCTAAGCTTTTGTAATATACGATATGTCCAATATACGTGTATACCTATATATACTACAGAAACGCAATTCATCAGCCCCTTTTAAGGTACTACCGTACACAATACACGAGAGTGTCTTATTTCTACATTGAATTCACAACTAATGATAACATCGAGAATTCCGTCATATTTTGCAATCGAACCCTCATCGTTACTCCGTACGTTCATGAGTGTGCTCCAAGGAAGACAGAAAATAAATATGAATAATAATAAAACGAGAGCTTACCGTACGAAAATATGTCATCGGGTCAAGGGACACGTGGGCTACTGGTTTTTGCACGCAACTCTGTCGCAACAACAACAAGCGTATGAAGCTTTTGTCTAAAATTGTTTTGGATTGTTTGTCCTTGTTGGAAGATGAGATCGAACAAGGAGAGATATACTAAAAAAGCTCTTTCGCAAGAAAGTTGGTCAATTTGAAACTTGGGTCAAGGGAGATATGGTTGATGAATTTTTGAGAGGTTATAACACACGATTTTTTTTTTCTCTTTTGTTTCGTATCTCCTCTCACTTTTTATCTTCTAAATACAGATTCGCGAAACTTGCCAGGTTCCTGTCTCTGTTACCGCAACCTGGGACTTTCCGTATGTATTTTTATCCAACTCTTTTATCCACAAGAGTCTCGTCGACTCGACCTGGAGTTTAGTAACTAAACTCTAGTTAATCTACTGCGGAGGGCGAACCCTTAGGCACGTGTGCGACGCAGGTTAAGTGGTTTCTATCTCATTAACGTGCGGCACGCTGTTTTAGAGCTAGCGTCGGTATAGAAGAGTATGGGCTATACCGACGGAACAGGAGCTCAGTGTATACTAGATCGACCTGTAAGTTATCTATTATACGTATAGTACATATACGCTTAGTAGAATGATACAGTAGATACGTAAAAGCATCTTGTTGATCATTCTAGGATAATTGAAAACCTTGAACTGATAGTAGATACTTAAATAGATACAGGGTTGAGATACTGGAGATAAATGATCAAGTTTTTTTATATGAGATATATATTTTTTGATTTGATTACTTTAATTAAATTCCTTAATTAAATTCGTTCATATTTGTCTTTCTTGAACTTTTTGTTATTTTTTTCCATAGTTACTTGTGGTTCGTGATAACGTACTATGGCGGGATCCTTTCGGATCTTATCTATAGGGATTTAATCTGACTCACTGAGAGGGAAGTGAGAAAAATAGGGAAGAGACGTTCTAGGTCAGATCGCTTCTATTGATCTTGTGAGAATGTTTTATATTGGCGTAGTATTTATCTGTCTAATATAATTGAACAGTTATCGATTCTAAAGAGGTCAATCGGTTCGGATCTTTACTGTTAAGGTAAATGAGCCGGAAGGTAAAATTTTGGACGAAATGAAATTTTGCAATGGCGGCACTGTATAGGGATAGGATATCTCTATAAGGTATATCTTGTAAGGTACGCTGGTATATCAATACGAAATGCCATCGGCATATCTTTCCATTCTTCCGAAGAGACGCCGGGCGTCGGTTCGAGTAAAACGTCGGAGATGCCCGACGCCGGCTGCACTGGAACAGCAAGAAGATTCGAGAAAGGACGACGTACATATACAAGTAAGAGGTAGATAGAAGTCTGCTATGAGTATATACATATACATACGTATATAAGTATGTATATAGGTGACATGGACTGTTCATGAAGAGAAAATATAAATGAAAATAAAAAAGAAGAAAAATGACGTGAAAAGAGAAGAAAAAGAATAGACGAAGTAAGAGAAAGAGAAGCGAAAAGAAAAATTCGTCAGAGTCTGGTGTATTGAAAACGTACGTATAGTATATGTATATATAGTGTATAGTATTGCCAAGAGAATTCATCAAAGGATCTTGGATATCCTGAGAATCGACCTTTAATATGGGCTATACAGTTGCGTCGTTATATATGCGCACACACTTCACCTTCAACCCTTTAAATTGACAGTGGTTGGATCTGCTGAAAGAACACTGTGCGACCTTCTTTTTCAATTTTCCCTGGTTTTGTATTTTCTCCTTTTTTTCCCTTTCGCGTCCTATTTTTCCACTGTTGCCGTATTAGTTAGTTCGCTTGGGCTTCCATGCATCTCGTGTTAGAGGCAGGCACCTAGTTTTTCTTTATCTATGGACCTACAGGTCCATTCACAATTCATTCGCGCTCGCTGGGCCTATCTAAAGATTTCTACGAATATTATATATAGAGGGTGATTCTGGCACCTGGGACGGGGCTATAGCTCTTTTTTAAATTGAAAATAGAAAAAAATTGTTAGAAGAAAATGCATGGCTTATATATAGCCGTAAGTTGAACTTAAGTAATATCTATGTTTCAAGGATACTAATATTTTTCTTACGAATTTGATTTCGTAGATGAATCTTAGCTAGTGCATGAACGCTGATAACAGCTGCAGCTGCATTCAGACAGAATGATGTCGTATGTCTGTCTCTATCCGTGCGCATTCATATATAATACAAGTCACAATGACACGTGCACGCTGCACTGTGAGACTAGAGATTACTGGATTGTGTCCTAGTCGGATGAGCTCGTTCGCGATAATTCCACGAAACTGCACAGAGAGCAGTGGTAACAGCCAGTGCAAAACCGACTGCATCTGCATTAGCGAATATAGTAGTAGCAAGGGTAGACAGCAGCATCAGACAAATTGTACCATGGCAATTGCATATTTTCTGTATTGCATACGAATGCACTTGCATAATAGCTGTCGCATGAATGGTTACTCGAAAATTTTGTATTAACTGTTTCTCACGAGAACTTCATTGGTCGTTGAATAGTGACGTAAAATCCTCGTGGTACGTAAATTTAATGTAACGTCGAAATATGCTTATGTCCCGTTCACATTGTACGTGGTTGTTCCATGCTAGAGTCTTGGTGTCGTTTCAGGAACTTTCATGCTTCTACGAGGATTATGAGCATAATCATAGTCGGCTACAACTGTCGCCAAATGTCTCGCGGCTTGGAAACGCTTCTAAATGTGTAAAGCGAAGGCAGGGCTTGTTTCGTGACCAACTACACAAAGCCTTGGCGACATTAAGACCGTGTTTCTTGCTTCTGGAATATAGCTATGACTCTTGATGGGTTAGTTTAAAGCGTATACTTGGAAAATGAAAGGCCGATTCTCATACATCGATATATCCATGCTATCGTATGTTGATTTGATTTTGGAAACTCGTGCTTCTAGAAACTTGGAGATTTATTCGTATTACTTTTACTTTTACGCTTAACTCGCGGGGGCCTTAGAAGGATCTGGAGATGTTTGCAGACGGCTCTGCAGCACGTGATGCGATTGAAAGTTCTACCGGGAAGAGCAAAAAAAAAATGACACTGAGAAGGAGCGCAAGAAGATGGAGAAAATCCTTTGTTCCGTGAGACTTGTTTTTTGCTGCTGAAACTTTAAGGACTAACAACTCCCTGAGAAATAAAGCGAAAACCAGAACGCTTTTACGTTTCTCTCGTCGTATAATAACTTTTAATCTTATAAATGTCCTTTTTAATATAATTACACATCTTGCCCGAAGACGTTTCTATTTGTTCCCTTCAACGTACTACAATTAGGGTCTTATGTTTTTTTTTCCCTCTCTTCCGGTAGCAGACACTCGTAAACCAAAACAAGTCTAACTTGCTCGTAAAACGGGCTTTTGAGGGTGTATAGGGAATTTTTGTGATTTTTAGAGATTATAATTAAATTCCAAAGTTTCTTATTACTAAAGAAACGTGCTCGTTGTCATTTACAAGTTATTTATAACTATGTATGTTATAGGTTACGTATATTCATATTCTACATGGTGACAGTGTCTGTATGGCATATACATATATTGGATATATATATACACGTTTCACGCCGATTGCTCAATAAATTCTTATTGGCGTGGACTGACTGTGTCGATAGGGATTTTACAGCGGGTGTTAGTTTGTCCCGTAAACGATTTGTGAGGCAGATCGATTTACCATTCGACGAAGGCGGAGATTTACAAGGGTCTCTCAGGCTTCCGTTTTCGTTTTACGTTACGAACGATCGACGTTCGTCGAAAGTTTCGCGAGCGTGACTGATGAAAATATATAGAAGGGAAATATTTAGTATCTAGAATAAACGCAACAACGTCAGTGCGAACGGGAAAGTGTGGAAATGAATTTTATCCTCTTTGAAATTGACGATGCAATTTTTTTATCTGCTATTTCACTGCACTTTCGTATTTGATGGGGATATTGAATTTTTTTTTTCTTTTCGAAAAGTGTAACAAAGAAACTATAACTTGTTACAGAAAATGTATCAAGCAGTAGGTATAGTGAAAACAATAGAATATTATATTGAAATAGTTAAATAAAGGAAGAAAAAGAGTTACACTTTTATCTACATTAAGGGCTGCCTTCGATGGCTTTTAATATCGATAATTTTTTTAAGTGAAACAAAAATAGGATCAACTACATGTCTTCCAGAAACCCTCGAGAAGGTTCAAACGTCCTAAAAAGGGTTCGAATTTCTTACCACAGCAAGAAGTGGTCTTGAGAAATTTGTCTTCTATGTTTCAAGCCCTACAATGGCTGAGACAATTGCAGAGTCTAACACGTTTTAGGGTGAGGGGGGTTGGGTTCACAAATTGTCTAGAGATTCTCACAAGGGCGTACACAACAACCTTATCCGCAGAAACCTTTTTCTGGTAAGATTGTTTTTCACTAGATAAAGTATTTCAACCCTTTTTGAATCAGGAAACTCAGTAGATGCGTACCTTTATTGGTCAGACAGTATTAGCGAATTCATCCTGCGGCGTTGTGCTCCCTTGGGATTTCCGGTAAGGTTCGAGGCTGAATCTATCCGGTGTACCGATATTAACCCACTCAACTATAATTATCGTCGTTCCTCGTTAACTCAGGAAACATTGACATTAGTGTAAATCGCATCAAAATATTTATCCCCTTCGTAAAATCCTACGCCCTTGGAAAACGGATGGTAAATGACGGCAGTAAGAGACGGCTAGGAGGGCTGGAAAATCGAAGTGTAATTTGAACTTAATACCAGATAGTCCTGTCTCTGTCGTTAGGTCACGTCATATACGATAAGTCGACGTAGCTATCTCCTGCACTTCCCTCTGACCTATGCAAACGTCAGAGTTAATTTATGGCAGCAAGAAAATGGCCGGTTAGAAATAGGCAATCACTTTGTAATAACGATCCGTCTTCCGTATTGATCCAAGAGATCATTCGGGCTGCACACTTTATATCTCCATTGAATTCAGTTACAATTTACAGTCGTACTATTTTTATTAGTAATCACTTAAAAACTCTCGTGATGTTTTACCGAAGAGCGATAAATCCTTCGAAATTCCATTGCCAAAGCGCAGAGTTTAAAATTGATTCGATGTAACTTCCCCGGGCAATTTGGCAAAGTGTCATTGGAAAGAAACCGCGAATAGTTTCAAGACTTAATTCATCGCAACGGGATAATGGATATCGGTTAATGGGTATCGCGAGAAGCCACAGCACTCGTGTGATTCTGCGGCCACCTTTGTCATCAGCCTTCCCCGGTCCTTTTTAAAGGCAAAAATAAAGGTGACCAAAGAGGCATCTTTTCGATTACCAAACTTCGTAGGCAGACAATTAATTTCCCACGTCGATTAAACCCTAGCGAATATTACGGCAGCCTTTGGCGTCCAATACGTATAGTGGACAGCTATGTAAAGCGACCTACTTTACCGACGATTTCCGACAAGGGAAAATGCCATGAAAGAATCAGCCACGGACGATACCTCACTCAAGAAAGAGCAGGGATAAGGGGAGCTTTCTCAGGCCAGTCGTACACAAGGCGTACGTCTAGTCCATCAGATTCCTGATTGACCGAATCTTCATACACCAAACCTCTGATTGGTCGAAGTCGTTCATCCATGAAAGATTCGACCAATCCGGAGTCCGACGGACTAGACGTATACCAAGGACGACTGATCTGGTAATACTCCCCGAGGGTAGATAAAAGTCTAGAGAGTGGAAAAATTTAATTTAACCAAGAGACATCCAGACATTAATTAGACCGACAGCCACTAAAAAAAAATTTTTTTTTTTTTTTTTCTTTATCCACAAGACAGGTTACGGTACCACCTACGTGACCCAAGGTATTCTCGCGAATTACATTCCCTTAGTTTTTCCCACGCCCATTCCCCACCTGTTCTCGCAACCCCTATCCAACTCCCTTTTGTCGCATCTCCTTCTACAGCTACGTATAAATGACGCGTAACTCCCACAGACATTGGCACAGGGGGTAGAGGTAAGTAGACAAGCTACCGGGTAGTCAGCTACGTAATACGTACAAGTACCAGATGCAAGTGCACATTCCAACGTGTACAGATGCAGTAGACTGAAGTTGAATTTCGCGTATGGAGAGTCTAGATCACGTATGTAAGCCCCTTGAGCAATAACGAAGAGGCTTTTCCCCATGTAATTCACATTTTCACCATGTGCTTATTTCTGGCACGTTTTCGTACACGTATACATACATACACTGGTCTACCAGAATATATATATATATACCTTAGTTAAACGTATAACATTCCACAGTATAACTATTGTACCTACACGTGGTACCTAGAGCTTTGTGTGTTCCTATGCATATATGTATATTAAATACACGTGTAACCTCGTATAAGTGAAATTCAGTGCTTTCGTACACGTACAGCGTATGAGTTTCCAGCAGCGAGGTTATGTAAAATTGCACAATGCAATACATTGCAATTCGCTTGGAAAATATTGTAGCCACGTATATGCACGTCTATATACGTAAATACGTACGCGATAGAATCTAAATACTCCAAAGTTAAAAGTTCCTGAACTCTTTCAGTCGCTCTTTCTTAACTCGAATACACTGGTATCAGGAATGCCTCAGGGAGTTTTCCGTCTTTCCCTATTTTAGACAAAATTTACAAGTGATTCGATTATCAGTAGCGTTTTGGGATGCTTCCCTCTAACTTTCTTCTATGGGATTTCGTTCTAACTACCCCCTAGGGAATTTTACATTACCGATGATAGATAACGTCCGAAACTCTCGTGTTTATTTTCTCTTCGGGCGTTGCCAACACCATTTACAGTCGAAACTCCCTCAAACATTCCTAAGGTCAGTAGTATACCAAAGTGTCGAAGGGGCGAGAAAGCTGAAATTTAAACGTCAAGGACAATTTATAAGTCAGTGAATGAGTCTTAAAACCAGGGTAGTTTACGAAAAATATCTAAGGTGAATGATGACGTAGTAGGTGTTAAGGGTAGAAAAGTAGAAGAGTCGGCTCAAATGGTTTTGGTGGATGGATCATAAAAGGGAAGACTTCAACCCCTCCGAAAATGATGAAAACTCACCCCTATATTATCTCATCGTCATACACCTACATACATAGTGGTACTTCTAGATATTTTCAAACCCCTTTCCGCACTTCATCTTTATCAGCCACTTGACCTACCCTTTAATTCCTCTCCCCTCCCCCCTCTACGCCGATTTTCTCTATGCAGATCCAAGCTTTTCTAATAATTCTCCCGTTAAACCACAACTAAAGTGGCGCCAAAGTTTTGCGGCTTTGCGATATTTATTAAGACAATTTTTTTCAATCCTCCTTCGTTTATCCCTTTTGTACAGCGGTCAACAAAAAACAGTGGCAAACAGGACTTATCGTTAGTTACCACTAGTTCTCGCAATAGTTTACAGCCTAAGTTTTACTCATCACTGAAACTTCCTGTATATATTTTTTGGCTGTTAAATATTGTTTTTGACTTTCGATTACGACAGCGTGTAATAAAATGTTGCTGGGCAGTCTCATATGGGGACTATGGATTATATAGATAATTCCATTGTTTCTTGTACCCTATATAACCCTTACAGGGTATCATTCGCTAACTTTCCATACCAAATGAAATTTCAATGGTTTTCAATACGTAAACCAATTGATCCGCTTACTTTGCACAAGGGTCTTAACTCATCGAAATATGATGCGTAATTCGATTCTATATTGCGTTCCTTCATTAGTCACTCGCTACATACATTTACGTGGATCGTTGGTTTACGTGAGGATTTTCCAGAGGATTTAATCCCGACGGAAATTCCGATAATAAGGAAACGTACCCTGGTCCTTTCTGGATACAACGTCGACCTTTACTACATGGAGTAACCCTGTAATAATTTACTTTCACTTTTACCTCTTATGCTCATTTCCTCAGCTTTATTTCCTTCGATGTTCCTTTAAATATTTTTCATTGCACACGTAAAAAAAAAATTCTAGGGCAAAAAAATTCAAAGCGATAAAATTACGTGAATGCTAATATTGGCACGTGGATACAAATTTTTTTTTTTTCATTTTTCCCTCGTAACAGGTGGATCGAGCGGAGAACGAGGAGGCCCAGGGAGGAGGTCCGGCGCCGGCTTCCGGTTACGGAAACGCGGCATCCTGTTCGAGAATGGGCCCAGGGCCCGATTCCGGTAGCAGTGCACCGTCATCTGTACCACATTCCTTGGCAACGTCACGAGATGAAGAGGATGACGACGACGAAGACAGCAGCGGAAGACGTTCTAACAGTCATGGGGGATCCAGGTGAGTCTGGAAGTTGATAATAAAATTGTATCAATTTATTAATAATTTTTTTTTGTCTATCTATATCCACGGAATAAATAGATGGTTTCCTTTACTTGGTTATTCGACTTTCGCGCCAGAAATGTAACCAGCCATTCACAGTGGGTCCTGGTATTGTTCAGTGTTACGGAACGCAGAGCTACTGGTGGTTATATATCATCTATTTGTACTATACCCTATGCCTATCCTTACCTGCTTGTTAGCATTTATATATAAATATAAATATGTAATATCTGGATAAAATAGATCGATAGGAAAAGGTGGCGTCCAGGTTCATGGATAGCGGAAATAAGGCTAAAGTTTTTCAGGTGGTATAATCCATTTATTAAATTAATTTATCATGCGCGCAATGGCTGCCAAGGGCGGATACCACTTTGCATATTAATGCCGCTGATGCAAATATGCGTAAATGTGACGACTGATTAAATATTTAAATTCGGGGTAGAAAGAAAGAGGAGTGAGACTCGGAGAATGGGCACAGAGGGAATGATTACAGAAAAAAAAAATATTTTAAGAGAAACAGACAGAAGAACCCCTAACCACTTAATTCGAAGCTTTCGCGAGGGCTATGAATATTTTGTGTAATAATATTTTAACTAAACTCTCAGGTCATGTGCTGGGAGAAGCTTTGGGGACGTTATATAAGGCGCGAATTTAAATCCGGGATGATTCTTGGCAGAATTTAAATGTCGTGTCAACAAGTAAAGTGCAAGTTGGCAGAAGAAAATTACTGAGAGTTTACGTAAAGAGCAACAAAGACAGTTTAACTAATTAATCAGGATTCACAGCTCCCAGACGCTCAGCTGACTGTTGTCCACAATTCTTGTATGTACTTACACGTTTTGGAGACGTACGTGGCTCGTTGATTTTAGGCATAAAAATTCACTGTCGCGAGACAGTTTAGACCTGCGTGATGGCCGATAAAATGCCGGGTTATGTAGTTAAAAAAAAAAAAGAAAAAATTGTAGTGCTCCAAGGTAATGAGAGTAGTCAATGAAATTTGACGCTTAATTTGGCGTACATCTTGCGAATGGAAAATACGATCGGCTTATCGAGGCGAGCCATCGTAAATTTCCCAAGGGAGTCAATCTAACGGCTTGAAAGTACAGCGTACATTTCTTTTTACTCGTCGGTTGGTAGCGTGACGCAAAAGGACGGGTCGGTAAGTAGGAGCGATGCGAGTGAGCGCGAAATACAATTGAAAGGCTAAAAAAGAGGTTGGACAAGGGATAGAGATAAAGTAAATAAAAAGTACGCAGACAAAACCACTCTGATGATTCTACGTTTAAGGATACTTTTTACGAAGTCTCTACAGAACTTTGCAAAGGATCAGAGGCAGTGCAGGTGTTAATCGTTATGTACAAATGCAACGAGCGCAGCTTAAAGCACGTCCCAAACACCAAAGCCATTGGAGTTTCCCACGGGACGCTTCTGGAACTCTGGCGATTGCCTTATCCCCCATTAAAAGTTTCCACCATGAACTTCGAAGGGTTCCGAAAGCTCGTTTAATCCTTTCGGAACTCGTCCTGCTTAATCCAATTTGTTGTTTTTCTCTCTCTAAAAAAAACTCAATCAAAATTTTATTTGCGCCTTCTGCGAATGCTCTTGCTATTAAACGGCTTAAAAATTGATTTTTACTGTCGTCGCACTTAAGTCGAAATTTTTTTTTTTTTTCTTTGTGATTATATTTAATGATCATATGATCTTGACTAAATAATGAGGCGGGCGACAAAGTTCTAATTAGTGACAATAGCGCTTCCGTTTACACCTTTGAGACTCGAGAAACGCCATTGTCGTAGGTATGCTGTCGCGTTTGTTGAAAACTTCGACAGTGCTCTTTAATCTGTGAAATGGGCACGGAACGTCGAGGCTTTTTCTTGAGAGAAAAGAATGGAGCATGGAGTGAACAAAGGGAAGAGAGCAGAAGGTAGAACGAATTATCGAAAAATGAAAGGAAGAAGTGAAACGACAGAAAGATCTGAGAAACAAAAAATAAAAATAAAATAATAATTACAGACTCTTCCAATTACTCGGCAACTTTAATTTTAAACCTTTCCTATCCGGCTTTAGAATTCCATGCGTTATCGTGCCCTCTAGCTTCGTCTTCTGCCATGACCTTCGTCCCTTATTCATTTCAAAGACCTCTACATCCTGAAATTATTCGCCAAACCACTCTATTATTCGTGCTTAACCTCAGTAGCATAGACAGTACAAATATCTGCCGCAAGATGTCTATCTGTGTCCTTATGTCATCAAACGCACTGTTACGTGTCAGTGGTAATATTACAAAATGATAACCAATTTATAGGCACTTAACCATTTCCCATTATCCATCATAATCTCGCATGTCTCTGCCTGCGGATAATAAGCTTTTAGCGATAATTGATTGGTGCTTATCCCCTTAGCTTTACCATTGTATATACGTGTCAGTGGCTTAAGCACGCTACCAAATGAAATACGACGTCAACACGCGGCAATGGAGGATACAAGTTGACGTCGATCAATCAGACAGGACAGACGCGTGCAGATGGGCTTACAAAATATATCATAGATCGACGTCAATGTTACTGAAAACAGTGACAGTTTTACCGAGTCATAGAAAATTGTCACTCTCGATAAATTTCGTTCACAAAAACTTCACGGAAATTCAATAGAGGCAGATACGTTAGAGTTTCATGGATGCGATCGAGTTTAAATTCGGACACAGTGTCGTTCCGATTGAATTCCCATTTATTACGCGATACCGCATTCTCGCCTTGTCTACCAATCGATCATCGGCCTGATAAGCTATCTTGTACCTTACTCACGTCTCAGACTTTATCAGTTTTACTTCACCTATAATTTTACTGCGGATTGGTGTCTCGACGTTCATACGGGTCTGCTCTCCGCAGTAAGGGTGATTGGATTTCTCGTAAAGCGTAAAGAGGATGAAATCTGGACGGAAGCTATAAAACTTGAAGGAAGAACGAAACACAATGTTTCTTTATTAATGGATACTTGTTTTTTTTTTTAGTTTTAAAGGGAAGGAGATTTTCTGAATAAATCTGAACCTCTATCTCTCACGTTATATTCGGGTTTGTTTAATTACTCGTTTGCTCTACTTGAACATTATTGAATTAGGCAGAATACCCTTGTGTAGTTAATAAGCTCATTAAGATTTTAGTAAACAATGAAATAGCTAGTGACTTTAAGTGATCATTAATGTGTTTGATGAGTCTCTCAAAGACAAACTCTGTAGCAGCGTGTCTGGCTAGTAGTAAATGCAGAGGAAGTAGTAGCGGGTGCCTGGATCGTTAGTAGTCAGCCGGTAGTATCGAAGGGTAATAAAGGATGGTAAAGAAGGTCTCGTAGTGGTTTGATCATTTCCTAATGGTGTACTAAATATAGAAGGTGCTTGCTTTATTCCTTTATTTAGCTTTATTTCTCCATTAAAGGCGGTAATAACCCGAGTGAATTAAACGGATGAAACGTAACCAACTCTGGCTGTACTAAACTATCCTTCGCTACTGCTGTATCTATTAATTCACCATACGTCAGTCGTGTTCTATTAATCAGTTCCGGAAAGAGGTGGTGTAAGAAGGGAAGTGAGGATAAAGGGAGAAACAGAAAGCGAGACAGACTGACCCGATTCACGCTGATGTCAAGATGGATAGTCGAATAAGAACAGTGGACAGAGACGCGACAGTGTAAAAAGAGTTTCCTTTGAAAAATGACTTGGAAATAAGTTAGCGAGAGTGTCGGGCTCAGTCGGGTTTACGTAGTGACTGAGGTCGAAACCTCGTTAGAGAAATAGACAGAGAGATGAAATAAAAGAAAATAAATATAATGTCTAAAGAAAGGATAGAGGAAGAAAGAGAGAGAGAGAGCTAGTATATAAGGATTTGAAATAAAATGGAGTTTTAAATTGAAATCCCAATACTCTTCAGCGATAGAACATAAAGAAATTCCGTTGGCTAGAGACGAAGTTGCAGCGATGAGAATTTCACAGGTCGCCACGAAGGTACCGGATTCGCGCTCCACAAGGCTCCCTCGAAAAATCATTCAGCAACGGGATCGGGGCCACGACCTCGACCTCGAATTCCTTGGACAGCGCGGGGGAGGCCGCAACAGCGAGGAGACCTCGTAGCACGAGGGGATCGCAAAAGTGGAGTAACGTTCGAGCCGTCATGGCCCTCTATTCCTCCCTACGCAAGATCAAGAGGTACCTCTTCATCAAGTACCCGCACGTTCTTCTTGCCAAGGACGGTACCTTCTGAACTTCCTCGGAAACGCGACCTCCAAATACTTACGTCGGCGCTTTGCGAGGACACGCACTGCTCTATAGCGCACGGGTACTCTGGACTGTCTTCTTTTTCTTCTTCTTTCTCCTCTTCCACTTCTTCTTCTTCTTCTATTATTACTTCTAGTTCTTCTTCTTCTGTTTTCGTCGTATGTACTCATTCTACTGTTTTCTCCACTTGTACAGCTACTCCCTGTATCTTCGTTCACTTGGTACTACTGTTTGACACTGTACAATCGTTAAGTGTTGTTTTGAATGACGTCGATGAACGAAGTATTAATTTTGTATAATATTTATTGTCTGTTGAACGTCTCATGTAAATCTACTTTCTCTCAACTGACTCTTAGAAATCATCGTTTGAACTTTTCTTACGACGCTTTATTTTTTGCGAATCATTATCACAAGTCTCTCACGATCCAGTCCCTACATGGTTATCACTGATGTATATGCAATAGGTTGGTCTCTGTCCTATGTATGTCTCTCTATCTACTGTCCATATCTGCGTAATATGATTTCTATACTGTATCTGGATCTATCTCTCTGCCTGTCTGTTTCTCTAATTGATAACTCAGTCGAACTCGCAAATTAAGCTCGCTCCTTACACTCAAGCTCTTTTATAAAGATTTTAACAGGAAATTCTTCTTAGGCGACTAGATGACGATAGTTGTTATCGTAATGACACTACGGGAGGCTCGAGCTGTATCAATAACAAGTCCAATCGTAGTCTCTGTACTTGTGCGATAACGATAATAGTTTGATGTAGGGATGAGTCGTACAGCTCGAGATTTCCGATGATCCTAACGAATACATCCACGTCTTAAAATGATTATTTACGTTTCAGGACTAAGAGCAATCAGCGTTGGATGAAGCTGCGCACTACCGTCCAGCTGTCCTCGGCGATATCGACGATTCAGAAGAAGCCGCCATTGAAGCGTGAAGACTCCTTTTTGAAAAGATTTTCAACAAGGCAGATACCAGAGAGTCAGGAGACCTTGGATACGGGCGAAGGCGACGGGGACGCAGCAGACGACAAGGATTCCGGAGGACGTCGTAGAAGACGTCCACGTCGTCCGCAAAGACCGCCCAAGACTGTGGTCAATCCTGACGAGAATTTCTATTACTACTGGCTGATGTTGCTCTCGGCGTGCGTTCTTTATAATTTGTGGACGCTTATCGTGCGTCAGAGTCTGCCGGAACTGCAGGAGCTGGCCCCACGTGTCTGGTTGACCTGTGATGGATTTACCGACCTGGTGTTCTTCTTCGATGTTGCCGTACAATTTCGCACCGGATACCTTGAGCAGGGTCTTATGGTCTACAACAGTAAAAAGTTGGCCGGACATTATCTGAAGTCTAAGTCCTTCATCCTGGATCTGATGGCTCTCTTACCCTTGGACCTTCTTCAGGTAAATCTGGGCAGCAATCCCATGCTCAGATTTCCTCGCTTCCTCAAGGTCTACAGGGTCTATAACTATTACTATATGGTCGAGTCGAGGACCGTCTATCCCAATCTATGGAGGGTACTCAATCTCATTCACATACTTCTAATACTGGCGCATTGGTTTGGCTGTTTCTACTATCTCCTCAGCGAAGCCGAAGGCTTTCAAGGGGACTGGGTGTATCCTTACAGACCTGGGGAATATGCCACTCTCACCAGGAAGTATCTGGGATCACTTTATTGGTCCACACTGACGCTCACCACAATTGGCGACTTACCGACGCCGGAGACCAACGCCGAGTGAGTGCAAATTACGTCGATCCTCTCATGCTCTCAGCCATTTTATATAATAACTAAATGCCACACTAGTTCATGTTGCTCGTTATCTCATCTCTAGTATAGAGGACAATATTCATATAGAGTCCAAGATACCCTATGAGTATTCATAAAGGGGTTTATGCTACTGACACGGGAGGCAACGGAACTCGCGGATGACGACAAAATGATGATGATGGTAATCGAAGAATCCCTATGACCAAATATAACGTCCTTTATAGTCTCTACTAATATATTTTAACCAACTTTTGTAAATGTTCGTCGCTGTATTTTTTCTTCCGGGCTTACCGGGACTAACCTCGAATCGAGTCAGTTCGTTGCGCAGGTCGTGCGACCGATAATCACGTTAGCACCTTGGCGACCGGGTGTTCGCCAGTTCCATTGTCTCTTAACTAGTTTTAGAGAATTAGTGCCTTAGGAATTAGACTCGTGAGTCGTGAGTGGAGTGTTGTTGTGTTGGCAGAGTCGTAGCGGGCGGCAATCCCCGGAGCCTCGCCCGTCGTGGCCGACTGTCCCGGCTTCTGCAGTTCAAGCATAACGGAGGGTATCTGTATCGTTCCCAAAAAAAAATTAAAAAACGAACAAAAATGTACGCGCAAAGTCTAGTAACACTCACGTAGGAAATCCGGCATATATCGTTATTCTCCTTGTGCATAAATACAATGTCAAAAAGAAGAGAAACACAAAAATCGAATAGACGTGAGTCAAATATTAATCGACGACGGCTCCACTGTTAAAAACCGGTATTCATAGTCGACCAAATAATCTCTCAAGAGGAATCAATTAACATATGTATATATTGTTTCTATATATATATAGAAAGAAAATGGAGTTTAATGCTATCTCATAAGTCCTGTATCGACAAAGCCCATAATGCAATTATGAAATTAATCTTTATAACCATACATCGATCCATGAAGGATCAACGAAAGACGAATTGAATTCTAGAAAATTCTCGTGACCGACGAAAGGGTTTACGAGGGCGTCAACTATCGCGTCGTGACCTGAAAGCGAGGAAGCCGAAGTCGAAGCCGAGAAGAGCCGAAGGAACACGGCGCTCGTAAATTGCGTTCAGACGTAGCGACGTTAAAATTTGAACCCTTTTACGGTGCCATTACGAAGTTTGATATAACCTACGTCATAAATCATGGTTTGCTGTGCATGCCCTTATCCCCACGCATGCCCTACCTATCCCCTCCTATTTATACACCTAAAGACTAATTTGACTAATACCATATACCACCGTCATAATCCGTTTCGTCGGTTTGGTATAATAACACGAGAAATTGCCTTTAGAACAAACGCTAATGTTAAATGCTCTTTGATGCACGTTTAACATACATTTCTTCTTGTTAATATTTGCAACCAGATTAATCCGGTTGAGTAGTTGCCTGGTATTTACCATAAGCAGGACGAGAGATTCGTTGTTATTCTTACCGGATCTCAGTGTCAGACACAGAGCAAATTAATTGTGACTTCCATTACAGTTTTGCGCGCTTCTTGCGAGACTCACAATTATAATTGGCTATTACTGAAAACCTAAGTCGTTCTACCAATATGCAATTGACAGACGTTGTTACCAACCGAAAGATACGTCTCGCACGATCACGTTTTATTAGGATCGTAAAGATTTTTTATGAACGAAACAGACACACGTGCTTACGTAATACGTACTTGGTATACGGTCAGTAGGAACCATCTTGTACAACGATCCGATCGTGCGGGTCCCGTGCGGGAATAGATTACTGTCATGAATTAATCATCGTATAAACTTTAGATTCTATTATTTCCAATATCTAACGGTATGGATAATACGTATTTGAATAATTACTTATTAACGGTCACGAGTCACCTGTTGAAATTGACGATATTACAAAAGTGTATTGGCAATCGATTAATACCTAATTGCACGTAGTAGGTCGATGAGTAACTGAAAATTTTTGAATAATTAATCGAGATATCGGCGCGTGGAGTAATTGACAAATTGGTAACGTATTTTTTTTGTATTCAGATTAATTAATCCCTGTTAATAACTCTTGAAGACGTAATACAACCATCGTATGGATTTTATTACGTATCACGGGCGGAGATCTACTCTCTACAGTCTGTGCTCGGATGCTGCGATGATACCTTGTTATACTGAATGTCGAGAATGCTCCTTGAGCATATAGACAAGGGACTGCGGTCACAAT
The DNA here is from genome assembly GCA_031001745.1 of Hartigia nigra. Taxonomy (NCBI): domain Eukaryota; kingdom Metazoa; phylum Arthropoda; class Insecta; order Hymenoptera; family Cephidae; genus Hartigia; species Hartigia nigra. The sequence goes on from JARPRG010000374.1 coordinate 1,945,315, forward strand.
AACTGCAGTGCAGTTCTCTTGAATGGCTCTTCCTTCCTATAGCTTTGCCGATATTTGAATTGCGAATCGCAGAATCACCAGTAACGAATAGAGCAAGGAACAACGATGGCGACGTTGACTCGTCTCTAATTGCGATTTTATTTAAAACATCGTCAGGCTTAACTATACGCTTCCCGCTGCTATCTCGGGAAGAGCAAAGGATTGAAAAGGGAATCGTATCACGGCCGGAAGATTATCAAGCCACGGGCGTGGAATAATTAAGCCATCGAGAAAGATTCGTGACGGCGTAATTCTAGGATAATTAATTTATTCAGTTCACCAACAATTTACTTGGATAAGAATGTATATATATATATTTTGAATATACTCTATGCAGAGTATCTGTAGTTTCTTATTTACTTGAACCTGATACTTACTGAACTTTTCGAATGATTAATATCAGTTACTTTTATACATAATGATATATAAAGCAGAGACTTCAATCGAACTTCGTCGATCAAATTGTTATGAAATTACGTGTCCTGGCGAAATTTCCGGATTCTCTGAATTGCATTGTTCGAACGATCAGAGTGTTATCTGCTAACGCTTGAGAAAGAACAGTAGTATGTGAGGGGCATGTGTAAAAGGATCGATAAGGAAGGACGACGTACCATGCGGATTTCCAGGTCGCAGCGTTTCCGCATTAGCCAATCTCGGACGAATCGCAAAAGCGAATTTCCGTCGTGCGAGTCAGTCGATTGGTCAGCCGCTTGGCTACCCGGCGAAAAGAGAATGAGAGAGAAGGGAGAGAAAGAGAAGGAAAGGTTTCAACGAAGACTCGATTCGAAGGAAAGCCCGGTAATCCAAGGTCTAAGGTGTACCTATAGAAAGTATATACCCCTTAGCCGGTATATATATATACACTTCGATATATTATATATTTATATATCTAGATCCCTCAAAGAGGCTATATAAATATAATATATAAATGACGATACATAAAGCATATATTCCCTATACAACATACAGAAGTGTACGTTTATACTGTATAACCTATACTGCGAGAATATTCGTGATCCTGAGTGCTATTGGCTTTCGGTGGGGTCGACTATGAATACCGGAAAGTCAGAAAGACGTAAAATGACGGAAATGTCGGAGCCAGGCGAATGGTAAGGAAGTGGGAGAGTATGAGAGCGTGAAAAAGTAACATTTGCAAGAATGAGGATGACACGAAGAAGGAAGGAGAGGAAGAGAGAGAGAGAGAGAGAGAGAGAGAGTATGTGTGCGAAAGTGTGCATATAAATTGTCTTGGAGGAAGATCAAGAGAAGAGGAGAATATACGAACTCGAGTGTAAATCGTATCAGAATAGTATAAAAGTAAAAAAGAAAAATAAAGAATGAGAAAGAATCGAAAGAAAAGGCTCCGGCGGGGGCCGCTCGTCGAATATTTGCCAGGGCAGAATCATAGCGACTGATAGGTACTTTCGACGATGATTCGCAGGTACGTCTTCACCATAGTCAGCTACCTCATCGGCGTCTTCATATTCGCTACCATCGTCGGCCAGGTCGGCAACGTCATCACCAACAGAAATGCAAATCGCCTTGAATTCGAACGACTACTGGACGGCGCCAAGACCTACATGCGACATCACAAAGTTCCGGGTGGTATGAAACGCAGGGTCCTCAGATGGTACGACTACAGCTGGTCCAGAGGGAGGATACAGGGTGGTGGAGATATCAATACCGCCCTGGGATTATTACCAGATAAACTCAAGACCGAATTAGCTCTTCACGTTAACCTCTCAGTTTTGAAGAAAGTCACCATATTCCAGGTATATGTATATATATTTTTTTTTTATATTACCCCTAGAAAATACTATACCCGTATACTTTATTTTATAGCTACTGCGACTCGCGAAGAAAACATTTTCCCATACTCTATTATGTATGGCTAGGACAGGTTTTGAGGTGATATAAAAAAAAAATAGGTTTGAGCTGTTTAATCAAATCCACTTGACTGATCGTGTCGCGACAAAAGGGAGAAGTTTACACGTGCCCATCTTCGCTGGATCGTGCAGAATACGACCGATCTGTAACGATCTGTGCCGAGGAATCTGCGAAAGATAAAGTAGCCGGAGCACGTAGACGTTTTATGCGGTATTCCATTAATAAAAGAGGCCCATAGAGAATCGAGCTGTGTAGTATAGACGGCCTGTATGCGGAAACCCAAGTGGCGGGATAAACAAGGATGAAGTTTATTGATGTGCCAGATGGTGATGTTGTCAGCTATGGTTATGGGGTGATGGTCGCGTGGTGGGATATGGCGTTTTGTTCGAAATAAAAGATTTTCGCAAAATCTAATCAGCCTTCGCTCAATTTGTTATCTTCCTTAGGGAGTCGTAATTCATCGATGTTAAAAATGGTAGGTTCGTATCTCCCTTTTATCCAGCTTTTTAACTCTCTGGAGCCTTTTTGCCTTATTTAAATAAATAATGAAAATGGAAACAGTGCGTTTTGCATCTTCTCGGATGAAAACTCCTGCCCCTTGCGGACGGTTTCGTTTTGCGTGGGCTTATATCGACGCGCGGAAATGCCTAGAGTTAGGGAAGCTGTGGGAATTTGCGGTGAGCTTTTAGGTTAGAGTTTATGAAATAGGTCAGAGTGCCTTGGGAATTAATTTAAATAGCTTTGTTACGTATCAGATGCTTCACTGGTCTGTGTGCGTTTCCGTCGTCGGATACTTTGGGTTTTGTATTTTTGACGGATGGATTTTGCTTCTTTTATTTTTTCATTTACTTCTTCGTTATTGGTAATTTACTTCCGCTTTTGATACTCTCTCTCCCTGTATCCTTGTTAATTGTATAGTCGCTACGTCTTAGCGCAATTATTTTCTGGTGGACGTGCCTTCTCCTCGCTTATTGAAAACCGATAGTTAATTTAGCTCGTGCGTCCTGTTAGTAATTTATTCACGTGTCGTAGAAAATTACCGTGGGCTACGGCCGCAGGAGCCAGTCTCTATTTTTATTCGTGTTATCTGAACGGAATACAAGAAATCCTTAGAGCCAGATTGGACACATAACAAAAGGGTTGGAATTAAGTTTTTCTACTTTACTTTTCTCTTTCATTCTGTATTCTTTCTCTAGCTTTATATATATATATATATATCATTTTTTCATTATCCTCCCTTTTGTTCTCCGCTAAGAATTCTTCTGCAGCTCCGTTTTGAGTTATCTAATGTAATTATCATTTTATAGCGATGCTCGACATGGGGACGTTGTGTCTGCCAGTTTCTCTTGAAACAACAACGTGACTATTTGCTGTTCGATATGAAGTAACCAAACGACGTCACAAAGAGTAAAATGGATATATAAGAAAACGAGAATAAAGATAAATGAAAAATTACATCCAAAAATGTATCCACGGTGCTTTTGTGGTCTTTGCAAACGTTGGGTCGCGTTTATATGTAACAAAGGCAATGCTACCGCAAGCTTTAGTATGTATCGGACGAGTGTAGAATCGTAAAATGAAAACGTTATATCCAACCGGAAAAGGAGTCACAGAAACCTACGTTCAGTAGAGAATACAAAAGATACGCCGTAACTTTTCTATCGTGAAAATAATACTTTGAGAGTTTCCATCAGTTCGCTCTTAATTCTCATTCACCGTTTCCTCAACACAATAGAAGAATCCAAACTGATTAATGAAATTTTCAAGGTACTCTCTTACGAAACGCCCCATGATATTTTTCCTGCGGAACCAATCGTCCCACCTTGCAAACACTCAATGAGTTTTTGTCTTTCGCAACGCTGGTCGCGGAGTATTGTTTGAGTATCTCGAATGAACGTCTTTTTTAATTTTATGAAAAATAAATATAGGTTAAAGTTACTTATTTACACTATATACTAATAAACTTTGCGACGAAAATAAGTTTCACGCAAGATTAGTCGCGGTCCTATCAAAAATACTTCTCATGCATTTATTAACTGGTCTCACTATAACTGCTGCACTTTGCTGCTTTTAATTAAGAAATCCAAAAGTTTTTGAACAAGGATTCACAATACAAGTGTTTTTCTTTCGCGTAGCAGCAGTCATTATATAGGATTGAAAGAGACTGCTCTATTCTATTCGGAGCGTCTACTATCACTTGATTTTAATAGAATCCCCGTAAATACGTACATACGTAAATCTATTTTGGCGTACGTTATGTACGGTTTACATTGGAAAAATCCAGACTCTCACGACCATTACTCAAGTAGCTAAAAGGATTTTTATTGGTACGAAAGTTTAAAGATCGCCAAGGCGCAATGCTTCTTCTCTGAGTATAATTCATTTCCAGTATTTCCTTGCGAGAATGAATGAAATACCATCTGGCAATGATTTTGCTTGGGAAATGCGATACGAATAAATTATATAAGAATAATGTATATCGTTTGAATATTTAATATACCGGGTGGTATCTTACAGGAATGCCAACCAGAGTTTCTCCACGATCTCGTCCTGAAGATGAAGGCTTACATTTTCACGCCTGGTGACTCGATATGCCGTAAGGGTGAAGTGGCCCGTGAGATGTTCATTATAGCCGACGGCATCCTGGAGGTGATAAGTGAAACCGGAAGAGTTCTGACGACCATGAAAGCTGGTGACTTCTTCGGGGAAATTGGTATACTCAATTTAGACGGATTAAACAAGTGAGTGTATCAAGTGTGCAGGAGGTTATGAGGATCGACTATGTATTTATTATTATTTATGGTAACTGTATGGTACCATTTTGTTTATTCGCAGACGCACGGCTGACGTACGTTCGGTTGGTTATTCGGAACTGTTTAGTCTCTCTCGGGAGGATGTTTTGGCAGCCATGAAAGACTATCCTGAAGCGCAGGAAATACTTCAGAATTTGGGTAGGAAGCGTTTAATGGAAGCACAGAGGGTCGCGAGGGCGTCGCGTCAGCCGACGTCTCCAGGACATGATTCTTCCGACAACAGTACGGGTAAAAGGATAGTGGATAAATTAAAGAGCGACGTGAAGGGCCTGAAGAATGTCTTGAGGAAGAGTAGACGCAATACTAGACCTGAGGAGAGCTTAGAGCTTCAGCCATTAGCACCAAAAGTGCCGCCATTACGAAGACAAACAAAGGTGGACGAGACTCAGGAAACTTCGGCATCAAATCCAGAACCACCTGTGTCGCCATTGGGCGCAGGACTTCCTTTACTATCTAGATTGAGACTTTTGAAGGAGAAGCAGGACCGTGAAGAGAGAAAGAATCTGACGGAAACGTCCAATCCGATTGTCGAACAGCCGCCACCTGTGCCGGAAACGCAAAATCCTACTAATCCAAATCTACCTTTGCTACAGAGAATATTGTTACTCAAGGCGAAAAACGAACAGGAAACAGTTAGTGACAAGGAGTCCTTAGTCAAGGAACCGCTCTTACCGAAGAATGTATCTCAGGATGAGGTTAAAGATACGCAACAGAAACCGACAGTCCAACCGAGTCAGAGTGTCGCAGAACCTGGTGTTAAATCTCCCACAACTTCACCTGATAACGAAAATGATTCTGGAGTTAAGAAACCCTGGGCCATGCTGAAGGATGCTTCCCTGACTACCAAAGATACTTCACCCCAGAGAAGTCCACCGACGCGCAGGCTACATATTAAACAGAGCCTGGTACACTTAAGACAACAGACAAAGATGTACGCCTCTGTGGATGATCTTTCACCAGAGTACTGCGGTCTGCCTTTCGTCAAGAAACTTAAAATCCTTAACGAGAGGCAGAAGCTCGCTGAACTAGAAAAAGCCGTCAGGAGTTCGAGTCTTGATTGCGGTGATAATGCTGAGGCAGAGTTTGATGGGAATCTCACCAGGAGTCATTCGGAAGCCTGCGCCATTGAATACGCTAGAAAACTAGCAAAATTGAATAAAGTATGGGTGTTATTATAATTATTAAATATATATAATTCTTTAATATTATATTTATTCCTATTCTATGTCTAGGATAAAAAACCACCTATGTCGCCACAGAACCAACTTTCTCCGGAGAACGAGACTCTGGAAAGGCGAAACCTGAAGAGTATCCTAAAGAAATTGTCAGCTGGTAGTAGAACCGGAAGTTCCGAAACATCCACTACGAGTACTCCGGATAGAGAAGCCGCTACGGCTGAATTAAGAAAACTTATGAGAGCACCGACAATAGAAGGCTATGCCGCTCGACATTCGAAACTCTCGAAAAGTGTAACTTTTAATAAGTACACTTTGCAGAGTCCGCCATCCGAGCAGCCACCTGGTAGCAATCTACTGTCTGATGAGAATCTTGGCCAAAAACAGGAGCAGATTCCGCTGCCACCGCCCAATAAACTTAATTTCCGTCCTCCGGGCAGTGGAGCTCTTCTGCAAATGTTACCACGACCACGAGAAGAGGAATATCTTGGAGAACTAGTAACCGGTATCAGGGATGTGATTCAGACTCGATTGGTAAGTTATAATGCATGAACGTATGTACAGTTCCAAACCCTGTGCTCCTAAACTTCAGAAAAGGTCTATATTGCTAATCTATACCATTGCAGGAAAACATTCAAAGTAAATTTGAACGTCAGTTCACGTCACTGGAGCTTGAAATTCGCAAGAGAGACGAGATAATTTCACAGTTACAGGCTAGGATCCAGGAACTGGAACACAGGGAAATCCCCAGTGGCGGAGACTCCTACGAGAGTACAGAAGCCGACGGATCCATGGAGGAAGATCTAGCTGAGGATAACGAGGATCATCCTTTTATGAGGGATGGTTCGGTAGACACTGTTTTAAGGGCACAATCTCATGACAGACACTCGTTGGGTTCGACGGAATCCTCGTATAACCGAAGGTCCTGGGAGGAGCACTCCGAGGAAGAAACTTTGGAGCTTCAGGATCTTCCGCGGTCCATCACGCCTCAGAGTCTTTGGAAGGATGATGTAGCCATAGATTTAGAATCGAATAGCGAGGGCTCCAAGTCCGAAGATGAGGATGAGGACGAGGACGAGGAAGGTGCCGCATGTAGGTGTGAGACTGATGAAGAAGAAGAAGATGTGGATCAAGATGACGTGGGGCACAATAATTGGGAGGTAGCCATGTTAGCCGAGCAACTTGAGGCCAGGCGAAGGAGTAGCGAAAGTTCTAGCCCAGGTTCCTAGCGCATTAATGAGATTCTAGAATTACTATATTACTACACGAATACAATAAATTCCAGAGAGTGGCGCACTCCTGCGGCAAGGTCGGGTAGTGCAGCTTTCTGCGAAGATGAGTGCCCCTTTATTGACATTACCTTGTTGGATGGCTCTAATGAGACCATGATGTGACTTCCGCCACTTTTCTTCCGTCGTCTGCTGTTTGTTTTTTGTTCTTTTATTACAGTTTATTTGCGATCTTCTATTCAGTTATGATATACAGCATATAGAATTCTAATAATTTTATCGCTATTACTTTGACGTCCCTCGTATTTCCTTTTATTTTTATGAACAACTGGATTTCAGCGAAAGTATGGAAAACGACAAAAAAAGAGTATACAAGATTTTAGAGAGAATTGGGAGAACTTTAAATGAATATATCGTATCTTCTAGCTCAAGTAGCTCTAAAATCTAGATAGTAAACGAATTATTAGCTACCCAATGTCCCCATCGAGTCACTGTGCCAAAAAAAAGGGACACAACCTTCTTCGTGCCGTGCCATTTTATTATTTTTTCCCCCTCTAATCATCTCTTCCAAATCTAATTGTATTTCAAGAAAGCTGCACGCAGGGATGCGGCAGAATTTGAACTATTTAATGAAACAAGAGTATAAGAGATACTTTTAAAGAAGCAAATACAATTTAACTAAAGTAAATCAACTTAATGAAGAAGACGAAGATAAGGACCTCGGAGAGGAAGATGAAGATGGAGATAAAAATATATTATGTATACTGACCAGACCAAGCTCAATATTTCTAGAGTCTTTACAAAGAGAAACACACCTATTAAGCGAACGAATGACTATTAAGTAAATGAAGAAAGAAACTACCAACTTGTACATACTAGCCTACAATTTATTTATTTATAAGATTGAGTGAGGAAGAGTGCATTTAAGTGAATTTTGTGAGTACGTACGAATGTAAACGACAGTATGAGAGATAATCTAGAGAAAATGAATATTTGAGAGAAAGTAGAGAGCATGGAAAATCATGAAAGCAAGAGAAACAGAGAGCTGATTGGAACGAGAGAATATAGAAATCGAAGGAAAAACAGAGAGCACTTTAAATGCTGATATGTACCTACTATATACGGACGAAAAGAGTATACAATAAAGCAAACACTGTTTTCAAAGCTTGCGTCGTATTTACCCGTAACCAGATTCCAATAAAGTTCTCTTATTTGTCCAATTTGCGTTGTATTGATATTTTTTGTTTGCCTTAGCTATTTACTTGAAGATTAAACTCAAGAAGTCGTAGGGCACATGTTTTATCTTGCTAAAAAATTGATAAATATACACAAGCTATGGTACATTATTGTGAAATAAGAAAATTATTGACATTTTTTGATGGTCCACGACATTTCGACATTTCAGTTTATTACTATATGATATAAGACATGATTACCGAGCACTGTTTAACGTTAAATGCTACGCAATTATCGTAATTCGTACGATAGGTGGGGTTTTTTCTTTACCAATTCCTGCGTTATTTCGTTTTCAAATTTGAAACGCTAAGTCAGCTCAGGTCATTTGTTCTGGTGTGACGAATACTGCATCGATTTACTTCTTGCTCACGAAGTCCTCACCCTTTTGAATATTTTTCTTAAGTTCCGGGATGGCAGCCTGAAGTAGTTTAGCTTCGAAATCGCTGAGCTTACCAAGGCCAAGATTCTTTTCGACGCCATTTTTCTGTGGGAAAAGTATCGGTGACAGTAGATCATTTCGTAAGCGAGGAATTAAAAGAGTGAGGTTATAAATAGTAATAAACTCGTTTGATTTGCGGTTTACTTACGCCCAGAAGAATGGGAGTGGAGAAATATTTGGCTTCGGTGATGTTGGACCTGACGTAAGCACACTCGATGACATTCTGTTCACCATTGAGGGCCTTGATTAGTGAGAAACCAAAGCGGGCTCCAGCATAAGCCATCGACAAGGTGGCAGATCCAGTTCCGGCTTTGGCTTTTACGACTTCCGTACCGGCTTCCTGAATCCTCTCGGTGAGTGCCTTTAGTTGATCAGCAGGGAAAGATACGGAGGGTTTGGCTTGCGATATCAAGGGAATGATGGTGATACCGCTGTGTCCTCCAATTACTGGAATGGAAGTTTTCTGAGGGTCGAGTCCCTAGAAATTGATAAGGAAACATGTAATTATGAATTATTTAAATCTTGTTTTGGAACAAAATTGCTATTTAGAAAGTTTATGATATAAAACATATTCTTCCCAGTTATGACAATATGGCATACTTAATCTAATCGGTAGTTAGTGATTCAGTTTCTGTTATCTTGGATATAGTTATGCAATCTGTCTTACATAATTTTTTATATGTGTATTATGCTTTTACCTTGGCTTCAGCAATGAAGGTATTTGCTCTGACGATATCTAGAGTGGTAACGCCGAACACTCTGTTTGGATCGTAAACACCAGCCTTTTGCAAAACCTCACTGGCAATTGGTACTGTACTATTCACAGGGTTAGAAATGATAGCAACAAATGCTTTAGGTGCCACTTCGGCTATAGCAATGGCAAGGTCACGCACTATGGATGCATTTGTGTTGAAAAGATCATCACGTGTCATTCCAGGCTTTCGTGGAACTCCAGCAGGGATAATAACGACCTAAGTTTAGAAACAATTTTTGCATGATTGTATTTCATAGGTGGCATATCTTTTTATTCTATCATATCATACCTGAGCACCCTTTAGGGAATCTTTAAGCTGGTCGGGCCCTGTGAAGGCCTTGACCTTAGCAGGAGTGTCAATATGGGAAAGATCTGCAGCTACACCAGGAGTATTAACAATATCATACAGAGATAATTCTGTAACCAAAGGTGACTGCTTCAAAAGCAGAGACAGTGGCTGGCCAATACCACCGCTGGCACCCATAACAGCAACTTTAGCATTGCGCTAGAAAATAAAAATTCTATTAATAGCAGAGCTATATATTTCATCATAACAGAAATATTTCAATTGAAAATCATTCTCCAGATGTATTGATAATATTTAAACGTTTTTTCTGCAGGTATGTTGCATAACAGCTAACTAATAATCAGTAAAATACTGTGATATAACTTTTATACAGAAAGTTAAATGAATTAAAAACTGCCAGTAAGCAATTTAGTATTGAATGTTAATACAATTTTTCGAAAATTTTTCTCATACTCCAAATTTAAAAAATGGCCAAATGGGCCACAAGTAAGTGTGCGAAAATTTGGAATTGTACAATTAAAATTTACCTGTGCACTGGTCGACAGTTGCTTAACACCTTGCTGAGCAACGATAACGGTGGGCTTGAGAAAACGTGGCAACATTTTGTATTAACTGCCGAATAACGAGAGTAAACCGTAACAAATGAAAATGAAGTACCACACCGAATGCCTGATAACCCCTGAATGACACCGAATGACCTTCATCCTTTCCCACCACTCCTCTTCTTCCACAGCTGTGCTCAGCTCTATGACGCACGAGATCCACGAGAGCCACGTACGTCTTGGCGCGGTTTTTAAATTAGATAACTTACTCCAATCGACTATTTATTAGAATTCTGATTGATGAAAATCAATTTTTCTTACTTCTTTCCGTTTCACATTTTCCAAAAAATTTATCCGTTGTAGTTTTATAATTATCCATCGTAGCTACGACTAATAATTTTAACAGACTTCTAAGCTCATGGTTTCTTCTTCAAACAGTCTTTCGATGCATCAGTAATCCGCTTTTTTAGAACGTCAAACTCCGGTTTAACATAATGATCCAGAAGATCTTTATCGAAGATAAATCGTGCCAAAGTCTGATCGCCAACTCCTGATAAAACTGTAACGAGTCTCGCCATTTCATTAATACTCTTCATTTGATCCTCCATAAATTCTGTGACTATGAAATCGCTAGCGTTCAAATCATTATATTTCTCAGCAACACAATTTACAGATACGAGTTTGTCAGATATTTCAATTTCCAATTGAAGAGCCGTCTGGAATTATTATATGAGCCATTTTTAATGGTGATAATTCCTATGTAAATATTCATCATGAAACCTTACTTTAAAGGCGTTAAGTGGACATTTCCAATCTTGATCTTCTGGTCCATCTACTGAACATAAATTCACCATACCACCTCGCATTGTGATATAATTCAAAAATCGAATAGCATGTTCGTGTTCCTCGTGATGCATTTGCATAAAAAATGATTCACATCCCGGTAATGCAACATCAACTCGACCAAAATATGATGTCTGTGTGCCATCAGAAATCATACATTAATATCTATACACTTTTAATATAAATTACACGAACCATTGACAAGTAGTAATAAAAGGCTTTCAGTTCAGCATTAAGTTGTTCATTCAAAACGGCTTCCAGTTCCGGATGAAAGTGAAAATTGACTCTTTCTCCCGTTGGCCATTTATCCGGAGTACTTTGACAACTTGTGGTATTGCAGGATTTTGATTTTCCCGCGTCAATCTGTATGGAATCTTTATTACTCGATAAGTAGCGCCTCTCCGATGGTCTTGAAACAGTCTGACTATTGTTATTTAAAATTTTGTCAATTTTATCCATTTGATACGCGCATATAGGAATATATGGGATGGATAGCAACGTGTTTATATGGCAAAAAGGAAAGGTCCAAAAACGAAAGGGGTAAGAAGAGCCAGTCATATGTAGTGTATTTGTAACGTGGCTTTAGTACAGTGGGAATAATCTATTATTGAATTAGTGCGCAAATGGCCATCACTCTACAAGCTGCCAGTTTATTCCACACATGCGTGGCACTGATTAATATAATAAATATTCCCACTTTCATTATTATTTTATAAACATATAATCATCCCTCTAGTACAAAAGGTTCCTACTTTCACCTTACGTCTTTCAAATCACTAGCTATCAGCAATGCTTTCCATTCTGTGTATTCCTACATCAACGGCTTGATAACCTTTTATTTTTACTCACCGGTAATACGCGGAGGATAGTGCGTGATAATTCGAACCGATTTCTTTGTTATTGAAAACATTCCGGAATTTTTGCAACGCAATAATACCAGATCGAAGTTTTGAATATCGGGCCATTTTTATTTTTATATTGAATTATTCGAATTATCATTACTGTTATGTAAAGATATTGAATTTAGTTTTATTTCTAGATGCTAACGTATGTCACATATAATTTTGACTGAAGCTAGGAACGATTGACTACCATTTGTTTTTGTGGCGAATTTCATCTTACAGGATCGTACTTAGCCCCGGAATTTTTAATTACGAATAAGTTCTAATAAGGGTATTCTTAAAGTTGAGATTGTCATTAGCTTAATTATTATTTTTTATTTCACTATTCATTTTTATCATAGCAATACATATGGCATCTAATAGGCATATTACATTAATATTTTGTATATAATTATCAAATTTGATATTAATCCCTTTGATGTTTTCATTAACGAATCTGATAAAGCTACTGATTTAAGCTCTCATGCTCAATTTTAATTGTAGATAGTATAAAAATTAACACTGTTCAAAGTAGAATTCTTATTGCAAATATTGACCGTAAAGAATGTATTCATACTATAGCTAATTATATATGAATATGCGTATAAGTGCGAACTCTGATATTAATTTCATTAAGTTTTTTAGTCTTGCAAATATTACAGTCTCGTAGCAGCCTTTATGTCTACAATAATCGTGAGGTATATTCATCAAAACAATTGTATAATCTGTATGAGGAATCATTTCAATCTGAATCCTTTAATTGTTTATCAAATACGAAAACACCCAATCCTTCGCCAACTCGTTCCAAATTTGTCACGTGATCAGCTATTTCCTTAATCGAATCGACTTGTTCCTGCAGGAATTCAGTTTCCAAAAAGTCCAAAAAGTTCGCATCGTTATGGCTCGAGGCAATACCATGTAGATCCAAAAGTGACTGCAATTACAAAAAGTCAAATAAGAATAAGAAGTATAATAATTCTATAACTTTAATAAATATATGATAAAGAAAAAAAAAATGTTTTGGAGGAGCTGGGATTTGAACCCAGGACTTTCCGCATGCGAAGCGGACACTCTACCACTGAGTTACACCCCCGGCTTCAAGAAGTATGATAAATCTGCTACTTATTCATTGACAATAATTGCTTTACAAAAGAGTATTAATTAAAACACAAGAATTGTTTATAAAATTCATACATAACTATTTGAATAAAACCAAACGCTCATAAAAAAAAAATACGAATAAAATTTAAATAATTCTCTCGATAAAATGTCCTACCTGGTTAACCGTTTTTTCCAATTTCAAAGCTTCTGTCATGGCCTCCTTAGCAGTACCCCAGTCCCCTTTCTCAGGATTCATAATATCCCTCAAAATAATTGTACCACCTCTCTTATTCTGATAAGTCAGGAATTTCATAGCATGCTCACGTTCCTCGTCAGACGCCCTTTTAAAATATTCATGGACTCCACGTAATGCGATATCACTGCGATCAAAATGATACGCCTGTAAAGAAGCTAACGTTATTACCAAGAATCAAGGTTATTACCAACAAGTACAAATATTGAATTACGTATATACATATATATAGTATAATTATATATATCATTTGAAATTCCAATGAAAAATTGCTTTAATTAATCAATAATTGAAAATATTCAATGTACTAACCATGGATAAGTAGGTATAACTAGCATACAATTCCATATTGATTTGCTCGTTAATGGCCTTCTCGCACTCACTATGAAAATTTTGCTTGACGAGACTCATCTTGTTATTTCTTAAAAGTTCAACGAAACAAAAATTTCTTACTGCGTCAAGTTCAACACTGCCCAGACTTCTTCTCCAATACCGACTTGTCACAATCACAAGTCCTGGAAGTTGTACCTGCGCATAAACACACTATGCCTATAGTTCATATAATATTTTACGTGCAGCAACATCCAAACCCATAAGTAAAATCTTGTACGCATTATATCAGTATTAGACATACAATGAATACTGGTAAAAAATATATATTGTCTATTATTAATTGTTCGTACACAACATGAATTGTCTCGTATCAATTCAATGTATAAGCAATGTTTAAATATTGTTCATCACATGACATAGTGGCGCCAAAAACAAACAACCAATCGGCTGCACTTGGTACTTCTATACTTAGCACGCGACGGCACCAGATAGAAATAAATGAACTGAATCGGTGCGCTCGACCAGTTTACTGTGCGACAACTGCGTAATATTATTTTCCTTACAGAAAATAATGTCTCATAAAACATATTCTCATATACAGCGTGTCCCAAAGATTACTATAGGCATTGCAACGTTGTTTTATGCAGATTCGTATAATCAGTCGTCCCGTGATGCGTCTGCGCGTAATTATGGATCGATCACGGTCACGTAGCGTTGCGACGCTCCGTAAGGCGTCGTGATGTGAACCCCACTGTACATCAGAGAACAGTATACGATTCACAGGCGTTGTATATATATCTCTCTCGTTACAACGAATTCCATTGGGAGTCGTTGAAGTGTTGCAAAAATGTCGATTGCACGATAATCAAAGTGACGGGATTAATCGGTCGATTAATCACCAGTGTCTCGTTGATATCTTCCAGTTTGTATTGGAATACTGTGCGACAGGTGGGACAAGCTTGAGTTGTCAAATGGCGAGTCTGGCGGGGAGCTCGACGGGCTTCATGAGACCGCCGACTATGCTGGAACAACTACTGGAAGAAATAAATTTCCAAAGGACAAAAGAAATGCGACAGCTTCTTAAAGATGGTTAGTAGTATTACCGCTGCATTTCTATTGACTTATTTACTCGATTAATTAGTGTTTAATTAGGAAGGCTGGGAGAGTGGTACGATTTAATAATCAAAGTTTAACCGTAAGTATATATATATATGCATGTTTACAGATATATATATATAATATATCTGGTGACATTTAATATATCGACGTATAAAAATGAGACACGCTTGCCACCAATTGGGACGCGAATGTACGATATTTGGAAATTATTGATCGTTGTTTTTAATATTTGTTTTATCAGAATTCTGAAAATTTCAAAGCGTTAATTCTCTTGTCAGAGTTCTAACAAACATATTTTATTAAATGTTGATGGTTTTTAGTTTTTTATTTATAATTTAATCGACGATGGTTCAGGTAGAACTATAATTGAATTCCTTTGTTTGGGATTAGATAATATTATTGATTATTTGTATCTCGCGTCTGGTAGCCGGTTATGAGATATGTATTTTGGAACTGGATGGAAATGCTAGATTATATTGCTTTTTTGTTGATAAACATATAATATTATTGCATCATGGACTGTTTTTATTGACACATGATGCAGGATACATAGAATCTTTGACATTTGAAAAATTTTGTAAATTGTACTGAAAACATGAATTCTGTATTTCAGATTCGGGCTTTGTGATGCTTCAAGGTACAACGTATTGGACAGATCTCTTCGTACGTCACTTCCTCTTCCAGGCCGAGCACACCATTGACGGTGATGACCTTCTCTTCTTTGTGCGCAAAAAGCACGTGAAAACGTCCTCCAGATATTTACCAAAATTTGAGACGGAGGTCGACGTCTTCCGTAAAGATAGCAAGAAACTACCGATTGGTGATCCTGATATCGATTGGGAAGAGACTGTTTATCTTAATCTCGTAGTGCATCAGTTCGATTATACTCTCACCCTGGCAATATGCACCAGGACCAGTCCCAAGGAATTGCAAGTGAGAAATAATTACTAAAATCAAGATGCAGATAACTTTAAACTTTTTCTTTTTTTTCATATTCTTATTGTTCTCCAGGTACTTAGGAGACATTCGCAAAAAGTCTATGCCAGTCCAAGTCGACGGCGAATGGATGCTAAGGGTGACCTCGAGGAGATGACTTATCCGCACATCTGTTTCATGGTGGATAATTTCGATGAAGTATTCTGTGATATTTTAGTCAGGGACGGAGAGATGGTCTGCGTCGAATTAGTTGCCTCTGATAGAGATGGTGCCGTCCAGGGCGTCATTTTTCTTGGATCCATCAGATACGACGCCTTGAAAAAGGTGTATGATGCTAGGGTAAGGCTCTAAAAAAATGGTATATTTCCATACCTTTTTTTATCACTATGTTTCCTAATCACTGTTTTACAGTCGAGTCTGAGTACAAAAATGGCGCAGCGTATGACATTTGGCTTGTTCTCTGGTGCTGCGTCTCAGAGAATTGAATTCGTCAGGATGAAAGGACCTCAGGGTATGAGTAGCAATACTTAATGGTTTGCTACAGGAAGTAAGAAATTATTCGTAACCAATTTTCGTGCGTAGGAAAAGGTCACGCGGAAATGGCCGTCACGAAACCGAAAGGCTCCGGTGCGGAAACGCCGACCTCAGAACCAGGTTACTGCGCTACCGACGCTCTTTGGGACGCTGATTGGGACGACGCCGAAGAACTATTTATGTATCGTCATCAACGGAGATTATCCGATCCTAGTGCCAATTTGAATAATTTTGTTCGCGGTGGGTGGCGAACCAAACCCGATACTGCCGCCACTAAGGCACGCTCTGAAAATGAAGGACTGGACTCAATGGCAAATGGCCTCAATGAAATTGAAGCGGGCGACGTAAGAGATGGTAACTATGGTCGGAGAAGTCGGAAGTGAAATTAGTAAATAACAATTAGGAATCTGTCATTGCTGTGTCGCATTTTGAAAAAAAAAAGTACTAGACAAACCGCGTTCATCACATCATCAAAAAAATGCGACTCGCAACTCACTGTTTCACCTTTGACATTTTTCTGATCTGGCACTCTTTTTTCTACCTGTACTTAAATTATTGCATGACCGTGTGCGCGTGTGTGCGTTTGTGTATTTGCACAGTTTACTTCACCTACATCCTCAGGATATCCCATCTTTAAAAAAAAGAAAGATGAAAGTCACCTGCATGCTGTGTTGTCCAATGTTCGACTCGGAATCGATTTCATGCATCTTTTCCTTTCTATGACTTCATGGCGAATCTAATGACTTCAGGTGCGATGATAAAATTAAAAAATCTAGTTAAGGAGTTTCAGATCAAAATACTCGCAAATATTCTATCGATAAAGTCACGAAATCGCTTTTATTCATAAAATGTCATAGGAGGTCTCATTGTCTCGGTATGTTCATTTCTAACGCAGCGTTTACCAAACTGATATAAGTGCATACGACATAATTACTTCTATGGATGTTCTATCAAGGCACACCAATGTCAATTCTAAGGATAGTTTGGGAAACGTTGCGACTAATCTTGGCTCCTGCTTTGCCGGCTGTTTCCTTTGTAGCCGAAGGACAGGATAGCAGTTGGGGCGGCCGGGGCTCACCAGCAAACTCCCACGGGAACAGCCGAAGTCCTCGATCTCAACGTAGAAGATCGCCGCTACTTCCGGGCCGACATACCAACCGGAAGCAACGTAATACACAGGAGACACAGAATGAAAATGAAGTGGGATCAAGGGGCAAGGAGGCCTATCACGAGACTCGCGGTGAGTGTGCTCGAGGTTGTTATCCACTCTCAAGTACGTAAATCATCTTCAGGGTGGATAACTGTTCTGAGGATAGTACGAGCGCACTGACCTTATACAGTACCTAGGTATTAATCAGGACTGATGATGAGTTTCGCGATAGGCCCCCAGAATCATCATATCGAGGTTGGCAGTGAGATTCTACCACCGGGCACCTGTCTGACGGATGACAACGTCAGACAGAAACTAGACGCCGGCGCTATTTTGGTACATGGAAAGGAAGAGTTGCCCCTGGATTACGAAGCCGACGAGAATAATGCGGGTACGAATCATCATAATCTCCATCAGCACCAGCATCAGCATAATCATCGTCATGATCCTCGTCATCGTCATCCCGCCGAGAACGACAGCGACAACGAAGACGCGCACAGGATTGTCCTTGGCAATTCAGAAGGACATCATCTCAGTGCTGAGGATCTTCGTGGACGAATGAGCGTTGCAGGGAACGACCTTGATCTTAGCATCGACCATGAGGAATCACGCAAAAATAAAAACAAGAATGTATCACCGACTAGAGACAGAAACGCTAATGCCAAATTAGAACGAGGAGTCAATGGCTGCACCACGCAAAGGCAAAGCGCCACTTTACCAAGGAGGCGACGTAGACGAGCGCTATCTGGTAGCGTTACTGGGAATCCTTTACCTCCTCATCGCGTCACACCTGATGGTACCGCGATCTATTATTGGTGCGAGCTCCCGCGCCGCCCCGGCTCTCAGGGTAATTCTCTTCTCGCCATTATTATTCAACTTTATAACTTTTTCATTATATCTCACTTTTCTTATATATGCCTATACTACGAGACACACACACACACACATTGCTATACCACATAATAATGAAAGTCAGCTAATAATCTAAAGGATTTCTGGAGCCCATTCCCTCTCCACAAATTAATTTGCTGATCCAGTGCTTCTTTATCGTAGTCGCGCACTTGGTCCTCTACAGCTCTTACAGTAACTATACCTGCTCGTAGCATTATTATTATTGTTATAATTCTTGTTGGTACAACATGGCCTTAGCTTGAACTCTGCGTGTTTCACGTATATACTTTGTATATCGCTTGCAACAAAGACAGACATATATATGCTATGCCTATATATCTATTTGCACATGGTGGTGCTTCGATCAGAAGGAATCCTTAACTTTCAGAAGACAGAAGTAATAGGATGAGAATCAAAGTTCATTGAAAAACGTTTTCTCAAACACGCTAATTTTATTTGCCATTGCTCGTTCAGCGCCTCGTAAAGGTCTTTCAGGGTCTAAAGGGTTGTGGTTTGAGGGACCTTTCATGATGGGGTTAGGGGCTTCGTGCGAGGAGTTAGGAAGGTGTAGTGACCGGTCTGCTGTCTGTCTGCTGACAGAGTTGGACGACGGGGCTTACAATCCTTTGTGGACGATGCGAGGATTCACGCAAACCTTTCACTTCTGGAAGGAAACCAGGCGAGCACAGTCCGTTCCACTCAACGCCTTCCTCACGTACATCACCCTACCCTGGTGGAGTATAGCTAAAGGTTCAACATTTGTTTCATATATAATTTATATAATTAAGTTACATGAGTTCATAAACTTATTTATTACAGATATACTGGATCATCGAGAGGGTCCGATTTTGACATTCTAGCCGGGGTCTATGGATATCCGATTAAACAACCAATTTGAATTCCAATCTTTCTTTTTTTCACTTTGTACGAAACGAAGATTGATTGTTGAATGATTATAATGTATAAAGTGCATTAATAAATTATATGCAATTTATAATAAGTCTTAAACATTGTACCGGTACAATTTTGCTGGTACTCTCTCTACTAGTGACTGAGTATTTATGTATTCTTTTACTCAGTACTTATGTATTGAGAATACCAGTCAGGGATAATCTCTCGAAGTGGAAACTCCTAATGTCAACAACGTCCGATCGAGCAAAAACCTCTCCCAAACGTAAATCTCCCTCGCTTAATAAGAATAAATTCAAATGGGCGATTAATGCTTCTCGTTATCACATCTAACATATCATAGTGTCAAATAGAGTCTCAGAATTCAAATTAAGTTAATTCTTCACTGAAGTAAGTAGCGTCACTTGTGTCCGAAAGGATAACGTAACTTGAATATAAATTCAAAAAAATATCGTCCGATCTTTAATAAGTTATTTTTGTGCAACGTGCCATAGTACCTAGTAGGAGAAAGATGCTGCAACAGGACTTATCTGCATTAAGATAGGCATATCCTCTGCTTCGTACCAAAAGAACAAAATGATGTAGGAGTAAGAAATTCTAAAATTAAACGTATTCTAACACTTCTTCCCTATACCACCGGCAAATATTTATAAATCCATTATAACTATCAAAATTCACAATCTTGTATCAATTTACAATAATTTAATAAATTTATTTATTTGATACCATCATATTATCCTGTGTTGCCTAAATTTTATTAATTTCCAACTCCAATTATTTATCTATTTCCCATTTCGTATCCTCATAAGGAACATACGGAATTGCACTTTCGAACAAGTTACACCACACAAGGAAGGAAGTGCGTATCCTGCATGTTATAAGCCTTTTCTCTTCTTGACGGAATCTCGTTTTAAACCATAGACTTGTAGATATTTTATACAGTCTCATGGAAAACCACAAACTAAGATTATACACGATTAACACGCTTATATAAGACTCAGAATATTCTAATGTTTCTAGTTTTGCTTCAATATTTCTCAAAGAACGCGAAGCTTATATAGTTAAGTTTTTGATAATGAAGAGTGCTTTGGTGATTTTGCTTATTTCAATGAATTTATATATAGTCGTGCAGGCTTCTCACGAGTCTAGTAATTTCAAGGAATATGTAAAGTTCTTAGAAAAGCAGTATAAGCACAATGGTTTCAGTAAGTAACACCACTTTCTATACATCATTGTATATGTTATAATCTTGAGAGGTAGTTAATATGGAATATTCCACTGATTCTTATTTGTTTTTTTTTTGACTAGCTGTCACGTATTTCTATTTTTCAAAATCTCAATAACAATTTTTCCGCGTCACACAACTTCGTACTCACTGGACTACTCGCATAGACGCCTTCCTTATCTCTTGCATGTCCATTCGTTCTAACAATCGGTGATGCGAGATTGGGAAAGTTCAATCATCATGTCACGTTCACACTTGCCGATTGATCCGTTTACTCTCCTTGCACTCAGCATTGTCATTCGCTCTAATAACTTTGGATTTTTGATAGATCGGCTATCACGTTTCTTGCTCCCACTCGCCCAGTACGACATATTCATATCTTTCTCACTCTTTCTCTAACTTTCTTGCTTTCTCGCACATTGATTCATATTAATTTTTTCTTTACAGAGTGTGCATTGGCACGAAATGAGTTGGTCCATAATATAAAAAACGCTTCATGCGCACTTAGACCAACTATCGTTAAGCTTCATGATCACTATGTGCCAGATCATGTCCTGGTTAACAGATGCGGCGGAAGTGGCTGCGCATTCCCATATACTTGTATTCCAATGGATTTTAAGATGAAAGAATTTGTTCTACACCAGCTTAAACCTATTGGTGACGGATTGTGTCATGTTGTGCCTGTGGAGGAACATACGAAATGCGGGTGAGGATATTTATGAAATTGAATTATGTGGAATAAATTGACGCGTATGTCAGCAATTGATGCAATTTGTTTCAAAAATCAAGATCTATGTATTCTATTTTTTTTCCAAGTCGCACACAAAAATCTCGCCCGAAAAAAAAACTGCCGTCCCCATTCACCCTTCTCGCTAATATTCTGACATTCTTCTCTCTCATTCATTCTAATTCGTTCTACTTATGGTCGTACTTCTATCTATCTCGTGTACATATTGGCTCTGTCACGACTTTTAACACAATACCAGATTCTCGCCTAAACATTCGTTCGAAGCGCTCACACGTACGGTAGAATAATTTTAATAATTGCAGATGCGGTTGTTCCGTTACGAAAGAGGATTGCGATGATGCACGAGTATATTTGGAAGATGAGTGCAAATGCGTTTGCAAGGATGTGGAGGAAATGTATAGATGTAAAAGACTTGAAGATATGATGTGGGATGAGAAAGAATGCAGATGCAAGTGCAACTATCGCGAACCGTGCTCATCCGGTAATATATGGATATCTGAACTATGCATGTTAGTATTGAATATATTTTTTCTTCTAAATTTTATTCAACGAAGCAATATTTGTATTTATTCTTGTACTTTCCTTCTGCAGGTGTGGCGCAGTCGAACCAAAAATGAATTAAATTAATATTTCGTAAATGAAAATAATGATACAGTATTCTTTATTATTGGATTATATCACGTGGACATGTTAGTATTAAGTATAGAAATATATTTATTATATGTTAAAGTAAGACACGGATACAAAATCATTGAATAGTTGTTGAGGATGGCGTTATTCTTTTCAGAAAACATACGGCATTGAGGAAAAATGATAAAACTCATTCGACGTATTCCAGGAAATTTATATAGCATATGAGGCATCATATACCTGTATATACCATTATATATATATAACAAGTTGTTGTACTTTAGTAGAAGGATTAATTTGTTATGCAGTAGCATATATTTCCATGCTATAATCTCCAAAATTATTCCACGTATGATCCCACAGTGTTGGATCAGCTTTGGGATCCCAGGCAAGATTACCAGGAGGAACCGCCGTAGCATTCCACCTTGATATTTCTTCTTGTAGTTCTTTTACAATTTGTGGATTTCTATAGAATAATAATAAAAAAAAATTGAAGAAAACTATTTTCCAATCTTTCGGCATTTCTTTTAAATAATTAAAAAAACTCACTGTGACGCTACGTTATTCTGTTCACATGGATCTTCTTCAATATTGAAAAGACATGGAGATACCAGAGGATTACAATTCGACGAAGAGTTATTTTGCTCAGTGCAATTGACTAGAACTTCGTTCTGAAGTGTTCGAATTTTCTGTGGTGTAAGATGTAATCCTAAACTAGCTACAGCACGGCCAACCAGACTGCCAATAACTGCACCAATATTGTAGACCCAATCTCTACCGGAAGGTCCATACCAACCGTCCCAGGCGCCGTCATACGTGGTACCTAAATAAATAAAATTATTAAAAATAGGATTTTTAACTGGCTGACGAGAAAACTCAACCTTGGACGAGTTTCCATTTTCCAATGGTAATCGCTGAATTTTTATATTCATCATCAATGTTATGTAGAATGGTATTTCTTGGCGAAGCTGTATCTTCGGTTAATGAGTTCCACAAATTCATGCCATCTATAGTCAAATTTGAGACATCGCCACCAGCAGCTGTTAGCAGTGTAGGCAGCCAATCCGAAATGTGAAGCATTTGCTTAGCAACTCTCCCAGGTTGATTGAATTTCGGATACCAGATAAGACCAGCTCCTTTAATCCCACCTAATGTATAGATAATGTTACACGTGTATTAAATTTTGTTTGCCAATACTATCTACAAGTACCAAAATCGTCTTTATGAGTAGTATGAAAGAGAGATCGTGAAATCTTCATTATGAATGCTGATCACGTTTCTATTTTATAATACAGATAAGTCATCTTGGTCTTTGTTCGAATTAGCACTGTATATCCTGTAGAACGAGCATACGGTTGTTCAACTCGATTGAAAACGCTAATTTCTATTGAAGCCTCAGTTTGCGTAAGGCACGCGCAAAATGCGATAATGATAAATTGTACAAGTAAATAATAGGTAAATCTTTCAGCGATGGTGAGAAAAAAAGGTCCATCACTGGAGAATTAAAGTAATCGTCAGATTTCGTATCTCACCTTCCCATAATGTATTTTTCACGCCTCTCAGAGGCCAATTTGAAGCGGCATTTGAATTAAATCCTGCGGCTGGGCCACCATTATCGGTTGAAAAGACAATAATACTGTTTTCAAGAATTCCTTTTATACGCAAAGCATCCACGATGCTTCCTACTGATTGGTCGAGTTTGCTAAGCATGCCTGTAGAGAATATTAATAATTTCATAAAAACTGTTAGCAGTATCCTATTATCAAAGAGTATTACAATAATCAGTTTTAAAGATGAAGCAAAAACTGATCCTGTTATCGGTGACTTTACAATGTTTAAATGTAAATGATAAAAACAAATCAGGAACTCCAAAGTTATTGTTAATGATAATGATAACATCTAATTAGTTAGATTCTCTAAATATTACAAATTACCAGCAAAACGTCTTCTCTTGTAATCATTGATATTTGTGAACCTAGCGACCTCGTCATCAGGCGCCGGAAGTGGATTATAAGGATTTCCGGAGTGGACTGCAGCATGAGCAACATAAAGAAAAAGTGGTTCGGTAGAGTTATGTTGTTTTATCAAAGTCACACTCTCACTCGTGAAAATATCTGTGGAATATTTTCCATGAAGGTCCCAGGCAGGTGCTAAACCGCGTCTCATGTCCATTCCCCAATAGGGCTGAAATGTGGAGAATTATTTGACTCTAAAAAAAATATCAGTGTCATCATAAACCATTAGCACTTACTACTTCGACAGCAGTATGATCATAATAATCCTGATGACCTGTCCAGTATCCCACATGACTCTCAAATCCCCTGTAGGTCGGTGTGTACTCCTTTTTATAAAAACCTAAATGCCATTTTCCCACTATGTGTGTCCTATATCCAAGTTTACGTAAATATTCAGGCAACAGTTTCTCTTGTAATGGTAAGCCTCTCGCTTCGGCGCCTTTTAGTACCTAAAACATTGTATAAAATATATTTAGGTATCATTTCGTATTCTGCACACAGGTAAATAAATTTAGTAGAGCATCGAATGTCGCAGTTCCCATTTCACCGAAAATATGTGGTCTAATGTAGCATGTAGCGTAGTAGAAACTTTTTACGCTGTACTGATCAGCCAGACTAAACATCACAAAAGAGCTAGAGAAAGAGACAAAGAGTTGAAGAGTGAAAGAGAACGATTGGAATAGTATAGAAATTACGGGTACAGATACACTTATTTACAAAAGCTTAAAAGGACAAACAGCGGAAATAATTAAATTATGTGAAACTTCCACACCAAGTTTTACGTTTATCTCTATATTGTCTCATTCAAAAATATATTTTATTGTAGATTCAAATGTGACCAAGTAATCGAAATATTTTTAATGGATGAAATGGCGTAATTTATCAAACATTGACTGCTAGAATAAATAAAACATTTGCAGTTGAATTTTTGACCGCTCGTCCATTAAATTTTCCAAAGTAGCATCGCTATGAGAATATATGTCAGGATGAATTTGCTTTTAGCCACTTCTCAAGTAGGAAGAATATATCTTGGTCTGGCAACTTGTAATTCAACTATTCAAGTCAAACGTTTATAGAATCTGGTTCTAATAGGTTTCAATAAAAAATGTTTCGTCGAGTTGAACTTACGCGCCATTTTTCAAAATTTAACACTACACACTAAACTGGAATATTACTTATCCGTATTAACAATTTGTCGTACCGTTATTTAATCTTTATAGACTCGCTATTGATACAGTCGATATTTTTTCAAGGATTTCTTCGGTAAATTAATTTAGCCAGTTTAAAATGCAGCTGCACCAAGAAACATTACCGAGTGTTGCATTCCTGTGTGAATTGGATGCTTGCCAGTCATCAAAGCGCTTCTGGATGGAGTGCATATTGGTGGCATATAATAGTTGTCCAATATAATACCAGAAAAAGCTAAAGCGTCGATATTCGGTGTAGGTATTTCACCAGATCCATGAAAACCAACGTCGTTCCATCCCTAACCAAATAAGAATAAATACAAGAGGCGATTGTAACATTTAACCAGCTTATATTTACAAAGAACCAACGTACTTACCAAGTCATCAGCCAGAATAAAAATTATATTTGGTCTGTTAGCACGCAAATCACGACAAAGTGATAAAAGACACAGGAGCACCCACACGACGCGTATTTTTTGACATTTCATTATCAATATCATTGCTCTACGATTTCATTAAATACTTTTATTTAATTTCATAACAATAATCACCACTGGCACGAATATTGTATCAGCCTCGGACCATAGTCAATGACTGAATGACAGTCCGACTAGCCAGACCATTCAATACGGCGTCTTCTACTACATAATAAGCTATGGAGGGAGTTATTTATCATTATTGGATCGTCTCTCGTGTGTACGCAACATCACGTGAATACAAACAGACTAGCATGCATACAGTCATAATTATTTTTGCGACCCGAAATTAGATGAGTCACACTTCCATGTCATTTAATTGATATAATAGCGCATAAATCTATTTGTCGAAATCTAATTTTACCTTCAGTGATATGTAAATGCATGTTAAACTGGAGTTACTACGTACAGGTTAAAAAAATACGTATTATATTTACAGTGAAAATTTATCATTGGGTTTATTCACTTTTGTATATGATGTTGAATAATACCTATGTATGTTACGGATATACCTGGTGTGTATAAAATATGGAATTTCTTTAGTGATTGTTTGACTACCAAAACATATTACACTACACCTTTGCTGTTCACTAATATTTTTTCTTTGTTATTATTTCTTACTTGCAATCGAGTAAATGGCGGGCATAAATGTGCTTACATATACCGTATTATTCGGGCCAAACGCATCGGCTGAACGTAGTTTTACATAGTATTTACTTACATGACTCGGATTGGTAGCCCTTACTCGAGCAAATAGAGGCCTAATGGCAATGCTAATAGTAGAGGATATGCTTGTACAAAGATTTCCAACGGGAAGTGTATCACTTAGAAAGTAATGGAAACTAACCATTTTTCGTACTTTACAAACACCTAATTCATCATCAGTAACAATTGCGATTTCGCAGGATCCTTATGGCTTAGTAATTTTGACGGGAATCAATTTATATTCTATATTTCCATTTACGAGTATAACGAAAAATCTTGTTAGTGAAATCCGATTTTTTAATTTATCAATCGATTTTTAATTCGTTCAACGAATTGAATGACAATTAATCCGCGTTATACGCGGGATCCGTTGACCTGTATGTATTCATATATATATGCCCCAAGTTGCTCAGCTTAAAGATTTTTACAGCGGGAAGCACTGTTGATAGATAAATTCATAAGTGACAAAATCGTTGTTACAGCGTGTCTAAAATTTGATAAGAATATCAGTGAAGTATATATGGTTTTTATATTATTCTGCTATCAGTAACAAAAAAAATGCGATACTGATTAATTTGACATATTTTTTATATCCGTGGTACTTTAATTTAAAATTGTTAACAGACATCATTTGTTTTTTTTTTGTTATCTGCTAATACTACAAGAGGAAGAACAAAGTATTAAGTAAAAATGGAAGGAGTGACCATCAGTTTGCTAATTATGACACTGATGAGTCTTGTGAGCTGTAATACATTTTTAACGACAAGCACGCGCCCAGTAAATTCTGTACATATGTTCGAGATACTGGTAAGTTTTTATATCCGAAGAAAACCATGTTTTGAATATTGTTATTAATGTTATTTTTATCAGGTGGAATTATCCAAAAACTGTCTACCCAGATACCAGCCTACTACTATAGGTATAGCGTATGATAAAGAAATGGAAGATGATCTCTTGAAAAAATTATCAAAAATCGCCTGTTTGACTGTAATCGGATATACAGAGAATCGAGACACAAATTTCGAGACTAAACCCATTTTGAAAAAAATATCAGAAAAGAAAAATCGGAGGTTTATTGAAAGAAAGTTGAACGCCAATGCATTTCTAATGAGCGCTAACGCAACAGTAATTCTGGACCAAGTAATGAAGAAACTTCAAAATTCAATCTGGTGGAATTCATTAGGATTATTCATAGTTATGGAAACAAATCCTAAAACCAATAGCTGTAGGAAGGCTTTAGATTTCTTATCGGTCATCTGGTCTTATGGTGTCTTATCCTCAATATATCTGTGTCTGGACGAATTTGATATAGCACGTATATACACATTCAACCCCTACGAGGATTATGCACCCCCTTTTTGGAAAAAAGTTCAGCAATCGCAGTCACGTAATGGACACCCGTGGACGCTTTACCAGCAAAAGTATACACACGGTAGATACACATACAATACTTATATGGAAGGAATGTTAACTTTACCAGTATAGAGTCTGAGGACATTAAATTCGTAATCGTCCTCTATTTTTATCTCAGGACGAGTCGCGTGCAACGACGTCATCTTCGATAAGACGAGAAATCTTCAGGGCTATCCGATCAGGGTCAATGCCTGCCCTCGTGAACCGGCCTTGTCCATCCACCCCAGTAAAACCGGTCTGGAAAAATTCTCCGGTGAAGACGGCATGATCATGACCTCTGTTGTGCAGGTGCTAAACGCCACAATCTTGGACATCAGTTATTTTGGCGTCAAATGCGAATTGAGGTTGAACGAGGACTATAGCATCTATCACGGTCTGCTGGCTGACGTAGCATCCAAGAAAGTAGACATTGGAATGAATACGAGATTCTTAAGATTACGCAAAGGACTATTATCAACGTATCCACATATCGCTTCACAATTATGTTTTGCCACTAAATCAAAAAGAAATGTCAACTCTTGGATTATGATAGAAGCACTCTTTCTCACCATGACTAAAAGCGGTATATTTCTTGTCTTTGCTGTTTCTATGATTGTCACAAAGTATCTTGAGGGTAGAAATATATCTAAGGCCTTTTTAGATAGTATTCGATTGATACTGAACACTCCCGTTACCTATCTGCCTAAAACGATACCTGGCAGATTTGTAGGTTATGCTGAATTGCTCATGCTTCTTGTGTTACATACTTTACTCACAGCCAGATTCGTATCGGTATTGACTAAGCCAATTAATAATGAGAATATTGATACTTTAAAAGAATTGCAATCTGTTAGATATCCCGTGCTTACTTTGCCAGTTTTTAAGGACACGTTGAAACATTTAAAGTTAATTGACAGGCTTGTCATTGTTAATAATTCTGCCGGTTGCGTCACAGGGATGATACACGAAAATATTGAACAGGTTTGCGTGGAGAATTGTCTTTTTCTGGAAGCAATGGCAATGCACAGTAATAAATTATACGTAGGAACTCATAAACTTGCTAATTATTTCGTTGGTTATGTGACAAACGCGGATTGGCCGTTAATAGGTAAAGTCAACGTTATTCTACAGAGAATGGTTGAAGCTGGTCTTCCAAATTATTGGAGATCCTTAAATTTTCCAAGGCCCAAAGAAGGACACATGTATCTGTTGCAACACACAATGTACACTGAGAAATCATTAGTGTTATTTAAGAATTTAAAATTTATTTTTCGCTTCTTTGCCATGGATTTAAGTTTCGCCAGCGTCGTATTTATTCTTGAAATTATTGTCAAATTTTTATTTGCCAATTAAAATCTTTAATGTAACTGTATTTTAAGGTTGCGAATAATGCAAAATTTACCTAATGGTGAAATACGAAAATGTAGGTCCATCGCTGGTCGATAAATCGTTAAAATTCTCGAATCTGGACTTTTTCTCACAATTTCTAAGTATTGATAATTGCTATAATTACCTGTCGTAGAACATTCTAGAGAAAACAATTTTCAGTACATCTTCAGCGCAAATAATTATAGATAATTATTAGCTTGGCTGAGAAGTATCGCCATTATAGGCATGTAAATTATTAATGTATGTTGCACTATGCTTCTCGGGCATTTTGCACATTCTGTTGTGCGATAGCGAATGACTGGAAAAATGACTGTAATAACTTTGTTTTTGGTCTTTTAATATCAAGATTATTATATTAGATTGAACCTATATCCCGGTACATTGGATGGATCGTCATAATAAATATTACTTGAGTGTGTGTAATAAGTGATGTCCTTGATGGAAATGGTGGTTCTTAGAGCGCCATTTATAAAAGTTTAGTAAATACGATTCTGTACGTATAAAAATACATGGGAAACCAAAATTCATTGAATAAAATCATGTCCCGGCGTATATTGATATTTCTGTTCGTTTTATCATACAATATAAATGGAAGTTTTGGGATTCTTAAAAATTTCTGGGAATCCAATAATTCTAGAGTACTGGATAACGTGACGGTAATGTAATTTTAGTAATTAATATTTTACTGTGTTTTTACGATATTCTCAAAGCAATCCTTTTACCTTCAGATTAATATTTTACGATCCTGCTTCCTGAATAATTTTACGACCATTAACCTTGTCGGGGATTCTATTGAGATACTGTCTAAGGATCGTAATTTTACGGAATCCAGAATATTCACATTGATTGGTAATACCAGACCTAATGATCTAAAGAATTACGCATTAGGTCTTTCCGATAATCGAATATATGAGCACGAAAGATACATAATTTTGGCACACAAGCTATGGATATTTGTCGTAGCTGGATCCTCGAAACCTATTTTGCAGCTACAATTTCAAAGAATCAAGACTTCGATGTGGTGGAATCACGAAGGTTTTTATTTGATATGGGACAGATTTGCAACCGGAAACAGTTGTAGAAATGCATATCCTTTCCTATGGACAGCATGGAAAGCAGACGTGATAGCCACAGTATTTTTATGCGTTGATCCTGTCGAAGGACCAACCTTATATACTTTTAATCCTTACAATAACTATTTTCCAAATTCTTGGAAAGAAGTTTCTCGATACAAGGGACGCGACGGACATCCCTGGATTTTACTGAAACGCCCATATCGCAAAGGTACGTTTTTACATCAATTTTAATAAAATAATGA
This sequence comes from Hartigia nigra, assembly GCA_031001745.1. Classification (NCBI taxonomy): domain Eukaryota; kingdom Metazoa; phylum Arthropoda; class Insecta; order Hymenoptera; family Cephidae; genus Hartigia; species Hartigia nigra. The sequence continues at coordinate 1,975,771 of JARPRG010000374.1, forward strand.
AAATTTATTTTAAAAATTTCTTATTTCTAAGGCAATAAAATTTGTCGAGATTTAATCTTTGATAAGACCAGAACGATCGATGGCTACCATATAAGAATCGATGCAATGAAATTAACACCTACGATGTTATTCGACGACAATGAAACTGGTTTAAATAGTTTAGCTGGTGAGGATGGTATGATACTGAAGACATTATGGAAGGTACTTAATGGAACCGTAATAATGTCATACGAACGTGAAATTATACCCTACAGAATTGGACATATATATCCAGACGGTACTAGTTTCGGGATGCTAGGTGATGTTTCCGTAGGACGTCAAGATATGGGTGGAAATTCACGGTATGCTGTGTTTAGATGGAATTACGAAATAACGCAGTCTCACGCAGTGTCAGGATTGTGTATCATTTCAAAGCACAGAGGATATATGACACAAATAGCCAAGATAATGGCCTTTTTTAGACCAAAAATTATAATGGCACTGTCAGCGGTGTGTCTTATTACTTTTATCAAATTGGACGTGTTTCTTGGCCAAGGATTCTTTCCTGCATTACTGAATATTTTACGAATAATATTATCAATCGCTATACCGCGTTTTCCAAATTCTAATTCAGCCAAGATATATTTATACTGCGTATCATTGCTATTCTTCATCATCAATGCACTTTTTCAAGGACACATGGCGTCCTTGCTAACCGTACTAATATCAAATTCTAATATAGATAATTTTGATGATGTGAAAGCGAATAAACTCACTGTTTTTGGCTACAGTGGATTCAGAGACATTATAGATGATCCAGAGCTTCGAAAACTTTTTATAGGTGTAGGTAAATTTGATTCCATTGAGCAGTTACTCAAGAATGATTCTATAGGATGGATAAGCGATTGTTTACATGTTATGAATTATGCATATGAAGGTGGTTATGATCCTGGTAATAAACTCCATTTCTCATCTCGAGTGCGAACTTTACCATTTACTTTTGTGGTTCGGCCTAACTGGCCTTTACTTCACAGAATCAATATTGTAATACAGAGAATACGGCAGGCAGGTTTGATCGAAGTATGGAGAAAAAATTCATTGGCAAAGTATCATCGCAAAGCTTTGATAGAGGAAAGTAAAAAAGCTGCTATTAAAATATTGAATCTTAGTGATCTTGCTTTCTCTTTCGAATTGTTATTTATAGGATACACTGTGGCAAGCATTACCTTTATCTTAGAGTTACTAGTGGCTTATCGAAAACGGCGCAATATAGTTAGGAATACTAAAAGAGTGAATGCGAGGGATAGAATTAGGCAAGGGGATGATATTATAATTTATCGATAGACAGCTTTATTGAAGCGAGTGTTATTACAAAACATTATAGACCTGCTTGTCGTAATTATGCAACAAAAGTCAGTAGACTGAGCATATAGAGAAATATATTATTATAATAATTAGGAATTACATATTTACATCGAGTAGCTTCGAATCTTTAATAGCTTCTATTCGAGATCTTTATAGAATCTCTAGATCGCAGTGTCTAATTTCTGGATGGTTTTTCTGAAAACATTATTATAAATAATAAATACCATGAAATCAATAAAAACACAATTGTTTAATCTTACCTTTAACTTTAACTCTATTCTGTCAATCTCACCACCAAGCATATCTACTATATTCTCACCATGTTTCAACAAAAATGATTCAAGCTCATCGATATTCTGCATCTTTTTTACTTCCTAAAATACAGAATGTCAGTCATTAGTATTCATCATTTAACCCTTTGAGTGCTATGGGCGCATATATGCGTCCAGCGAAAGCTATCGATATAGACTGTGGACGCAAATGTGGACCCCGGCGATCGCCAGCGCCAGCCGCGCGCCGTCCGTACGGACCGCATAGGCCGCGAGTATTCAGCACTTAAAGGGTTAAACTAATATTGGTAAGTAGACTAACAGTAAGTAAACTAATAGTGTGAGAAATTTTTAGTACCTCAAGCATTGCATTGAGATCATGTTTGTCCAGGTACGATCTAGTGAGTTCTCTGCCGTCAAAATCTAATTCAGCCTTGTATCTTACCAAACTGTTGCCCATGTCGATTCCTTTAACGTCATGAATCGCACGAACCTACCATAAAAAATGTTCAAGTGAAGACAATCTTATCAAATTAATTTAAATGAATTTCTTACCATGATATCAGACTCCAGTTCGGCATTTATCTTATCAAGGCTTTCCTGGGGTATGCTGCGTCCCACTAGAGCAGCTACGTTTGTATAAATAATAAAAGACGCTACTCCACCGAGAAGACCACCAACTAGCAAGGAACCGATAGCATCGAACATCGGATTCCCCAGGTAGGAAGTGAGACCCATACAAGAAGCAGCGAACACCACACCGATTACCTATAAAATCCAAGATACTTAATAAAATTTTAGAAGTAGTCTTCTAATAATGCCGGAAACTCACAGCTGCCAAATCCTCCAGAAGAACTACGTTGACAGAAGGATCTTGTCCACCCACGACGTATTCCTTGAAACTCTTATGCTTTTCCTCGGCACCTTTCTTAATTGAATTTATTGCTACCAATAAAGTTGCACCCTCAGATACTAATGATCCTCCCAGAATAAAGTAAGCCCAATAAAAGGACTCAACTGGGGCCGGAAATAGTATACCATGGATTCCATGATACACGGACAAACCAGTACCCACGCAGAATATTCCAACACCGGATATCAGCGACGACACGTACTTCATGTTTGTATAGCCGTAAGGATGATCCGGATTTGGATTCTAGACAATGTATAATTGTGCTATGGAATCAGTATTTTTTTAATCTTCTTAATTCAGTCGATTGTGATTGACCTACCTGAACGGATTTATGAATTCCGTAAGCTAGGATTAATTGATTGCAAGTATCAGCTGCCGAGTGAATACACTCGGAAAACATACTATGCGACCCGGTACAGAGCCAAGCGAATACTTTAAATAAAAAATTACTAGCATTTCTGAAAGACATCGTAACACGTTATTCGAATTTTGTTGTAAGGTACAAAGGTAACGAATATAATGACTTACATTATGATAGCCGTTAAGACTACTCTACCAGATCTACCAAAAAGTCCCTCCTCGAAATGAGCTTCTGGATTAAAACCCATTTCACGCCTATAATCGCGTAATCTCCGTTTGACCGTAAATACATCTGCAGAAATGATAGCACTGTCTTGATATTCTGACCGATATGAGAATATTAAAGTGAATTTTTTAAATCTTCAAATATGATTTGAGGACACTTACTTTGCTGATAGGTCTTACGTTCTAGTTCTTTCTTTAAAAGTTCCATTTGTAAAGCTTCGCGCGATCCCCATACTTCTAAGGCCCTGGAAATGGCAGTGCCTTATTTCATTTTGCATCGATTAAATAATCCAGTGAATATATCAGAATGAATTCTTTCCCCAGGATAGAACGATATCTCTTACTTAGCTTCTACGTCTTTGCGCCAATATACTGTTATTGGTGGTTCCAGCTCATATGGTGATCTTCTCTTTGTTTTTGGCAGTGTCTCAAGATCAGACGGTTTTAATAAAAAGTCAGCCATTGCGCGTACGGGAGTAATGAAATTTCTTTCCAGTGAGGATGCAGACAGATCAACCCGCAATCTTTTTTTTGCTGGAACTATATTGTTCCATTAACTTCTATACAATGTTATTTGCGTTCTAAGTATTCTTTTTTATGTGGCGTACCTTTCTTAGCAGGTTGTTCATCTTTTTTAATTTCTTTAACAGCATCTTTAGATTTGTCTTTTTTATCTGTTTTCTTATCATTACCATCTTCCGATTTAGTAGACTTAACATCAAGAACTCTCTCCTTTAGCTGTCCCAACTTGTCTTCAGTCAATTCGATGATTTGCTGTTGTACTTCACCGTCTACTTTTTTATTTTTATCCTTCAATTGTACACCTTTACTTCGTGCATCATCGGAAACAGTCCTTGTAGAGCACCATCTAAGGTCAATAATATTTTTATCTACGTTCTTGGTCATCCATGTCCTGGAACTGTTGGAGAAAACATGGAGCCGATGGCGAACACTGTACTTGGGTGTTATTAGGATACTAGCATGTCGTTTAGCTGGTCCTATTTGAAATATATAAAACTGATCCGTATGATAGTAATTAACGTTGCGCCGTATGAAGCTCAACAAACTGTAAGACCGATGTAACATCTTGGCGGTCAATTATTCTGCACTCATAAACCCTGTAAATAAAGAACTACATAAAAATTATGAAATAAATTAAGATACAATTTCGAAAATCTTCCTCACAAGAACTTTCTTAAGTACTGTAAAGCAATACATCCAATACGTAACCTCACAAGGAACCAGTAGTGGATCTTTTGCAACTTAGTGGACACAGTGTACCTCGAAAAGCAATCATTGATACCTTGAAAAGTCTATTAGCGTCTTTCATTTTCTCTTTTTATAGACTCACCTCTTCTGACAATTTCTTAAGAAAATCAAGGTATCATAATCCAACAACTACTGTCGTCAAACGACGACTGCCATTCCATCAGAGAATAAAATTCCAATAGACATTCTGGATGCGTCCTGTCAGAAAGTTTATCGGTAACAACGTTGCCAACCATATCATGAATTTAATAGCGGTTTATTAAATTGGCAGCGTACCATTTTTATAAATATTTTGGACCAATGACAACAATATACACAAAATGGTCACTGGGAAATAGTCCCTTAATTTCGGAAAATTCCGTCAGGGGCGCATAATTAAAATGGTCCCAGAAGGGCTAGAATACGGAAGGAATTATATATAAAGGGTGAAGGTTTGTTTTAAAAATTAATCCGATAGATGGCGGCATATGGCACATGCTTCAAAAAAAATTCTTCAAATAATGAAGTAACATTAGAAAAGAGAAGAATTATCTGATTGATCAACCTCACAAAATTGAAAATATGTTGCCCTTTAAATTTGCAAATAATCTTGGCATCTAACATCTTTAGAGCCATTAGATTAGCATTAACACTAAACTTTCCGGTTTTTACTCCGTTAAAATTTCTTTGATAAACCGGTCATTTATAAATAATTCATATATAAACGATCATAGACCGGTTTTGACACGTTTTGATACGATTTGAATAGAAAGTATTTTTTCATGGTCAACCGCCTGCCAAGAGGCAACCCGATATGCACAGTTTACTAGGTGTCGTCGCCCTGTGGAAAAAGGTACTTAAAACACTTTAAGACCGTCTGCGCCTGTCTGTAGACAACCGGTAGTACATTGGCACGTTCGTACTCGTGTTAGAACTAGTCTATATTTTTCGGCAATATCTACAACTTCAGTATACACACATTAAATTTACTAAAGGTACAAAGGAAACTGTGCAAATACCACTAGCTGAATTTGATCCCTTCCAAGGGTCCACTTGAAAGGGAAGGTCGACGAATATCAATAGCGAATTTGCAAACAGTGGCCAAGCAACTTTCGCACAAAGAGAAACAACGGATATCTTCTCGCGGATGTTTGGCAATTTGTATCACACCGTTGGTTCTCGTAGAATAGCGGGTTCACTCTTTCTCGATGAAAACTATTGTAACCGTCTTGACGAATTCGTCCCGTGGATGCCGCATTTCTGATTTCCCAAGGGGATGATACTCGACGAGTTACCGACGAAAGGTTCCCAACCGTTTTCTTTCTTTTGGTCTCTTATTCTGTTTCCGTCTATTCCCTCTCCCACTGTTCCATGCTTCACCACCTCCCGATCGTGCTCATTCTGCCGAGTTCTTGACTCAATTCTATCCTACGTAATCATCCGGATACGTAAATTTTGTACGTCCCCAGTCCATTCGAGGATACCTTTGATTCCAAGAGAGACAAAAGTAAGAAATCGAAGTATAAAATTAAAATCTACTCTTTATACAATTTTTCAAAAGTACCAATTAATGATATAATGTCGCTTAACGATATTAAGAGTATCTTTAAAACGTTGCTAAGGGACTAAAGGTTATAATCCCTCATAAAAATACGTAGCGCGTATTTTCATGCCGATGCGTAGCTGCGATTTCCTTAAGTGAAAAGCTCCCTTAAAGCAGTAGATTTCGAAAGGGTCGAGAGGGTCGAGAAAAGACCCGAACAACAACAGGTTGCCGGTTTTATCGCGAGCCGACGATCTTACGTCGCCGATTAGTTGGATATTTTGATCCCACAGTAATTTTTTTTTCTTGACCGTCATTATTCTTCCACGGTATCTTCCTAGACGTTCTTCCGGTATCCGTTTCACTTTATCTTCATTTCATTAAACACGTTTCAATTCTATTATCCTTCGTCGTATCGTCCTCTCAAAAATTCAGTCTTATTCGTATTCATGTCGCCAGAAATCTTAACTTTCCCAGCCGTAATTCACGTGGTAAAGTACGACCGTTACGCTTTCCCGAATGCGTCGCGACGACAAAGCCGTTCGTCGTAATCGGCATCTCGTCAGAAGACATTCGAACGGCATGAGGGAACGAGTGTGTCGCGCGTGCTTGCGCCTGCGACAGAGCGCTAATGAAATTCGTCGCGATCGTGAAAACGCGATGTAACGAGACGTGCAGATTAATAAGCAAGATTGATCCACTTTGTAATTAAAGAATTCTATTCTCTCCCAACGACCCACACGCACTAGCACGCATTCCCGAGGATTCCATTGAACTTGGAAAAGTAAAGAGATCCCAAGCGAACGATACCAACCAAGAAAATATTTCAATTAAAATGATAGTACAGCGCCTGGAACAAGTGCATGGGTACATATTTAAACGTTCGTCATAAATAATCGATAACCATCGACAAGGTTCGACGTACCGAGAAAAAGTAAGACAAAAAAACTTGTCGTGATAACAACATATAATAAACCTCACGAACGTTAAAAAATGCTTCACACAAGATGACTCAGGGAGCCTGGATTATTGTCCGTCTTTCGAAGAAAAAGTAATGTAACAACGGCGCCACGACGACTATACCCCTTCCCACCACAATTACCATTCAATCGACCGTCGGTAAGAAAAATCGAGCTGACGACGGATAAAGAAACCTGGAACTCTCGACAGTTCCTAGTGATTATACTCGAAGTATCAATTATTCCCACGCATTTAACGCGTAATCATTCCCTTCCACGAGAGATACGTGCTGATCCTAACGAATTACAAATGGAACGCGACTACGTGTATTGTATTTGTACAGCGTCAACAATGATGCAATCCGTCAAATAAGAAACTGATCAGGATATAATCCTTGAGGAAGATGAACAGCAGGACTCGGCGTAAACCAATTAATTCTAGAGATGAGTTTTCCTGAATACAAGTTTGTTATCAGTCCGATAGACTACAGAGCAAGTAGAGGGAGAGAAAGAGAGAGAGAGAGTCGGGTGAGATAGGGGGGAGCTTAGGTGAGTCGGCCGTCGACGGGTTACTCACCGCGGGCGACGCTCCATCGATCGTAGCTTGAGTCGTGTTGGTTAGGGGTTGGAAAGCAACCGAGCCCCATTCGCTCACCGCTCACCCTGCTGAGCTGCTGGGAGTATTTTATGCTAGGGAAGTAAGGGAGGAAACTGGAGGATGAGGACGGCAGAGTGACTGAAGGATGAAAGAGAGAGAGAGAAAACTACGTTAGGCTTCGTCAAGGGAGAGAATGGGCATCGTTCTGAGTCACGCACATCTGCCGCGTCGTCCCGACGCCATTGCCTGCCGTTCGACGCACTCTGACGTTGACCTCCTCCTACCCCTCTACCAGATACGTATCATCAACTATAGTTATACCTTGTGTATATATATATATATATATATATATATATCCTCCTAGGAGATATAACTATGCGTTAGGTACCTATACCTATCTTATCCTTACCTAAGAAACTTCTAATCGACAACCTGAAACGGCTATTGTGCGAAAGTAATTCAATCCTTGTGACAAATTAAACAAATATTTGCCTATCGAACCAATCGTCTCAAGTTGGACCGAATCCCAGTGTATCTGGTATAATCCAATAACTTGTCTCTCATGCTGAGACAGAATAGATCGTACGTATAGATGTGGAACAGACTGTTCAAGGTGTCTAAGATTATCCTTCTATGTAGGGTGGCACTGATAAAAACTGTCAAGGCACGTACCTGCCTTGTCACGGTTAATACTAAATTTACGTAAACATGAAATTTTAACATTCTCTATGTTAAAGGTACCTTGACTGATTCATCTCTGTAAAGATCCTTTCGTGTCCAGGACGTATGTCCTTACCCTTGGTACGGTCGCACTTTGTAACGGTAACATGAATATTCAAGAGGTAAAATTTGACTAGAGCGACATCAAAGATTCATGGGTTATCGAAGAGACTATGAAGTAGTCATTCTTTCAGATGACTCTTGATGGAAGGGAAACAAAAAAAAATGGCCTAGAAAGTCGAACGTTCTTATCATTAACATGCATAGGTATAAGAAATATGAATTTATATGTGCAAAGTAATCTATGGAGCGAGGTAGAGTGTTTTGGCTATATTATTTTCGATCTCGTTCCATTTCTGAATAGAATTGATTCTAATGGATCGTTGCGGGTACCTAGTAGGACCATTGACATTCTTCATCTGTAAAGGACAGTAACGAGCGTCGCGTGGTGAAGGGCAGTAGACGTCGGTTGGTAGAGACGCCAGTAGTAAGTGGGGAGTTATGGTTAAACGTGAGAGAAGTTAGTTTCATTTCAGTGTAAAGGCCAAATGGTTACCATGGTCTGCTCCCACGCCCAGTAAATTTACTTTATTTATTAACCAGTTTGTGGGGTTGGTATAGGAACCTTTGTTTGGCTCCCTTTTAGACCTACGGACGGTGGGAGTCTCTATCCTCTTGTTCCTGCGGTATAGAGAGCACCGTCACTCTCTGGCAAGAGCAGCCCTGAAAAGGTTAATAGCAATTGAAAATATCGACGCGTGCCCGAAAGCCACCCTCCATGCTTTTGGGGATGAAGAGGTAGAAGAAGAAGAAGAAGAAGAAGAAGAAGAAGAAGAAGAAGCAGCAGAGAGAAGAACTAAGGAGACTGACGAGGGTTGGAGGGTCGTGAAACCAAGTTCGTTCATTGACTGAATAAAGGCGGAATTCAAGGATGCTGGGTCCGGGAGGGGGTGGTTTGGGTCTATGCAGAAATGTTCATTTTAAACGGAATTTCTTTCGCTGTCCTGACTCTTTGACAGCGAGATACTCCTGTGGTGAACAAGTTAAAGAAGGAGAAAAAAAATGAAAAAAATACTTTTGGGTCATTTTATAAAAATTATCAGTAGATTGAAAGATGCTGAGATCCATTGTTATAATAAATATCAGCGATGAAGCAAACAAAATACTTTATTATTACATATTATAGTACAGTACGTGTAGCCCGTGACACATTAAAACAGACCATTTAGTATATCCTAAATAAATAGCCCTCTTACTCCATAACCAATCTTGATATGACAATCTCAAACTTTTTTTTTTTTCACTTTGTTCAACATTTTCACAAGCCAATCGTAACATCATCGATTTCGCGTGTTTCAACAGGATTTATTTTTAAACGGATTAATATGCTGCGTAATGAGGGAATGCCTTCTTAAGGGTCTTGCAGAGATTGGTGATTGCGAGTGATAGGTATCGTATAATACGAAAGGGGTATAACGAAGGTAGAACGAGAGTGCTTAAGAAATTGTCAATCTCTACAAAGAAATGGCAGTCTCCTCAATTTCATTGGAACAATTGAAATTACGGAGATTATGTTAGAAAAAATATTGAAGAGTATCTCTCCCTCTCTTATTCCCTTTTTTTTTTTGTTAATCTCTAACTCACCCCCTCTCTACTCTCGTATCTACCCACACATATACTCGCAATGATTGAACATTATTTTTTCACGATATTTACGCTCGTTGTACCTCTCACAATTTTTGGATACCTTTTTTTATCCCACATTTGTCAATTTCTTTTTTTTAAATAATTTATAGCGTACTTGTCATCGCATCCACCTACCCACCACCACCACCTCCCAAAATCTCTTCAAAATCCTAAATCAAAGTAAATTTCAGTATTAACGATTTTCGATCTCTCCTTCACATTAATCACATTTCTTATTCGTCGCGAAATCATCCCTTCGCTATGATAAGGGTTTTTGAGGGATGATTTTACGAATAGACAAAACAATTTTTAATTATATCCCAAATATCAAAGAATAAGTTCGATCGAAGATACGATCGAATCTGATTGATCTTTCGAATGGAACAATGACTGTGTTACATATGCGTATTGATAATGGGAGGAATGGCGTACAGGAAGAAGGACCATTTCCAAATACGAATATAACAAAGGTACGTGCGGCAATCGAAATTGCCGTCGGCCATTTTTTGTTTCTTAATTCAAAACACTGACCCAAGAGGGACCAGGATGGAACATCGCTTGAAACTAATTTTACGTTATAACGTCGATCGGCGAAATTTTCGATTGCGCATTGTAACTTTTTAGATCCGTTGGTCTCCTTATTTTTTTTCAAAATGGCGTCCTCTCTTCAAACCCACAAGAGGTTCGCTTGTGAAAAAAATCATAATTTACAAAGTTGGGCATGTCTCATGTACGAGAGTCAATGACGTCATCGATCGATTCTTTTAGATCGTGCACGATCGTGATGATATCTCGTTTACAATACCTCGGTAGCTGATAAATGGCACAACCCTACATATATATATATATATGTATATACACGTATATATATATATATATACATATACACACACGTATATTCATATTTCATGTACATGTAATAGGGGTCAAGTAAATTGCGTATTGCGTAACTAAAAAGTGTCAAGGTGTCTTCGTGTTGTTTTATATGCATATGTATATATATGTTTATATATATATATATATATAGATATAACTACGAATACAGTCACAGGCCAACATTTCGTAGTACAACACAGCACAATCATTGTCGTATCATTATTCATGTCCGATAGGTTGTTACTTGTTATTTTTAAATTACTTTTTATTCCCACATTATAATTACGGTATCAAGTTTAAATAATATAATTGTAATAATATATAATATTAAAATTGACCAGATATATTCTATTGACTAGGCACACTTAGTTCATAACAAGAAAAAAAGTCGTCTCGCTCTGACGTCACTCGTGTACGTACATGCGTATTCGATCTCTCGATATCTCATTCGGGATTAATACGCGCGTCTCCACGTCAATCAATCGGATGATCCATTACCGATTACTATGCAATTCAATTCAAATGATCCTTTTTTTTGTTTGTTTACAATTACTCAAGTATATCTTTTGTTAGGTTGTTATCAAGTAATATTGGTATCATTAATTGTTTATCGTGTAGTTTACATCGTAATAATCGATTCGTTTATAATAATTATTATTAAGGAGTACGTTCATCAACCCACCCCACCCATCCCGAAAACTTATATCAATAACCGGCCGTCTCGCGTCGGCCGCAATTATCAATAGTAATATTATTCGATCCCTCTTATCGTATTATGGAAAAATAGAAACTTCTGACAATAAAAACCAAACAAACATGAATTGCCGATTAGGAGTGCAGAGGAGCGTCTGCGTCTCGGCGCTCGCGTCTGACTCTTTCGCACCGTACCTTCTTATTTTTCTGTTTCTTTTTCAACCCCAACGATTCCCGGAGGCGTAGGGTCGAACGAGCAGAGCAGATAGGAGAAAGGGGTGGTTTCACCACCGACAAAAAATATAAATCACTTAGGATATCAAAACTTGGCGTTCGGCACCTGTGACAGTGACGTCATTCGCTGTCAATAGATACGCGCGCCATTTTCTTTCTTTTGACCCAAGGAATTAAGTAGATACAGTGCGTAACAACGCAGGCAATTCCACTGACTCCTAAATGCACATATGCTTAATCGTTTACAGTTTATTATTATTCATTATTTTCTCTTTCACTCTCTTTCTCGCTCGCACTCGCACACACACACTTCGTTCATTCTCTTTCTCTCTCACACGTCCCTTTTATCACGCACGCTCGCGCTATATGCACAAATCTTATTCCACCCCATGTGGCGTCGGTATCATAATAATAATTCATGATCAGTGTAAACTTACGGGCTACGAAGAGAAAGGTAAAAGGAAAAATAAAGACAGAAAAAGAAATTTAAAAAAAAATTCACGTCGTATCGCCCGCTTATCGTTCTACTAATATCAGGAACGACGTTAGCAATGGCAGGTGGCTGGACAAGGTTGGGCGCTGCGCGAATCCGATTGAGCCCAGTCGTGCAAATTTTTTTTTTTTCTTTCGAATCAGGAAAAAAACAGTATAATCGCTTACTCCGGGGGATAGTTCGCGAATAAGTCAAGTCGATTGAATCCCTCGAATATCTCTGTCATCTCTGACAGCATTGGATCGCGAAAAGCGCACACGCATTTTTTTGCACCTTTCATTCGAAACGTTTCGCGTTTATTATTTTTCGCGATTGATTAAAAGAATTTTCCAATCTTTTTTCTCTTTGTTATCTGCAGCCGGGGGTTGCGGGGGGGGGGGGAGAAGGACATAATTGTTCACGCTTTTCGATTGAATAGTTTTTCCTTTTTTTTTTTTTCTTTCTTTCCCATCACGTAGACACGTACGTGCATTACACAGTTAATGATTTCCCATCAATTTTACATGATCTACCGTTTCCTTTTCTCTACCTTTTGCCCGTCCTTCGCTCCGGTACTCCCCTAGGAAAAACGTGATGGAATTATTAGAATTCGGAGAGCTCTCCATTTTGGCGCTGACGGATACGACTGACGTAATCGGAAATAAACCGGGTACAATAAATTCGATTGGATAATTTTGTGCATTACACAGTAATAAGACCTATATAAGCTACATTCATCGGATCGTATATAGTAATAGAGATATCAAATATAATACGCGAGAGTGTTCGGCAGGGATTTTACACGGGACATTAATAATAATAGTAATAATGTCAATAATAATAATAATAATAATATTACCAATAATAATAAATACTTTGTAAAATTCGTCAGGAAAATTTAACACGCTCTCGTATATAATAACTGCGGTGAACCTTAATATTCTAATGAGACTGTCCGATGGCTGTTTTCGACGTTAGCACGGGTAGGAGATACGCGCATACGTGACGTACGTATGATGATAGTCTGACGATAAAGTGATGGAATAAAAATAGAAAATTTATTTGAATAATTGAAGGAAAATTAGAATTTGATTGGAAAGTTTAGCAAGTGCTAGTATACGAACGCCATTGTGTTTTCAATTACGTTGATTAGTTCATATTAATTCCCCATCCCCACCCATCCCCCTGCAAGCACAATACCCATGGTCAATTAGAGTTTACAATTCAACGTACAAATATAATAGAAAAATATAATCGGTAGAAGAATATAGAGATAGAGTAGAGTTAGAATTAATTGATTAGTTAATTATTTAATAATTATACCTGGAACGTGTAAATCTCATCTCGAAATTTACACAGCTACTGTTTTTTTTTTTTTTTTAATAACATTAAAGAGAAACCCTTTATGATTTCATGTATACGCTTTTTATTTTTAATTTTTCTTTTTTTCTTTTTCGTTCTCTCGTTAATCTTTTTCTTTATCGTGCTACTTTTTTCTTGTTTCCTTTATTTCGTCATTCGAATTACCGTCGTTCAGACTTTCGCACGATTCGCACGCATACCCACGCACTTTCTCGAATTCGCATTCGACTTATCGTTTTCTTATCACTGTTCCTTATACCTTATCGATCCCAAACCTCTGATATCTTTTCTGCTTGAAAAAGTACCGATCGATTAAAAATAAATATTCCCATAGCCTCTATATTTTCCAATTCGTGTCTGTTTCTCTGTCGTTATGAAAATTAATCTTGCGCTCTCTCTCTTTCTCTCTCTCTCTATTTCTCCCTCTATCTCACAGATTCTTACGATTGCATACCGCACGCCGCCGTC
>JARPRG010000374.1:1989840-2003342 GCA_031001745.1 Hartigia nigra
CTCTCTCTCTTTCTCTCTCTCTCTATTTCTCCCTCTATCTCACAGATTCTTACGATTGCATACCGCACGCCGCCGTCGGAAATCTCGCCTTGATTACCTGCACGTTAACGCGATAAATAAAATATTCATCACGATCGATCAGCATTTACCATTCCACAGTTCAATTGTGTCGTATGTTTATAATTACGTAATATTAATGTAGCATGTAGTGTGTCAATTGTGTTTGTTTCAAGAGTGTTGATCCATTTATTATTATTACTTTTTAATTGTGTCCTTATCATATAAGCAACACGTTCGCTATGTATTATAATATTCAATAAACCTTACGCGATATTTTTTTTTCCTTTTTTTTATTAAGTATCTTCGTCGCTTTTTCCTTCTTCTTTATTTCATTATCTCCCGTACACAATACAAAAATCAACTCTTCTGGCATGTTTTTTTCTTTGGATTTTTTTTTCGTCAACACTTCAATTTTTCGTCAACTTCATAAAAACGTATAACAGATTAAATTTCTTAGCTTTTATTTGCGCTCTGTTTCTCTCTCTCTATCCTTTTCTTACCGTTCAGCCTCTCTTTCACTCTCTCTCTCTCTCTCTCTCTATCTTCACTCAACTCTCATTCACGCACTCCTATTCTCACACTCATTTTCTCAACTGCCACGTGCGTACCTCTCGCAATCATTCTTTCAAATTGGTGCGTCAACATGTGTGATTGTAGGTAGAATCGCGATTTAGCGAGGAATCGCTCTCTCTCTTTCTCTCTCTCTCTCTCTCTGTCGCTCTTCCTAATCCTTTCTTTCTCCTTCACTATTTCAACCCAAGCAAACCCTGTGAAATCAACCTGTACCCAACAGCAATTATCAAAATGTTATATTTCATTAATTATCGTTCGCTCTCACCTGCCCAACGATATTCAACGCAACCATCATTAATGTTAATTGTTACTGCTAGGATTTTTCTTTTTCTTACTTATTATTTTGAGTCCAACAACGCGAGATCACTGCGAATAACGAATTGCAGGTCCTTTCCCTCCAATTTACTTCTCAACGTAAACTCCTGTCTCCCGCATCGGCTTCTATCGTTCGTTCAATCAAATCCCAATTGTTTATCAGCCTCGCAACAATTATTGTTATACCATCGACAATCATTACGCCATTGACTTGAAGTATTTCGCGCGGCTACGTTTCCATCAACCATTAGACACCCTAGCGAGATAATTTCAGCCGATAACACACCGTCTAGCTCTATTATTATTATTATTTAAAAAATGTCTTTTACAAGTATCGCAAATTTGCCCATTGCCATGATTAAATATTCTCCATTACTTTTTCTTCTTTCTCTTTTCTAATTCCACTTCGTTTTGATTGATTTTACTCGCGTCTCCCAAAGTACTATATCGCTGGGCAGGGTATCTCCCTGTGGCTCACGCGTATCCGAATGCGGTCACGCACGTGCAGGTGATAGACTTCTCGTACGTCAGCCAGGAAATCCATCGCGAGTAATTCTTGGGAAAAAGTGGAAACGATATTCGCTTGGAGAGTTACGACGATAAGAAGAAAGCAGTCAGTCTTGGTAAGGGTTTTTTTTTTCCGGAAGGCTGGATGGGAGAGGAGGGTGGAGAAGCCTCAAGGGTCACACTGTTACGAAAATGTCGAAAACTGTTGTGATCGATAACCGGCTACGTTTGAAGTGTGATCGTCAAGGGCTAAGAGACAAGTGCGCTGCTGAGTGTATGGTATCTCTCGGCGCAACGTGAACAGGTCGATCAATTGCGTAATCGATAAGTCCCAAGCGAAGGTTGTGTCTTTGTTGTGAATGACAGCTGAAGTGTACTGGTAATGTTTTGATTAAATATTAAAGATTTCGGAGCGGTCATATCGTTAAATGAGAAACAAAGGGGTGCCCCGATTGTAAGTGGCAAAAGTTATGTCGTACAGAGTCTAGGGTATGAGAGTGTTTTCTTTTATTAGATTGAAAAGAAGTATAGGATTGTTTAGACTGATTTCTCATTTTACTATGCTAAAAACCACTATTGCTAAGCTACACACGTGTTCGCGGTACGTAACCGGGATCTTTTAATTTATTGATATGAAAACAAAATTTTAGACACTTCATAAGGGTTGAAAAGACAAATGAAAAATAGCTTATGCTCTAGGACTTGATATATCCTTTTTTTTGTAAGGTTTAAGAATTTTCAAAGTTATCGAGAACGAAGATGAATGACGTTACCGTTTTTTTGTTTTTTTTTTTCTTCTCGAATCACGGTATATATTAGAAACGATTAGAATTAACGATTCTAGTAGTAAAATCTCACGAGGATTCGCATTTATTTTTTTCTCTTTCGTCCTAGTCATTTTTTTTTAACAGTCATCCTATCGTTCCTTAGGTTCAACTTGCCACTCTCTCTCTCTCTCTCTTTCTCTCTCTCTCTCTCTCTCTTTCTCTCTCTCTCTCTCTCGCTCTTTCTCGCTTACATTCTTTCATTCTCAGCATAGAAAAAATAAAATTATTATACCAAGGACCGCACCAATCGGAGGTCCCATCGATAACGAATTAGCAAAGAACCACTTGTCACTCGCGACATCCCTATTTTGCTTTTAACATGTTATACGTATTTAACCTTGAGATTTTACATTCATTCATTCGTCTCTTCATTCATCCTTTAATCGTGTACACACGTGTCTGAATATTATTGAACGCAACAAGACATTAAGATCCTGTGAGTTAACCTCAAAGCGACGATGCTATCTGATGATCGACCGGCTATTTTTGTCCTTCTTTGTCTAACTTTGGTCGGTTTTTTAATTTAAAAAAAAATTCAGATACTTCTTTTGCAAATATATTTTGAATGCGAGAACTTCCTGGTTTTACGTGTATTGGTTCTGTTATTAGGAATATAGATATACAGACTTAGTCAAAAGTATCTTTTGCGTCGATCCTTGATCCCTTATCGTATATTGATCTTACGTAGATATCGGAGTCGTGTAACAATGGCGGATTCGTAAGAAAGAATTTTCTTTTATCTTCACACGAATAATGTAGACTCGGATTAGAGAAAATTCGAAAAAACAAAATTCCTCGTATCATTGAACGCTATGTCTAACAGCTGTCGCTTTATTACTCTTATCCGACTAGGCTCGCATATTGATCTATTGACACAGTCTGATAGAGGCGTCGCGGCACGTGTGAACGTTCGTTTACATAGATTTATAAATATCCGTGATCCGTACGAACCTATCTTAAACTCAGATCCTTATGCCTGTGTCAAGTGGTCGCTTGACGAATGTAACGTTTGATTATCATTCCTATCGGTCAATTTTTTTTTTTTACAACAAAAAGGGATTTTTGGATCGCAATTTGTGTTTTGGAAAAATTTTGCGTATATCAGAATTTCACTCGAGTGGATTCGTGAGAATGCTAATTTTGCACAACTTTTCTCTCCAATTTTTGTTTATCTTCCTTCTGCTTCTTCTTGAAAAAGTGAGTTAAGAGTGCATTTCACGAATTGGTCCTAAATTTTTTATCCTGCCGCTGCATCAATCTTCTCTCGCGTTTATCTTTTGGGAAGATTTTCTTTCTACCTCGAGTTTAACACAACGAATTGTTTAGACTTGGTGTCTGTTAATTTTTTTTTTCTTTCCTTTCCAAATAGGATCTATAGGCATGTTAGGTATAACTCATACGCCTCGTTCTATTAATTATGGACATTAAAGTGGTTATATCATTACGTTTGGATTACTCGTTATTAAGGGAGTACAATACAGCTTTGGTGTTCAGTTACAGTTCACGTTTTTTTTTTCTCATGAATTTCTAGCTAACACATTCACAGGATTACGTTACGACGTTACGATTTTTTTTTGTTCTCCTCCACTTCACTTCGCTATCATTACCATTATCGTTATCAGTATTAGCGATTAGTATTAGCGTTATCGTTAGCATAATAATTAGTATTTTTTTTTTTTCTTTATTATTTAATATCCTTACACGAGGGTCACACTGATTCTCGCCTTGTGTCTCTGTGGGTAGTTTTCTTCCTTTCTCTTTTTGTTTTATTTATGCTGTACGTGACTTTGTGTAATTGACGGGGCGTCCGTTATATAAGAGTAGGATTTTTAATAATAATTAAAAATGAAAAGTGGTGCGTCAATGACTATTCTTTTGTTCATATTACGTTTTTAATCTCTATGCGTTTTTGACAGTTATTTGTATCGGTTATGGTAATAATAGCTGTAGTCATAGTTGTAGTAGTAGCGTAGTAATAGTAGTAATGGTAGTAGTAGCAAGTAGTAGGAATAGTAAATATAGTAATAATACGGCATCAGAAGACTACTATTAACAACGTTGCATCGATAAACATTTCAAATATTTCATAATTTGTCCCTTCTGTTATACATTGAATACCTGATTTGTCGTGTTGATTTTTATTGATTTTTTTTTGTTTTGCTAAAACATCTTTTCTCATTTTCGATTTTTCTCAGTTTTCAGTATTTATGCGTGTGTGCGATCTCCGTATATTAATTAGTGCACGTTCACCCGCGTTTCTCGGGCCAGACCTGTACCCCATTTTTATATTCAAATTCTCAATGACGAATTCCCTTGCGTTATCGGTTCTCCTAACTGGCAAATTTTTTAAAAATATTATTTATTTTTCGAATTTCGCAAATCCATCTTTCGTACTCTTTCTTTTGTTTTATCCAGCCCACCACTTTCTCAGTCTCATACAGACTTTCACTTCCTGTCTTGCTGCTGCTTTCGGAAATTAATTTTTTGCATTTTCATTTTCTTCGTATTGTACTTATTCGGGGCATATCAAGTGAATTACTCGGCTTTAGGTTCAGCTGGGAATTTGGGCCGTGGAGAAAGCGATTGCAAAGATCACAGTCCGTTCCGTGTGTGTATAGTGAGGATGGATGGTTAGGCGTTATATATATTTTTTTTCGTTTTTTTTTGTTGCTATGCATTTTTTGGGCGAGTTATTGGATTTTGGTACTTTTGTTTTAAAAATTACTTCATTTATTTTTACATTGTCACGGGTGTACTTGTCGTGGGAATAATCATGCACGTATACGGTCCTGATAAGGAGTGCAATATAGGTGGGTTAAAAGTTCACGGTAATACGAAAGGAATATTCGCGAGAAAAATAACTTGTCAAAAAAATAAAGTCGCAAACTCGAATCCGTAATTCGTTTACGATACGCCCTCGCGTAAAACTCCCGTATTTCTAAAAAACCTCACTCAACACTCAATTCAACAACACGAACCGTCGAATCGTCATCGTTTCTAACATGAGCAAAACGCAGTTAATTAAAAAATACAAACACTTTACAATACATTCAATAATTAATATATCGTATCAATAATTAATATTATCAATCGTTTGTTTCATTAGACGATAATCCGCCCTCTGTCTTTACCTCTTTTCGGTTTTATTTTTATTTTTTATTATTTTTTTTCATATCTTTTTCACTATTTTCTCTCCCTTCCATCTTACTCAATGTCATCCTGACAAAATTCAAAAATCACTGTCCCATCTTCACGCCCCATTCAACCCCTTTGATAACAATATAAAAATCCATCGTAGCTTCACACCCACGATCTCCATTTGATCCTCGTTAATTCTTATTCAAACAGTGACCGTCAGCGAATCCCCGTAGAGTATGAAAATGAAAAATAAAACAAACAAAAAGTTACAAAAATTTCAAACCCTTCACTCATATTTTGGCCCTCGTATATTTTAACGCGATAAAGAATTGTACGATATGAATTGAGTGAAAAGTAAATTTTAAAATATTGTACAATATTTAGTAGGAAAATTCATCTGGTCAACACGTGCCTACGCGAGGATCGTGATAGCTCTGTTTGTGAAGTTATAAACAACAAAAAAAAAGATGGCGTCGAAGAAAGTCTCGATAATCATGTAAGACCTGCCTGTCAGTTAGCCAGTAGAGATGATTAAAGCAGCGTTAACAATGTCTCGTTTGTCGTCCTCGGTACGATTGATTCACGAAAAAAGAAAGTCAATCTCGACGTTCGGACGAGTGCGTGAATCCCTAGCTAAAAAAGTATGTACGTTTTATTTTTTTTTTTTCCCAATCATTTTTTGTTTACTCCACTACGCTTAAGTCTAATTGTAAAGAGTAACTAGTTCTCATAGTAGCGTCTATAATAGAACTTAGCCAGTGAGGTTGCCCTTTGTTATAATAGATGTCGACCAAGCTCTATCTAGCTTCGCCGTTTTATTATGGCAAATGCTCCCTTATAATTTCTTATATTCCCTTGGCAAGAGACGGGTGCGTATTTCGTTTTTTTTTTTCTTTAATACTTTTAAAAGTTCTACGTAGAAAAAGGACCGAGTTACGCGCACGGAAACGCATGGAAACGTATATCCCGGTTGTGCTCGGTTTTCTTTTTTTTTCTTTCTTACTGTCCGACTACGTTTATCTCCACCCCTCGCGGCTTCGAGAAAAATTAAAATCCTCGTCAAAAATTAATCAGGAAATGTCGACGAGAAGATTTTTATTTTGAGAATATCGAGAAGTGTATTTAAGAAAAAAAAAACTGTCAATGGACAAAAATGAAAATTGACAGGGAAGATGATGACCGAAGGACTAGGGGGTGGAGTAAAAAAGTCAAGTTCTGGCAAAAGATTTCTTTTTTTTTTAGTTTTCAAGGTTTCGTCTTGATGTTCCCTAGAGTAATTGACATGAAGATACTTATACTTTTTTCCCTCTCTCTCTTTATTATTATTCATCCCATCACCTATCGCTCACGCAGTCTCGTAAAAATTTGCCCTCCTCTCACTTTCTCGCGCAACGTGCACGCGACAGTGCTCCCGATTAAAGGTTAATCAATAAAAAAAAAAAAATGGTAAATTTATCCTTCGAGTAAGAGCTAGCACAGTTCGCCTACATGTTAGTTGTAATTTCCTGCTGCTAAAGCAAAACAGAAAAATGGCATTACCATTTCACATTTATGCAAAATCCACAAGGATATCCCTTTCCGCACACAAATCTCGAGCCTTAGATTTTCATCATGAAAACGAACCTTTCTACGACTTGGCCACAGATCCTACACGCTATCCACTTTCATTCCCGTACCGAAAGCTTCTTCGTCGCTCATTAGCGTCCACGCACGGGGTCACAGTGGCATTGTCGGTAACACGGTAAATATATAGCCTACAAATATTTCTGTTCCCAGGTTTTATTTATTTCATCATTTTTTTCTCAAAATTTAAAAAAATACATATATTTCAATCCGACTCTCGCGAGCATAAGCGCCCGTGCTTGTAAAGGCTCGCGATTTTCTTCGTTATTATTATTTTTTTTTTTCATTTTTTTTCTTCTTCTCCATCCGTCTCGCTTTCCCTTTTTCTTCCTTCGCGTCTTTTCCTCGCTATTTTAAAACATCTCAAACAACGCTTTCGCACCCCCTTCACGTGTTATCTCAATTTCGTAATCTCTGTCTCCTTGCTGCTGCTTTTCGGCAATCCTTTCGGTTTTGCTGTAACTATTGTTTTAGCTGCTGTTCGTAACTGGCGCACATAATACATATAAACCCCTTAACGCTCGTGTCCCTCGAAGAAAATTTATCACCTCCCTTCAAATACTCTGTCGTCACTCCCTCTCCACAATATCCTCTAATATATATAGTATATAATATATAATATATCAATTAGCAATTAGATATGAGTAGTTGCTTTTTTTTAATCCGAATTCTCATCATCTATACATATACGGAGTATAATGACAATAATTGGCAATAATATATAATGTCAATCGTAATAATAAAATAGTGGCAATGACAAATCGTAATAATCGCAAATACTTGGCAATAATGACAATAGCAATATAAATCCCAATGACAATATTTAATGATCAATAATAAAGAATAAAGTCGGGACTGGGCGACAAAACAAAAATCATTACAGTAATAGAATAATTGGCAATAGTTAGGTCAGATCAGTGGACAAGACTTTGCTAGGGTCCTCAAAGGCAGGGGATTCGTTCTCGAAATAATACTCAATGGGAATGTCGAGAATCCCCTGTTAAAGCCACGATAAATTCGTCAATCAATATCGAATTGATAATAAGCGATAATAAAGTGTAAAGTCAAAATTAAAAGAAAAAAATGTTTTTTTTTTTCTCAAACCAACCCAACGAAGCTTCTCATAAACAGGGCGTGTTCTCAAAAGTGACGACGACGATATCCTGAATTATCTTTAACCGTAACATTACTCGCTATCAATAATTTAATAATTAAAGTGTGTCGTTTATAATATGTAATACGAAGTAGCAAAGGTTTCAAGAGGCCATGACTAGACATTCAATCGTTTAAGTACGCTTACAATGTAATAACAAGATGGCGGGCGGCCTGACAAAGTGACCGACAAAAAACACTCGACTTACAACTCTAAGTACTTACTTTCAATAAACCTCCTTAAGACCTAAGAATGTTTATACGTGTTTTTCATTTTCATCTTAAAACGTTCACGATTACGATATACAGACATAATGGAATACTGGAGACGCCTTAGCAAATAGTCCTTAAATTATTTCTTTACTTCGTTAAAACGATCCATTCACATTAGTCACGTGCTATCGCCCATGTCGTTCATTCGTCGAATGAATTATTCCTTTTGTATCTTCGATCGTTGTCGTTCTTCCTCGCACACATTTTTCTTTTCCACATCCTTATCCCATTTCACTGTGCTCCTTCCTTCACTGTCATTCGCACTGCGCAGAAAGAAGCTCGCGCCGATCAACGAGTACCTCTTGTACACACGAAACTCTAACCTTAAAAACTACAGTTAGGTTAAGCTAATTTAAGTTAACACATATAGGTTATGAGGACTATACAAATCACGGGTAGCCTTTTATCGGCCCCGTGCGTGACACGTCTCTCGCATTTTCTCAAGTTATTATTATTATTATATTTTCTTTCAAAAATTCTTACAACAACCGTCCACTCCTAACGATACTCTTTGGAATTACTTTGTTCTCATTTCGTTCGCAAAACTTGTCAAGTCAAGGCGAGAGACGATGAGTTCGTGGTGTGTTCGTAAATAGGTAGGTATTTTACTTACCTACCTAAACTTATATTTATGGGATTAAATTCGTTCGCATAGAGCGAAGCTTGTGACGTGACTTGGAGTGGAGTGGGGGGGACTGCCGGATCCACACGAAGGACGGACTGTGCGCCTTTAGGAAAAGTGCCATAACGAATGACGGGACGCCAGCCCTGAACGAATTTAATCCCGTTTTATGACGTATCGTCTTTGTAAACGTACATATAGATATATATATATACATATATATATATATATATATATTTATATATATTTATGCGTATCGCGCGCGTATACAATTATGAATTAATATTTACTCAAGAAATATTTATACGTGTAATCCTTTCTTTCGATACTACTATTATATTGTGTAAACCTTCGCCTTATACATTATAAGTGTAATGCGTTTAGAACTTTAAAAAGTGTCGCGGTGAAGCCGCATCGTTTGATTGTTGATAAAGAGATGAACGGAGTGGCGTAGTGACGACGACGACGACGACGACGACGACGACGACGATAAAGATCGCGAGAAGTTACCGTCGTGCCGTCATGCTCCGTATCTCGTTTAGTATTAGGATTTCTTTTTTGTTTTTCTTTTTACTTTGATTTTTCAGTCTTACCGGAAGTTAAAGCATGCGTTTTTATTAAATCTTTACCATAAGATAGAGTCACTAACGATTCTCATTGTATTTTCTTGGCTCTCTAATCTTCCATTAATGTCTTTACGTCTCTATGCGTGTTTTGGATGGTTTGTCCTTCTGTACGCGTTCACTCTGGCTCTTTGGGTGTAACGGGAATCTTTTTCAAAAGTCGTTCGGCAAAGAGAGAGTGTTTTTTGTGTATTTTCTGTCGTTCGCTATAAATTTAACAAATTTGTTGTCCTTTTTCTTTTCTTTTGTTCGTTAGCTCTCCTCCTTACGTTTCGTCATCTAATCCTTCTCTAAAGACTACGAGATCTACGGCGATACAAGAATAGGTTGCGTTGCGAGAATCCGATAGTGACGCAAGTCGTTGGAAACAAGATGGCCGCGTCGTTTTGACAATTAGAAAACGTACATTTTCAAAAAACAAACACGAGAAACAAAGTAACGATCCCGACGCGCAGAACGCATATGGAAACGCGACGAGAGAAATTACATGAAAACGACACGATAACTCAAAACTTTCTTTGTTAAAACTCTGATATATAGTACATATTTTTTTTTTTTTCCCCATGACACTTTCGTATTCCCAATATTCTCGTTTACCCTGTATAAATGTACACTCCTGATAATTAACAAGGCGAGAAAAACGAAGTAAAAAAATTAATTGTCACCAACACGACGCAATCCATCAAATTTCAGACTTGGCGTTTTTCTTATCATTTTTTTGTTTCTTTCGAAGAAATTCTTTCTTTCTACTTTCTCATTCGTTCTTTCAATTCTTAGATCGACGAAGAAGCAGTAGATTTCGATTCAAGAGAGAATATATATGATTCTCGCGGCCACTATGAATATTCAAATATATACGTGTACGATACAATATAAATATATATTTATAAACAATATATATATATATATACACACGTGGATGTATTATCGTGCCATTATGTATATATATATATATAAATAAATATATACATACATATATATGTATATATATACACATACAATCATGTACATACATATACATTTACGTTAACGACGACGATAGAGTCACGTATGCGAATCAGTGTTATGTATATAGTGTACTCCTTATGTAATATATAGGGCTAGGAAAAAACGATCACTCGCGCTACAAGCAAACAATGTGTTTTCGTATGTCAGAGTTTATCCATTTGTTTTTTGTCTCTTTTGTGTCTCGTTAACCTTACACCGTTTAGGTAATCGCTATACGTTTAACTAGGTCATGCAACAATACGGATTTATCTTTTTAAGTATAGTTAAAAATATTAATTAACTATCAATTATTAAGTAACATTACTTGGGCCCGGGAAGAGTGTATTCAATTATCAGAGTCGCCGCGCGCCGCGATTAAACTCCTCGAACGTCTCGAAATATTTTATTGTGACTCTCTCTCTCTCTCTCGCACTCTCACACTTTACTTTCTCTCGAATTCTTCCTTACTCTCCCTCTCACGCATTCTCTTTCTCTCTTGTGTCTTCTTACTCCAAGGTCTCACGGTCTCTCGTCGTACATGCGAACGTACAAAAATATATATGTCATCTATCCACCTAAGTTCCCTAAAACGTTTATAACCAGTATAATTGGCGAGCGCCAAGAAGGATGCCCCGAAATATTTATATGCATGGACGCCCGTTTATCTTTTCTCTCTTTCATTACTGACTTGTGTTTTTTTATTTTGTATTCTTTATTATTCTCTCTTACTTCGCGCGACACCAATCTCGTCGTGTTAGCCCTTTGTCTTATTTTCATTATCGAGCTATGTCGTTTTCGCACTCTCCTCGATCTCATCCTGAATCCCCTTTGTCTCCGTGTAAAGTACCGCTTGGCGTTTGTTTATACGTGTAACGCGTAAGACTCTTGTTCGCGGTGATTTCGAAAAGAGGAGAAGAAAAAGAGAACGGAATTAAAAGAATAAAATGTACTATGATGATGATGGTAGTAATAATAATAATAACACCAACAATAATTACCGTCACCCACAGCACAATCATAATTCCTACCTTTCTGCTGCGCTCTCGTCTCTATTGTATATTATCACACAAGCAAAAAAAAAAAAAACGTGGCTGGCTTACCCACACGTGGCCTCCTCCTCGTTACGTTCGTTATTCCCGGTTCTTTATTTCGTATTTTCTTTTCAGCGTCAGCGTTCGTCTCTACCTTCTGTTTTCGAAGTCCCTTTGGTCGTTCAGTAGAAATCTCGGGGGATGCACTTTGATTGTTTTTCTTTTGTCTTTTTTTTTTTAATATTTAGATACTGCGATATTTTTGTTTCTCTTTTTTCTTTGACAAATATATAGTTGTCGGCTCAGTAAAAAAAAAAATGTTGACGTTATCGTCAGCCGTAACGAGGGTGGTGACTGCTGGATCGAACAAGGCCACTGTGCTTGTCCAGGCGTGCTCCACTTAATATTTTTTGTCTACCGTAAAAGAATGTACTGCTATTTACTTGTTATCTATGACTAATTTGGAATGTTGCGAAGATAGAATGCGAACACAGAAGCTAAATATACAAAACAGTAGAGATGCTAGGAGATAAACTATAAGAATTGGTGGATGCGATTTTTCTAATGGAATCATTGAATTTTTTGGTTTAACTTTGAAATAGCTTGAGTTTTATGGTGAAAGGGGAAAAGAATCGCATCCGCCATTGTACAAGGAATGATTCTTACAGTGGACATGTTTAGGACGGTGATACGGAGTCGACGTGAAGGGTCAGTGGATTTATGGTAAACGCAGAAAATAATAGAGACCAAACCTCGGTGATAATGTGAACTGAAAATATTATTAAAAAGCATTTTACAACAAAAAAATAACTAAAAAACAAACAAAAATACGATTTACATTTAAATTAAGAACAATTGGGTTGTATCATTTAAAATAATAACATAACAAACCATACAAAAGAGAGTAGTGCTTTTTTTTTGCGCATGGAGAACATCTTCCTTTCTTTTTTTTTTAATAAGAAAAGGGCGATAAGGCTGGGCAGATGATCGAAGGTACGAACGAGAGGCAGATCAGCCCTGAAATCTATATTACGTAAATCCGTATTATACAAAAAAATAAAGGGTGCAGTGACTGATGCTCAAAATTCGAATCACTCGTGTTCCCGATAAGGTTACCAGTATATTTAATAAACGCGCCAAAATTCAAATCACACTTCCCAAGTCGATCCCATAAAACAACCCTACGAAATCCCATAGCTATGAAAACAACGTGAAAATCCATAAAAGGGTTGTGCGAATGAAAAATGGCGTTATCAACCGTAAATAGTTTTACTTCAAAAAAAAAGAAGGGTGAAAAAAAAGAACTACCATGAAACAGTAACAACAAAACGAAAAAGAAACAAGCCAAATGACAACATTGTAAACGTTCTTCAATCACAAGATGGCGTTCACGGCACCCACTTCGTACTTTAATACTCAGCGTCGTTCAACCTTTGAACCTCCCTGTCGTTTTTACCTTAAAACCCCTTTCGTCCCCTAAACTCCTACCCTAACATGTATCCTCACAGCAGTACAGCCAGCCCCTAAGGGACCTTAAGTTATTGTACATATCATTCCCCGTGGCTTCGATTCCAAATTTATATACAAGTCTCTCTCTCTCTCACTCTCTCATTCAAATCATTGACACACCTGGAACAGCGTAATTCGTGTTTACAATCGACAGGATATCCCGAAACCTTCTCGCCCTTTTATCAACCAATCGTACTACTAGGGATCGAACGAAATGGAGAGAAAACAAAAAAAAAGAAGGAAGTAATAGGGTGCAGTAGTA
>JARPRG010000374.1:2005133-2021555 GCA_031001745.1 Hartigia nigra
CTTTCTTGTTAATATTCGACAAGAGAAGATGGAGATTGGGCACTGGCTCCAATTTTCACCCTCGTCAAGCAGGGGGTGAGAAAATGTCTGGAGAAAGTAAAATGGGGAATAGAAGAAGAGAAAGGATATAGAACACACGCACACGCATAGAAGAGCCCGCGCCAGTGGCGTACTGTATGAAATTGGAGCCCGAGGGACATAGAAAAAGCCCTCTTCTACTTTTCCCTTTCTATGGGATTCTTCACACGGGAGATTCTTACTTTCTTTTATTATTCCTCTTTCTCTCTCTACCTCTCTCCTAACCTTGTTGCGCTTTTATCTTTTTACTATATTATCTGTCATCTTCATTTTGAATTTTCTTATAGTACGATTACGCACGATGAACGTTTTTATGTATGATGTATAGGTGTTTTATATGTGTGTAGGTATAGTGAGTGTGTGCGTGTTTGTCTCTATATCTTTCTTTTTCTCTCTCTCTCTTGACTTGTGACTAAATCCTAAAATTTGCAACAAGAACAGTAAAGAAGTAAATTGAAGAACAAAGAAAGGAAACTGAAAATTTTCTATTAAAACAGAAAAGAAAGAGTTGAAAACATTGAAAAAAAAAGAAAAAAAAAAGTTAGTTGGTACAAACAAATCTCCTAACCTCCTAAGCGTCCTTTTCGCGCGTATTGGCGATTCTTAATAATTAACGAAACTAAGAAATTCTACTTGGGCTCTATACTCGGTTCGTCGTAATAACATGTAAATGCACCTCGCGCAGTTCTCGGTTTTATCGAGTCAAAGTGACCCATTAAATATACTTAATTGTCTAAACGAATACAACGTATCGCTAGAGGGTTGCCTTCCTTTTCATAAAGATTTCGATTCTGCTTTATCTTCTCTATCTCTCTTACGTGTATGTGTCCGTGTATAAGTGTCTCGCAGTTCGTTCAACTTGCTTTGTTTATCTCGTCTCTCTTTTATTTTTATCTTTTTTTTACTGTTAAAAAAAAGAATGAAAATAAAAAAGATTCTTAAATTCCTTTCAAGGAGACGAGAGGGTTCAGGATATGCGGAGCGATACGAAAACGATTAACACAATAGGTTAGTACGTATGCGAACGATGATAATACGTGATGTGAGAGTTATGTCGATTGGTGATCCTTTCATTAATGTTTTGAATTTCGATGTCGGTACCGGATTATACTCAATGGATTATTTAATATTATTATCATAAAAACACCGACGGTAGAGGAATTTTTCACGTGGTGAAAAAAAAAAAAAAGGAACAACAGGGTTTTCTTGGATAGGTCATCTTCTCAAAATCAATGAGAGATTCTCCTGGGTCCATATGGATGAGTCAGGGGTTAATAGGAAAATTCGAAAGTCTAGAACGAGGAATAACCTTTGAAGCTTAGGCAATGGGAATTGGAATAGGGAATAGGGAATAGGGAGGAACGGGAACGGACGTGGAAAAAAGTGACTAGCGGCGGCGAGCTCTACAACTAAACAACAACAACAGTATTTTCAGTTATAACAACATTAACAAGTAAGTTTTTTTTTCCGTGTGTTTACGTGTATGTATGTGTATATTACGTGTATATGTAACGCGTGTCTCTCTCTCTCTCTCTCTCTCTCTCTCAGTAGTGTGTGTATACAAAAAAAGCACGCGCGCGCGCGCTTCGCGACTACGCTAAACGGTTCAGAATTCCTTTATGGTGTAATTATCCACAATTCACCATGTTGAGGATTTACAAAAAAAACAAAAACAAAAAAGAAATATCTGTTGATTTCACGGGTGTTTCTCATATCCTCGACTCCGACGCTTATTACAATACCGAAAAACAAGAATGGAAATGTATTAAAAAAAAAGAAGTGAAAAAAAAAGTAAACGAACATTCCCAGGAGATCTCTCAAATCTTTAACTTCTCCTCAAAGCTCCTCCTAAACCATTGTCCAAAATTCGTTCTCCCGACAGTATTTAAAAGAAAAAAACAATATGACTCTTATCGCCGTTCAATAAGTGTCGCCTTTAAATAAAAACTGTAATAAAAAAAAAGGAAAGAAACGATTTCGGTCATTCGCTTCTCGCAACGGGGATATTAGTTCCTTATGGCAGCACTGTCGTCGACACTGCTGCTGCTGCTGGATCTTCACTCTTGCATCCGCTTCCTATCATTTTGCGCATCTCCTCTCTCTGTCTCTCCTCTCGTGACAGTATCTCATAAATCCGTGACGCGTCCGCCGAGGACACTTTACTCTCTACATACCGATAGGCGGTACTTGCACGTAACGATAGATATACAATCGGTAATCCTTGCTGGCAAGGACCACCGAGCCGTCGTCCATTAACGCGACGTCGAAGCACTGCGCATGCTTGACTTTGCTCTCCAGAGCGGAAACCAGTTGGCCATCCTGAGTGAAGATGGTGAGATTGAAGTTGTTGTGATTGTCAGCAATGAGGATCTCGCCAGCGGCATTAATTCCCACGCCGATTGGATAATTCGTGATACCCTCGCCGCCGATCTGCCTCAGGTATGAGCCCTCGTAGTTGAAGACTTTGACGCAGTGAGCGCGATTGTCGCTTATGAAAATCTCCTGCTTGTCGTTCACCACGACGCCATTGGGAAACTCAAGATGCTTCGAGCAGCCGAACTTTTGCAGCACGTTGCCGGCTTGGTCGAAGATTATCACACGCATGACCTTGCATTCCACAACCACTATACGACCCTTGCTGTCGACCGTGACTCCACGTGGATGCTGCAGGATGTTCGCGCCAAATTTACGCACGAATTGCCCATACTGATTGTAAATCTGTATCTGATGCGTAGGTGAGCGTTCTGTGACTATAATGTCACCGGAGGTACGTACAACGGCCACTCTGTTAGGGTAGAGCAACTGTCCGTCCCTCTTGCCGCACTCGCCGAATTGAAACTTGAATCGACCCTCCTTATCGAATATCTGTATACGATGATTGTTCGTATCCGCTACGATTATGTCGTTCTGTGCGTTCACCGCCACGCCCGACGGTTCTGTGAACTGTCCCTCCATGACGCCAAACTCGCCGAATTTACAATGGTAGATCATTTTCTGTCTCTTGATCTGAGACTTCGGTGGGAATATGGCCGCAGACATCAACTTCGAGGTTAGGTCTAGTACGGAGTCCGTTGGCGCTGCTGGTCCAATTGGGAAGTGATCGTTGGCGGTTACAGGGAAGGTGTCGCTGCCGCCGTTGCTCCATTTCTCATAAGGATTGTTCATTCCATTGAGATTGAGGTCGCTGATTGTGGTGGAGAATGGACCAAGACTGTTCGCCGAACTGAATCTCTTGGAGATGACATTGCTCTCGAATGGCGATGGTGAGGTCGACGATGGACAAGTAGAGTTCGACGATACTAGACCGTTACTGTATGGTCTGTCCAGGAGAAGACCACCGAGTGATCCTGCGCTTCCTGGTCCGCTGCTCGCGCTGCTATTACTTCCTCCACTGCTCGAAAGCGCTGTGGGTCTTGCTATTGGCGGTTGCTTGCTGGGACCTGCGTTGCTGTCGCTACTGCTGCGCACGTAGCCAAAGGTGTTCCTAACACCGACCTGGATCGCCTGATAGTTGCTGACGAATTCCAAGTCCGCAGAGTGATTCGCGATATCCGGAGTGTAGCTCAGCAACACCTGGAGCTTCGAGTCTAACAACTTCTTGACCATGAGTACCTCAGTGACGGTCGTGTACTTGGTCAGTCTCTCGACGAATTCGCAAGTCTGCTGTATCTTGTCTGCGGTCTCGTTAGCCTTTTGAGTGACGACTCCTAATGATATCTGCTTCGCGGAGAAGACCGACTCGAGTTCCTTCAGCAATTCTTGCTTACGTTCCTCCAGCATGCTTCTGTAGAATTGGAAGGTATCGTTTATCTCATTCTGAGCCTTGTGATACTGAACCTGAAGTCTGGCAGCGCCATGGTCTGCCGCCTTGACTGCAGCTCTGATATCAGCCGCCCTGGCGCGACCCTCCTGTACGGCACGTGCCACTGCCTCCAGCTGCTGTGGTCCTGCTTCGGAGATGTGAGCGCAGTCGTGTAGTGGTCCAGGGTGATCGGAAATGGTGCACTCCTTACACACGGGGACGTTGCACGCGCGACAGAAGTACTTGAGTAATTCAGCCTTGTGTCGTGGACAGAAAAGAGCCTTCTCGCCGTTACCGCCGTTGATGACCAGGTTGCTCTTGGGCTCTTCGAGCTTTGAGTCGCCCAGGTTGAGAACCCTGTGACCCTCGAAGCAGTGCATAAATTGATGCGCCATCACGCAATTTGGACAGAGGAAATTCGCGCAGTCGAAGCAACGCGCGACCGCGTCAGATTCCGTCGACTTGCAACCGGTGCAGCGTACGCCGCCTCCTAGGCGACAATGGGGACAGGGCCCGTCGCCGGGTTTCGCGTCCAAGCAGAGGTCGCAGCTGTCTACGTCGCAGATCGCCGAATCGCTTGCTGGCGGAGAACTGCCGCTGACTGTTAAAGGTGACAGCGAGGCTAGGGAGCCGAGGGAATTTGCGCGTGATTCCAGCGAGGGTGTCGGGGAGGCCATCTTCAGTCAACCGGCATCCCTAAAAAGGTAAAAAAAAAAAACATCACCACCGGTACACTATACATTATAAAAACAAATAACAAAGTTCTAATAATTATTATTAATATTACATTTAAATTGGACTAATTCTATCGTATATAAATATTTTTAAGTAATTCTAAGTATTTTGATGTTCTGACACACCCTGGCTGCATCATTGCGCAAGTATGTACAGGAAAGGGGGCGTGTGCGCGGATCGGCACC
Organism: Hartigia nigra; assembly: GCA_031001745.1. Lineage (NCBI taxonomy): Eukaryota > Metazoa > Arthropoda > Insecta > Hymenoptera > Cephidae > Hartigia > Hartigia nigra. The sequence continues at coordinate 2,009,934 of JARPRG010000374.1, forward strand.
CTTTAATTAAATAAATGTCTCCACTATTTAGATGCTTGAGCACGTATACGTCCTGTCATGCCAAGGTCACCGATACGAAGGTTATCGGCCTTACACCTTTCTCTCGGGAGATCGTGCCCAGGCAGGTATAGTAGTTATCTGGCATGTGTGCGTACCAGTCCTGGGAAACAGTGGGGAAGTCAGGATGGGAAGAAGAATAAGAAAAGTAGAGGAGTATGTATTATGGAGGTTCGAGACAAAGGATGCACCGGACTTCGAAGGAGGAAGATATAGCACGGGGAGTGCAGTGCAGCGACTACGAGGGATATGTATCTCGATCGGGTTTGTCAGATAAAACCAAGGTGAATGCACGCCCGAGTGCAGAGCATTGTGGGACCGTCGTATTTCCTGGGAAAGGATTCTACTACGTATGCGCGGTAACGACTCTCTGTAAAAGGTCAAGCGAAAGGGTCGAAACGGAACTTATCTCAAAAGCGATGAGATCCGAAAGAGGAATTCGCAAAAAAGAAACAAAAATATTATATTTCAAGTAAAAATTTTAAATTTTCAAAATTCATCTGAATCCTTGCAGTGAATGTTGTTTTGATGAAACTTAAATGCACTAAAATATTGAATTGCGCAATAACCGCTCCTAGCTCTATCTGTATCGTATGTACGTCCAGTTGTATAGCCCCCTGGGGGACGGAGTGCTATTGAAACAGTGAGAGAGTGCAGACTGCGTATGTATAAGAACGAGGGGATGAAATTCTATGGAAATGAATGCAACTGCAACGGAATAAAAATACAACACAGTAAAGGTTTGCACACGTTAACGGGCTGCAGCGAAGCGCCAGTTACAGCTGCAGGGTGCGTGCACCCCTCCGATCGATGAGAGCCGTTTCGAGAGAGTGATGGTCGTGTGCGACCCAGCCTGGCGCGGCGCGACTCAACATGGTCGAGGGGGTAGTTTCATCCCCCTTCGACTGCCTGGCTCCTCACTCTTATAGGGGTAGAGAGGATCGTCGACCTTGGCTCTCGGGTCTACGTCCAAATACAGTCGAGGATGAATACTTCTCTGGTAGACGATATCTTTCGACTGTTCAGAATATTTCCAAGGTCTTGCAGTAAATCATCCCTTAACACGACACGTACGTAAGTACAGACGCACGACTGCCAAAGTCAGACGGATGAAATGACGAATTAAAAAAGAAAAAAAAATTGTTAATGTAATAACTCCAGAAAGAATATTAGCTTGATTTTCATCCCTAGGATTAAAGAAAGTTTTTTTTTAATACAAATAATTAAAATCTTTTATTTAAGGGAAGGTGAAAGGTGGTGGCTAACAGGGGTTGACCAGATAGAGAAGATAAGTCGTTAGGACTTTCGATTCGACTAGTCGCGTATTTCTCATCGAAGATTGCACCCTGGTTGAATGCACTGTAGCGAGGGGTGGTGCACGACGCGTCTCGTTGTCATAGCAACCCTGCATCGACCGCCCCAACCCCCAAAGGGGATCGACGAGGGCCAGGGAGACTACTATAGTAGAGGCAGGAAGGGTGGGCGACCACCCCTTGGAGTACAGGCAGCGGTGCATCGCCCTTCACCGGCTACGTTATGCATATACTACTCTTGTATAGGGTATCCCTCGAACACCGCAACCTTCCAGAACCATCTTGAAACACTAAAAAAATCTTCATGCCCTCTCGAAACCATGTCAACAACGCATAAATCACAGGAAAAGCAAACGCGAATTTTATTGACCTTCGAACTTTTTCATTATAATAGTCAACAACCCCTTGGAGATAATTTTTTCGAATTCTCGCAAAAATTATTACTCTTACATATTCGTCCTACCGTCTGTTTAGGCTTTTGTCAGAGAACCCGATGTACGAGTGATGAAAGAAACTTTCATTAACACCCCGTAGATCGGTCGAGCACCAGCAAAACCCGGCGCCCCATGATTCTCGTCGGCGACAACGGCGCAGCTCCAATGTCATTGGTGTCAGGCTATTGTTGAATTATTTTTCGCCCGGCTGACAGATACCAACCGCTCTTCCATTTCATTAATATTATTCCGCTGCGCGAGCCTCAATGTCTGATCAATATACGAAAGCGTCGTGCGTGCTGGTGACGCGTGTACCTACTTCTACAGGGTCCAGAATATGCCGAGCATGGAAATACAAGACCCTCCTTGTTAGATAATAGAGAAAATTAAATAGGGTGAGTATTGAGACATACATATATTTGTGTGTGTGTGTGTGTTATGTACAAACGCTTTCATGCCGGAAGCATCTGCCAATAGGAATTTGAAATTATAAACGGAAATAATTAAGACAGAGTATTGAAACGATAATTGAATTTTTATTGAATTTTAAAAATCCTATATCCAACAATCCACTGTCGATACCTAGATAATGAAAATTCGTGATTAGGAGATTTTATTCTGCACACGAAGAACGTGACTGGCGTAGTCATCGCGCAAGTTAAAGACAGAGAGAAAGAGAGACAGAAAAAAGTACCCTCTTGAACCATCTTTACACGCTCCTGACATCACTACCTGTTGCCAAGACGACCGTCGGCCCGACGACGACGTCGAGGACCTTGGAAACATAGCGATTCTGCCGACCGTGTTACTTTACCCAGACCTTCTTCTTCTTCTTCTCCATCTTGCTCTCTTCGTGATATAAAGATGTAGAATCCATACCATAAATGTACTTAGCAAAATCATATTCTTCTCGTATAATTATTCACTCGTCTCTAGAATTTAAAAAATCAGGTAAACCTCTACAGGCGAAAAATGTCTAAAAGCGGTCCAAGGACTCTTCAAAAGATATACTTTTACCCTCTTCTATACGCTCAGAAAGTATCGAGACCTGTGTACACACTCTTCCGTATTCTCGGCATCTCGTTGGGTTGTCGTATTTTTCAAAAATTAAAACGCTAAAAAAATCTGCCATATTCTCGGTACAACTTTCTGATTTAAAAGGGGGGTGAATATGTTACGAAGTTACCTACATAGCTAAGCCACGTTACTCCAATGGGAATATAATTCGAATGATTCTTTTCTTTGCTCAAAGGACAAATAAAAATCTGCACGGTTCACCACGATGACGGAGAATATACGAGAAAATGATTCAAGACGTCCGAATCCATGGTAAGAATGTCGACCTTGAGACGTGCATAAAAACTGATCCCCGTGTATTCAAAACACAGCGTTATCGAGTGCTAACAAAAGTGACGACTGCTCGCACATTCTTAACGAGTATAAACGCCACTGATTTGCCAACAGCCAACGGCATTAGCGCTCATGGATATTTCCCGTGTATTTTCATGATAATTAATACGTCACTCAACCGAGACGACACGCGCCAAGACGTATAAGAATATCGTGAATAATTTCATTGCTAGATAACATTTAGATCGACCATAAAATAGTATATATTGCCAAACGATTTTTCAATTTTAAATAAAAGTAAGAAAGACGATAGGGCAAATAGTGAATTTTTCGAGGACTCAAAGAGACTCGCGCACGACGGAAGCGGATAACTTTCGAGAAGAACTGAAAACGGTTCTTAAGTAGGATTTCAATTAAGTCCATTAAGTAATTAATGTTTTTTTAAGCCTACAGTCTGGGATTGGAAGTTTCGGCTGAGACGGCGTCAAGCGGTCGTTATTAATTAAGCAACCCTATTCACGATAACACGCCAACACCAACGGGTCTGAGTGAGTGTTCGAGGATACGTATTATAACCCATTCTTAAACACATACCCCAGTCGAGCTAACTCATGCTCCGGCCATAGCACGATTATCCCTCAAGAGGATAAAGGTAGGTATCCCATTGTCCTGAGGGATCTTCGAAAACCTCGTGCCGAGTCGACAATTATTAGAAGGACTCGCCTCACTGTTTATACGTGGTACAATGAGTTAGTAGACATGCAGTATATGCAAGGTTATATAATACAGATATATCGTATATAAGTAATGTAAAATATTTCACGAGCTCTCTATACCGGAAGAGAAGAATCTCAATTAAAGTTCTGTCCTGGGCGATTCGAGAGAAAAGTGACGACTGATGAAACTTTGCCAAGTTGAAAACAAGTAGAAAAGAAACGTCCCCCTTATACAAGAATAGAACGATGGAAATGCTATCTCGTTAGATGGACTAAACCGATATAAGTGGAAAGGGTATTTTCAAGGTTCTTTCTTTCTCTTTTGTCACTTTGTAAATTTCTTTTGGAGAATCTAGGATACTTCACTGACGAGTCGAAGGATCCTTTATTCCAACAACCATCCCCCGAGCCCTTATCACGTTCTACTAGCCCTTCTCAAGCCTGTTCCAAGCCACACTCGTCAGTCGAAACAATTTTCCGTAGAGAAGGGTAGTAATGTCTATGGGGTGTTCGGGAAATACGGAAGAGAAACGGTCACATGCTTGTTCTGACTTTCTGAGGTATATCTAACCCTTTAATATCCTTTTCTTACCGCTTACCCTCTTGGGTGTTATGTATACGTCCAGCGGCGAACATACCTTTTTCCATTGGGGTTAATGCACCCTAGTCGGTAACGAGAGAATTATTGTCATCATTGCTAACTAGTAACGGGTCGCACCCTTTAGCGTTACTATGGGGTTGAACAAAGCGGGGTGGTTAGGCCGGTGCCGTGCTTAATGGACGACAGAAACATTACACCAAAGCATGAGGGAACATTGTCGTGCCCGCATATAAGGTTATCTAAGGTCTCAATAGGGTAGGACACTATATATATATATATATAATGATTCTGAGAAAATAGGGGATGGATATGAATTTCGTAGATGCTGTAGCTACAGAATGGCTAAATGAAAGAGGATGGAATACATGTAGGAGATTAAGAGGAAGTGGGAAGGAAAGAAAGAAAAAGAAATAACGTGGGTGTTGGTAATTCGAGACTCAAGCTACGGACGTAGAGAGGAGAAAAGCACGAGGGTGAAAATAGGGGTGGAAGAGAATGTCGCAGGAAGTGAACCCCAGTTAACTCGAGTGTCGAGAGCAAATCAATAACCTTCTCGGAAAATGCCTGTTGGATTTGCAGACCGGAAGTGACGGCACTTGTTCATAAATTTCATATGAAAAAAGAAAATGCAGATTATTTTATTTGTTTTTTTTTTGTTTCAAATAAATTTTATTCCTCGAGATCAGGGATAATAAATTTTTTTTTAAGGTAAAAAGAAAAATTATTAGGGTAATGATTGTCTGAGGGGACCTAAATATTCTCACGAGCATATTCTTGCTTCGCATAATGTTTTATAATATGGTGCTTGACTCTCTTCAGGCGCCCTTTCCTTTCCACCCTCTCACCGATCAAGGACCTGAAAAGTTTTCGCAGCCTGAAAACTTGAACTATGCCTGGAGAATCTTTAAGCTCGGCTATTAGTCTTATCCAAATTTCTCTCGACGTCGCGCGACGAGCGACAAAATTACACGGTGTATTTTCATGCAGATCGAGCTTAATGATAGCGGTTTAGTGCTGGCGATAACTTCTCAGCGTGCTGGATATCGTTTAACATGGCGCCATTGAAAATACGAGCAGGGATACTTAGACGGCCGTAACTTTTCGAAAGGATCGGAGGAGAGCGAGAGCGAGAGCGAGAGAGAGGGGGGGGGCATGGCTTAACGCGAGGGTGAAAATTTTCGAGCTTATTTCAATCCTTCTTGAATTTATTCAATTTCCCCGAAGACCCGCTGATTTTCATCAGAGAATTGATAGACCGGGAGAAAATGAATTTCGTATCGAAAATATTGGAGCACCGTTTTTTCAGAGCGCCGGTATCGTATATTCAACAAGCTATCACCTCGACTCTCGACAAGGTGAAGGTTGCAGTCGAAGTGAAATCGAACCTGCCGTCCGTTTTATTGGTTTAAATTCGTAAATTTGTAAAAGGGATTTGATTCGAAAATTGGAAAGTATAGAGTCGAGGTACATCGACTATACCTCCCTTTAAAAAACAGGGTGGATGATATCAAGGCTTTCATTGCATATAGGAAAAGTGAAAACACGTCGTTAGGTAGAAACGCGATGGTCAATCCCTTTTCGATTAATCAAAAACAAGAACAAAGTATCATCAGCGACTATGTGACAATTTTCCAAAGTGATAATCTGCCGCCCTATTGTGTACCTAAAGAGTATCTACCGCGTATCTTTCGAAAGATACAAGATCATTTTTCAAGGGTGAAAATACAAAGTTCGCCAAACTTTTTACCCTCGTATCAACGCAGTTTAGTCTAGGACCAGTCAATGTTATTTTTTCACTCAGCACGAGTTCCCACGAAAGTAGTGAAAACTTTGAACAATAGTTTAGCAATTGTTTTGCGACAGTATATTCCCAGTCACCCCTGTACCAAGAATTCAGTATGACTCACTGGCTGGATTAGGGATCGAGTCACCACATTTTTCCCCAAGAACAAAAGAGAAACGATGTATCTTAACGACCGTGCAGAATGCATAGGAATAGAAAAAGATACGCAAAGTAATGTAATTTCGTAAATGAAAGATTCAGCAGAAAAATCCTGTAGCCAATCGACAACTAAAATGATCCACATAAAGGCTCCGTATACAGTTGGATATCAACCAAATGGATGAAAAGCAGTGACTCCGTAAGTCACGACTCTGGAGTCTTGACTGAGTGAGTCCTGAGTGTTCCTGAACGTACGCTGGCGGACAATGACGTAAGCAATTTGTTTTAATTAGCCGTCAGTCGAGGCGAGTGTCGTTCGCACGTTAAGTTTTGATCTTGCGGGAGACGCAGAGCGTCAGCGTCGACGGCGACGACGATACCCGAGCAATTTTGTGACACGAGCGGCATACAAATTGACGAATTACCTATACGCTCGGCTGCTAACAGTGCTCGGAGCCTACCATTCGTTTGCCCAAAGGTGATTCCGCCATAGACAACTGCGTAGTCCACTGGCGTGTGCATCCAAGTCAGACATCCTGAGAAATCGGTGGGAACCAAACGTGCACAACAGTGGCGTCCACGAGCGAGAACCCAGTTCAGCCCCTTGAAAGAAAGGGATTTTCTCCTCTCCAGCTTTCTTTTTCTCTCTCCTGCAAACGAGTGAAAAAAAAAACCCTCGCACGGGTTTCCCACGTCTCGACCTCCTCGAGGATGCTGGGTAAACCAAGCGAGGAATAGGCGAGAGAGGCTTTCCAAGTGTGGGAAAGGGTCTTTTCCTGCTGGCTAAAAGGGAAGTTGAATTCACCCTCGTTCACGGGGGAGCGATCTTACCCGGGATTGCCTCTATACTTTAATGAGGATGGCCGACGAGTTTCAGGAACGTCCTGTGGATAGTGGATATAGAGAGGCTGGCCCCATACCCATCCCTAGGAATAAGCAAGGAATTCCAGGATATTACGATATTGGCATCCCCTTGGATGTGAGAAGAAGAGTATAGAGTGTTATGGGTGCGATTCCAACTCTCTCCCATTTCCTTGACCTTGACGACCGATGAATTTTTCCCATAACGCCGAAAACCATTTCCACATAGGCCATTATATTACGTTTAGAGACCAGGGATCCACGTATGGGGCTACTTTCTTAATGACTGCCTGCTGTTGCTCATAAATTTGCATGCCAATCCAAAGTGCGCACCCCCTCCTAAGACCCCTAACACGAAGAGTGTTATAACATCGCCTAACAGGAAGGCATCTTATCTGGAGGCAGCAAGGGTTCCTTCCCTATTCCCCTTACCAACTTCAAAACAAATCCTCTTAAGCCACCATGCAAAAGAATCACCGTCTTCGTTGAGGATCTTTTCGTTTTTATTGTCCATCGGAATAACGATTGGTTCAATTTGATGAATTTTTCGGCAATAACGGGATGGACGAGAGAACGAAAGTTTAACGAAGGATTCTGTTTTATCGACCGAGCGCACCTGAACTTCCGAACTCTGGTTAGATATCCGGGTTATACAGGTCTCCTGCAGTTCCCGTGTGTCTATTAGATTTCATCAGCAATAAAGCTTGAATGCTGCTATTGCCTCCTCGCGAAATAATTAAAACGTTCGCTTTATCGTCTGTATGTACGTCGCGAGCGTGCGGCGCCGACGTCGAGACGCTCCGTCACTCAGAACTCATGGCAACTTCGTGTACACAGTTTGCTATATAAATCCAGGGGTATACATAATGCCAGGTATACTATACCCCCCCCCCCCCGGATCCCGTTATATATATATATACACATATATATATACACATATAACAGGGTATACGCCATAGATGACTGTAACACGTGACATAGAATACGAGCATACATATATATATATATATATATATATATATATATATTACTATGCATAAGGCACGTGTTATACGGTCACGAGCGCGTAACCTATACACTTTAGCAGTTCGTGCATTTCGTATCGAGTATTTTGTCATTTCGTAATGACGCCAGTATTCTCAGCGATATATTTTGTTGTCTTTACATATATCCAATACATATACATACATATATATATATATATATTGCACGCGACAACCATAGACTATTATATATACATAAAGCACGTACGAACGTCAGCACACGATATATAACCATAAAACCAGAATACGTTGTCATCGATACAGCCCGATTCTCGACTCAGGCATTATTTTCAAGCGTCATTTCCCAAAGCAATATGAACCATCTCGTGCCAGGTACGTATATAAAAAATCCCCCCCCCCCCCCCAAAAAAAAAGGTTCACAAGGACCGAGTAGGAATATCATTGGATCGAACCTTTATGAAACGTTCTCTAGAATTGTATAATAATATGGTGATCGTGTAGATGTAAAGCGCACGACGCGCTGGGAACTGCAGGAAGAATGCAAAGCGTCAAAAAGATAATAAACGAAGAGGCAGAGTTAGCAGGGCTAACAGCCAAGCAGCCCAAAGGAGAGTCTGAAAACGTAAAGGAAGAAGAACACAGCATAGGCAGCCGTATACTGAAAGCAGTGGATCCAGTGATACTAATAAAAGTAGTGCCGATAGTATCAGCGACAGTGATGCCGATATCGACGGACAGTAGCAGTAAGTACGAGAAGTATTGAAGTGGAGGTAATAAAGGATCGTAGAAAGAGTAAACACGCAGAACAGGGCCGTAGCAATTGTAATATCTATACCCAAGAAAATTTGCATTAGTCGAGTGAGTCTCTCGAATAAAACCGACAAGAGTGTCCCTCTTGTCTTGCTTGACACGGAACGGGAGACCATCGACTATAGATAAGGAGTGGTAAAGAGGGGCGGGAGGGCGGGTTCCCCCGACAAAGACGAGTTCCCTTCCGTTAAAAGGGATTCCCATCGACCCATCGCCGGAAGTGCGGTCTAGAACCGTCGGGGGGCCTAATTAGATCCTAGCGCTTAACAAAGGGGACTTAACGAGTAACGAGCGACCAATATATTCTCTTGTAATTCAAGGCCATTATGATCGTACTTACTTCTTCGTCCCGCCATTATCGCACGTGGAATATATGTATATGGACACAATGCGTAAATATATATGCATGGGATTAATGCCATTGAAATATTTCTAGTTACCATAGTCTTCTCCCCCTACCCCTATATATAATATATATATATATATATATGTAGTTATATATTCAGGAACGAAAATATATTTATCTCCATATAGAAATTCTCTAGTATTATATACCCAAGGGAAGATATGGCCTTGATGCCATGGGACGCGTATGGCGAACGCCTTTGCTATGGTCGTATCCATACCTATAGCAGCATCCGTTCTACGTATTCTACAGTTCGTTTCATAGCAGAGCGCCCGAGGATTCCTTTGTTCGGAGTAGCGTGCAATGACTCGGGGGCCCTGAGACCGGACCCCCTTCTTCCCTCTTATAACACACACATACCGTGCGGGACCAGGTGCTTCGTGTGTACACGGAGCACCTATATCCTATATGATGCTACGACGACAGACACACCTAGGGACTCTGGGATAAGTAGAGAGGAGCGGCTACAGGGAACAACCGAGACACTCCCCGGAAACGATGGATTGAGTATGGTGAAAACATTAGTTTTTATGTAAAGTCAATTAACCATGTAGCTCGTCTCGCACTTAGCTGCGTTTATAATAACATTTCATGCTCCGAGAATATTCTTTTAATAGAAATTGCTGGATTGCGAAGTATAGTGGGTATAGCGGTAGGACGTTTATATATATATATACCCAAGGGGTAGTTGTTGGCGGATCCAACGTGTCTCGTTTAACCAAGGAATGGATGTGAGTACCCGTCACGGTTCCAGGGATTGTTGCAAAGGGTTAACCGAGCCCTGTAACACCAGCTTAATATGGGTGTGTACATATGTACCGAAGCAACCCTCTTTCGCAGGATTACGCAACCGAAAACTCTCGAAACGGGACATACAGTCATACAGCATAATTCTGTATTCCCTTTATACAACATATCCCTGTAACAAGCCATGGTATACACATTGATAACCGTATACATACGGAAACCAACTACTCGGATTCTCGTACCAAATTATTTGATATTTCGCGGGTAGGAGAGAGGGAGGGATAACATTTCCCAACTAGGAAGTATATGGCGATAGCGTAACATCCTCAATGCACGCACGTTATGCTGGTTTAAATATGCGAGCTATGGGGTAAATTGAAAAATTCACCCCTGATACGTATGCGTCTGCCTCGTCCCCGTAGGACAGGCAAGATGGATACGTACCGATAATGCACCATGAAAAATGACCAAGCCCAAACGATCCACAGTGTATTCTTATTCGTATGGTAGATTCCTATGTCCTTCGCCTAGCCAAGGGACTCACCTGAAATCAGAAGAGAAACATTGGCCATTAGTTTTTTTTCTTTTTTTTTTTCGCCAAGAATAACGATAAGTCGCGTGAAAACACATGAAACACTTTTCCATGGTGTTCTTATATGCTAAGGTAGAAGTTCAATGTGAAAACAGACTTTAGTTGCATTAAGCTCTCGTAAGTGCCCCGTGATTTCTTTATATGCAGATTGGTTCCTACGCCGCCGTGGCGCTGCGGTCAATTTAAAAAGAAATGGATAAGAGAAGTTGCAGAAGGATGCTGCACTCGGCGTAAAAGATATAAAGGGCCGAAGGGGTGGCGAGGAGGAGAGAAACGTCGGCGAGAATAAAGTGCATCCGGCCAGGAGATAAATCTCGAAATGGATGCAGGGCATCCTGGCGGAGGTCTGGGATGGTAATTGATGCGGTGACGTCACAATGCCCCGGCAGGATTGATGACCCTCGATTTCAATGCGCAAAATGCCCTCTTCAGTGCATTCAGCGCATAATCGTTTCCCATTTAAGCCGCGTCTCCGTTGTCTCCCTATACGTAAAGGCGCATGAACATCGCGGCGACGCGAGCGCCTTAATCATTGTTATGATACGCCTCTCGTTCAAGCACTACGGTCGCGCGAAGCGTGACTCAAGAATCACTCGAAGATTCTACACGTAATACAGTATAATACATATTGTTCCTCGATCCTTAGGGACGTACTATCGCGAGGTCGATAATATTGCGGTTGGTTGTAATTCCACCGATGACCGGAAGTGTCGCTAGGGCCGATGACTTCCGGCGAAACTGACACCGACGAATTCGCGCGAAACCATACGTGAAACCAAATCACTTCTT
>JARPRG010000374.1:2021655-2058066 GCA_031001745.1 Hartigia nigra
TCTTAGTACCCATACGAGTATAGGGGGCAATGCACTCTAAGTGCATTGAAATCTATAAGCGCCGTATAGCGTGATACGCTAAATTGAATAAGCCCATCTCAATCAAGGATTGTAAATAATTGCAGTACAAGACAAAAGGGGGTCAGGTACTAGCGCGGTATCCATGCTAAGGCCAGAAGACGTAACACGTACCTTATACGTACGTAAGGCAAAGGGGGAGACTGCAGCGATAATACTCTATACGGCAAAGTGCATCCTCGTCTGGAGTAGGTCGTTCCTTCCGGGCGTCTTGCATGGAAATGCACACGACAATGTCGACTCTACTACCCCAGCCACCCCTCTCGCCAGTAAAGCAGCCTCAATGCTCTCTTGGCAGTATCGTCGAGCCGTAAGGAAGACGGAGCGTAAGGGTGGAAGAAACGAAAAGAAAGAAGAGAGAAGAAGAAACACCTGGAGAGAAAAGAGGAGAGTCGAAAAGGGAGAAAAAGGATTAATGAAGACAAAACAGAAGGAGTTAGCATTCCTGATACGAAGGTATGCTCCATTTCCCGGCATTCGTAACGAGGCATCTCGCGAAGTGGAGCCCCATTTCATTTTTAGCACTCGTGACGCTCATCTTACGCCGGCAAGGACGGCACTGCGAACTATCGCCATTGAAGATCCGCACCTTTTTCGATTTTCACGAGTGTCTGAAGCCAGAATCTGCGTCCCTGGACGCGTTTCATTTGAACGGGAAGGGGGAAATAAGAGAAGGAAAAAACAGAAGTAAATATATTGACGTAATAACTCTGCAAGGAAAATATAAAAAGTGTAACGGATATAGGTAACGTATCGGCACTATATCTATATGCGGTACTAATGGAGGAAAGAAAAAGAGAACGATCGCTATAGATAAACAAAAAAAAAACGGAAGGAGCAGTAGAGCAGATGAGCAGCATCAGTATTCGATGACTAGAGGCGTCGGGACGCTCTTATCTCCCCAGGGACTTCCCACAGTCGTGACTTCCGCGATAGGACCTTGAAGCTGTGTATAACCAATGTGCTATACTCGGGACGCCATATTCGGCTTCCGGTCGCGATATCGCGACGTTCAGGTATTCTCAGTCGTAGGGGCAATGATCTTCAGAGGTTCTCAAACATTGCGGAATATTATTCCACATTTTTTTTTCTCTTTATCATCAATTGCGACGATTTCGAAGTACAGCGTACACTTGAAAAAGTGAGCACCGAATCTTTCGATTTTGACGAATTCTCCATGCCTAAATAAATTTTACAAAAATTCAAAAATATACTAATCGCATTACAGGTTTAACGTTAATAAAAATGATGAGATTAACCCGCTTTGAAGCATCTAGATACGCAGTAACCCCGTGCTAATACATAGGACCGCTGAAAAATGCTGATCTCCAGTAGATCAAACCTACAGTATCAAAATCCCACAAGATATCGTGTTATACGTAGAGTTAATAGAGATCGAAATCAAAATTTTAAGAAAGCCAAAATTAAAAAAAATTTCAAGGATCCGCGTTAGAGAGCTGAAGCGAGTACAGTCACGGGTAGGGGGAGAGAACAAGCAATTGGCATAATGGCTTAGCTTATAACGTGATGTAGGAGAAAAGAGAAAAGAGAAAAGAGAAAAGAGTGGGATATACAGATATGGAAAGAACAAAAAATAATAAAAAGATAAAGAGGGTAGTTGAGTTACGAGCGTAAATATATAATGTACAAACCCCCATCAAGCTACCAGATTTATTTCCATTGCTACCCCAAAATTCGCTCTCCCACGAATAGGGCTCAAGAATTCATGCCGAGAGGCCGCCAAAATTCAGTGCGAATTTCCATCTTCGCAGTCGCATACCGCCAGAGCCGGCGTCTGACTGACTCCACGGATTAACTATTAAAGCCAGGCCGCGAGATTCGAGCAATGGGGCTGTCATGATCGCCAAATTTATCCGATCAGCTCTCGTGCCGCAGTACCATGAGAATTCAAGATTGCCTAAAGATTTCAAAGGCACCGTGGGAAATGACGCGTCGAAGAACGTCAAGCGAAAAGGGAGTGAAAAAGAGTATCAGGAACCGATTAGTCGATCCGACAGTGGCACCAGCCTCTGTGCCTATATTCACGTAGTACCAATCAGCCTATCTCGCCATGCGAATTGAACGCGAGTGAATCCAGAACGAAAATCAGCAAGCAGCAGCTGGCAGCGGAAAGCGGAAGTGACGGTTACAGAATTAACTTCTCTGCCGGTCGGCCCACCGACTTCTTGGCATTAAGATGCGCCTTTAGGCAAGTCGCCTATACAGTCTCATAAATATCCGACTCGCTCCTCGCATAATATCTAATACGCTAACGCGCCACTCAAGTTGTCGCCGTAGTCAGTCCCGCCAGCGTCCATTCTACGTTTCCATGGTTTGCCGCGAAGAGCTCACTTGAAAACACGCCGTGAATACACGTCGTACCTAAGGCCGACACTTGCGATTAAAAGGCAGAGCAACGCGCGCGAATTAGAACGTCGTTGAAAAGCATACGACTATATACATATATAATGATGTAATATGTCCATGCATAAGAGATAAATTCTCAAGGGATGACACGTTATACTTTTTATTATTCCTACAGCAGATACACCCGTAACATATCAAACCGAAATTCGTAAATTACGTATATTTTTTTTTTAATAAGCTATGTACATATAATCACTCGGTATGACCGACGGTAGCTCTGCCACAGAGATCGACCGAACGTACCCGTGTAAGCAGAGAATGAAAGAAGCTTGAGAGAATTTTCAAAATAGTAATAACGCTTCTTGATTTTCATTGTCAACAGGATAACGAGAGTGGGTCCCCATCATATGTCTGGTATGCCGGCGTTTAATTGTAAAATTCCACGGTATACTGATAATATATAACAGTGGTTTGGAGAGCGTTCATTAAGGGACAGTACTCATGAAATCCTCGCATCCCATTAGATAGCACACAGGAACGCTAGCAGGGTTCGCATCTGTATTCGATTAGGTAGCCGCTTGCGGTATTACCAGGAGGGTTGGCGTATAAGGGATGTGTGTCAGTGCTTGAGAGGGAGAGAGAGAGAGAGAGAGAGAGAGAGAGAGAGAGAGAGAGAGAATGCGTTAGGGGTTGAGGTAAGGTTACAATTACCGGATCCAAGCGAAGCCGGAAGCGAATAAGCATGTTCGACTAATCATAGTGAATGAAAGAGAACCAGTTAGGATACCAGGGTAAGAGAGAGAGAGAGAAGAATATATAGCAGTTACCAAAATTCAAGGCTGCTAATACCCGTCTCAAGCTTCAGAACGAGTCGAGAGCGTCATGAATATTCTGTAAGAATGTATCTTCCCGTATATATATATTTATATATATACGTATACACACATATACCAGGCAGTTTTACGTTTTATCATTATGCTCCATCCTTTTACCCTCACTATCCTACATCCAGTAAACCCGTGAATGACATAGCGGCTGTTTCCACTGTGACGGCTAATCTTCAAGAAGAACCTTAAAGTTCTGGAAAGACATGGCTTTTACCCCGTTCTACCCTCCAACCGTCCGGACTAGACTCAAGGGATGAATTATCCCCGCTTCAAGGTCCAAGGCCACAGACCGCGGAAAGTATCGTCGTATTGCACCGGAAATTCTTGTAAGGCATTAAGCGTAGACGTTAAAATTTTGAATTTACGATTATTCGCGGTTAAAACTCGCAAAGGGAACATTACTTAATTCTAAACGAATGAAAATCAGTTCATAGCCGAAACCAAGTTTAAACGTGGCAATACTTGGTATTGCCCAGGAAACGGATGGGCAATGGTCGTGACAGGATCTTGACGTCCTCGAGATATTTCGCGCATGAGAAATTCGAGATTCGAGAACGTTCCACCTGTTCTGTTCTCCTTTATTTCTTTTTTCTTTTCTATCGCGCTCTCACGGACACGTCGCTTATAGGCAGATTGTACCGGCAGCGCGTCAAGCAAAGCGCACGACGATACCTGGGGCTTAGTGTATCCTGGGTGGGTGCGTGAGCGGATCGTCCTGAAAGAGAAGGAAATTGACTGGGAAACGAAGCAGCCGTCGAATTCCTGGAATCCTCCGGAGCGTGAGCACGGAATGTATTATCGTCGATCGTAAACCGGAAGCCCGATGTACGCCGTCTGAATTTCGAGAGATCGTTCGCCTTGCGACCTCGAGGACTCGACCGAAAGCGAGAGCGAGAGAGAGAGAGAGAGAGAGAGAGAGAGAGAGAGAGAGAAAGGCTACGATAGTCAATGTAAAGAAAGAAAAACATAAAACGCTGCGAAAAAAAGAACAGAAACATATGATAACCCAGTATCCTAGTAGTACCGGGGAAGGGGCATAACATTTTATAAAAAGACATCGCCCAAAGTAGGTAAAGGGAGAAAAGGAACTAAGAAAAAGAACAAGACAACAAAAATGTATATTGTGGTAAAATTCTCAAGACTTTTAACCGAAAGCTCGTTAGTCGCCGTAAAGTCTTTAAGGGACTCTGCTGCATCCGTCTAACCGTAGCTGGAGCTGAGCTGCGCCTCTAGAGATGCCACGTAGCGCCGAAAACAAGCGGCTTTACATCACGCGACAAAAGAAACTTTTCCATATACGGTTTTCCAGTCTTCTTCTTTCTTTTAAACGAAGACAACAACAAAAAAAGTATAAAAATGTACAAAGACAGGAAGGAGTCGACTATCGCAATTCAACAGCGATTACGTACCGGAATGAGAGGCAAGAGTGAACGCGAAAAGGGAGGGTGACGTTTTGGCCGTGAGCGACGACGGGGCGTGAAGGTGCAATTACAAGTAACGGCGTTAGCGAATCGTCGAGTCCAGATTGTCAATTAATTTGGAAAACGACGCAATCAGTATTCTTGATGAAGGCCTCCCCCTCCCTTCCCTCGACATCTGTTACTCCGCTCGTGAAAACGCCGTTCGTTACTCTCGGAACCCCCCCCCCCCTCCTCCTCCCTCGCCACCCTCTCCTACCTACCACTCTGTATTTTAAAGGTCCCAAAACCGTCAATGTAAATTCGCCCAAAAGGCCAAACGTCCTATCTAAACGCCTTTATATCCACGTTACACAAACGCAATTTTTTTGGTTTCAAACGTTTCACACGTTACATACCGCAATTGTGCGTCCGGAGCGGAAACTCGTGCGCGCATTTTACATATATATATATACATGTATGTATATATGTATGTATATATAGGCGCAAGCGTGACGAAAGACTTAGGAAACGCGGAGGCCACTTCCTGAGATAATTAATCGCTCTCGGGGTCCAAGACGCATTTCCTATTACGACGAGTGAGTAAGAGCATACGAGACCATCGAACATAAAGTTATAATGGCTGCGTGTAAGTAACGAATGCCAGAATAAATATATATATATAAAGCAGTGAAAGTACGTAAAATTATGTAGTCGTATGCGCAAACACGTGACTATATTCTTAGAGGCATGGGCAATTGCGTTCGTTGATATATATATATATATATATATATATATATTTTTCGCGCAGGATTCGAAATAGGATATCTTGTAGGCGTTCTCACTGGCCGGGCAATTTGATTGTAATCAAAAGTTTGGATTTGCGTAAGCCCGTTACGAATTCATTGGGAAAGTTGCTCGCACCTATGCGCGTGAAGCGTGCGAGTATACACGAGAGATATATCTATATAGTGCTAACACGTGTTACGATGCTTGCGAGTATCATATTTAAATATATACATATATTAATACATGTGTATATGTATACGAGTGTCGCATGATTATATATTGTGTCATGGTAAATAGATAAGGTGTCGCTTTCAGTTGACGACGTAAGGTCTAGGTGAGAATTGACTTATTGATTATCATAATATTACGTGCGGAATGTTGTGCGCCGAACATAAAAAAAAAAAGTACGAAGCACGATACAAGATGGACGTTAAGAACATAATGAATTATATATGATCTGTTGAACAAAAAAGTTGGAGTTTTCAATTCATTGGCAACGTTGTTGTAACCTGGCCTCTTGTGGTCGATGAAAGTACAACAAGAAAACAAAGGACACGAAAAATGTATATTATAAAGGAAGGGGACGATGGTAAAAAGAGAAGAAAAAAAGAAACAAATTTACGAAATAAAAATCATGCCAAGGACCACCATTGACCTTCGAGGTCGCGAAACGACACGAACGTTCGGCCTTGCCGATTTGATTCGCCGCAAGTATATAACTATGTGTATATATATGTATCGAGCGAAGGAATGAAACAACGTAGTAAAAATTTAGAGATATTCTCGTGTGAGTGAGGGCTGTAAGCACAGTTGCGTGTTACTCATAGTATTGAGAGGGAAAATAACACAGAAGGAGAGAGAGAGAGAGAGAGAGAGAGAGAGAGAGAAGCAAACAACATGGTATCTCTTATTTATATATGCGAAGATAAGCATTGTATATAGATAGGAGAGAGAGAGAGGAAATGGTCTTTAAGAATGGCAAACCCGACTACCATTCCAATGTTTGGAATTTTCTTGTGATCCAAGAGAGAGAGAGAGAGAATCACCAGGTGCTATATACGAGGGTCAGAGTGACGTAGGCGGTAGTCGTCAAGATAAATCGGAAGTGTCCTCCGTCGTCTTCATTTCCGCTCGTCGTACCAAGGAGGCCCGTTCCAGTTATTCCCTAGACGATTGCAATTCCATACCAGTCGTAATCTTATAATAATAATCGTAAAACGAGAAAGTCTGACGTAGTGGAAAGCGAGTACGTTTGTGAACTAGCCTTAAAGGATGCGACAAACAAACAAAAAAATTGTAAAAAAAACCAAGAAACACGTACAGTACCAGCTTAGCACCACGTGTGCAAGTTGTGGATGAATCCGCAGCAGGAAAAGAATTAAAAAAAATAAATAAACTTCACAAGAGGATATACACGAGTGTATTCGATATAGTAAGTTCAACTATAACATATGCACACCGCATAGGGTACACAAAAAAGATAATAAATAAAGGAAGCACAGTACCAAAAAAAAAACATCCCCAACAGGTCACCGGCATACCAATCCACCTTTTTCCAATTCCAGTTGCCGATTATCGAAGAAAACCGGTTTTTAGCTGCGATGACAATTAATCAATCCTGTCCCGCTAATGAGCTCAAAGCAAATGGCAATTAACACGCTTTCGAACGTACGATTGACCCACTCCCAGGAAACTGAACGGTATTCAATAGAATTCATGGGCACGCATTCAAAGTCAATGCACCAGGGATCAAAACTCCGACGATAAAGACTCTGCAAGGTATAAACAGCAATCTTGAAACAAAACAAAATGGCTAAAAAAAACATTCAGATCCCGACAAGCATAACGAGTGACCATAGTTATTAAAAGAAATGAAGGATGATCCGTATGTCGGGGTTAAAGACCGTACATGCTCGTAAGCGTAAGCCGCGCGAGATATCGATCTGAGCTCAACGAATCCGCTTTGCATACGTTAAGCTCGTAGCTACAAATGCTTCATATAGCACAAGCTTTATACATACGTGACAAGAGAGTACACGAAGTCGCGCATAGTAAAGCGGTATGTGTGTACGTCGCCTTAGAAGGCAGCGACGGTATAGAAATTGTCGCGACTATTTCGCGCATAAACTTCGGAGAGTAAACTGCCAAAGTCATGTACGCGTCGTAACGATATTTAGTTGCGTCATGAAAACACGATAAGTCCGTGCGAAAGTATAAGCGACATGAAGTATATATAAGGAGAAGTAGACTGTAAGGTCGAATGAAGTATGGGGCTGCCCTGTCGTAAGGTATATTCCACGTTTACTACCACTCGCCGGTACACAACTGATGCCCAATGACAATTGCAATCGTTACACCACGTGAGTCTGACGATATAAAGCTTTGCCCTACGCAGGACGTAGCGGCCGGAAAGTACGGTCGACCGAAGAAAGCATTCCCAGGCGAATCGTGTCTGCCGTGTGTTAACGGTTATGGGAGCCAATGCAGGTTATGAGGTAACAAGCAGACGGTTCGTAACGTATCCTTTCACTTTGCATTTCACTCGTGCGATCACTCAGTGAGATGGGATCGCTCACTGGGTGAACGAGGGTCACCCTGACCCGTTCTCTAAATGGATAATGGAACGCGAAGCAAAAAAAAAAAGTGTCGAACGTACCAACGAAATTTATTTGAAAAATTGCCTAGTGTCCGTGACTACTTTCACTGCTGATTTTCAAGGATACGAAGCTTTGCGAAACTGCACTCTTGATTGGGATATTTATTGATTCAGGTGTAATGTATTCTGACAGGCCGTGCATTCTGTCAGAGTCACGCACGTGTCCCTCGTGGGACACGTAAGGGAACGAGGCTGAGTTGCAACAGTCTGAAAGGCGTCCGATGTGGAAATAGAGAAAAAAATAATAATAACGAGGCAGTCATTTTCGCTAGATTCAAGAAAGAGTATATTTTCTTTATTAAATTGCCTAACGTGTATATTGGCACTGGAATGACATCTAAATAGGACAATAATGATAATAGGATTTGGACACTGTATCGTATCGTATTGGCTATATAGATACTAGGAAAAAGATTATTGCCATTTTTAAGTGTGAATCCTTGAAAGTCTAAAAAGATTTTTTTAGACAGTCCGATAACGTGTCGCGTGAACGATCGTACGTACGGACGTTCGATTATCGATAGCGATTAATTATTATGTCTTCGTGGAAATTTTAAACTTTGTTTATATCACCAATAGAAATCCCACTATTGAACATCACGGTGCTGTTTATCGGAGTATAAGATTTCGTTGATATTTATTAACGTTCCGTGAAGTATAATAAGTAAGCAGTAAAGTTGCGAGAATAAAATATAAAAGAGCAGAATGTACGAATAAAACTATGTCAATGCCCAGAAATGCTTCGCTGCAGACGTCTGATGTATTGTGAAAAAGAAAGGGAGAGAAATAAAAAAAAAAGAAGAAATTAGAAATGGCAATCGATTGGAACAACTTTAATGGCAAGTATCGAATTGCCATTAAGCCTTTTATCGCATTGCCAATCATCCTCGTTGAAGTGCGGTAATTTCTCATGTTAAGTGCACAAAGCGGCTTCTCTCTTGCTGAGACGGTGATTGCGCAACTGACAAGTACATACGCCATGTAACAGTTATATGCAGGTAGCGAGTCATGTCGCGAGCAAGGGAGTAGTATAAAGGGACGGGGAGAGGAGGAGCGACATTACTTTCGCTAGTTAAGGTGCGTCCACAAGGCGCGCAATTATCTCTACGTATAAATAATGTACGTACAAATGCGTCTACAGAAAAAAAAAAGACAAAATCCAGAGATTTCCAGCACCATATTTTTTTGCGTAACCACAACGTTTCTCAAGATTTTCAAATTTCGTGGTATTTGGAAAGTGTAGGAAAGGACGAAAAAAAAAAAACGGAAAAACAGAAAAAAGGGATCCTAAAGGAATTTTCCCATCGTTCCAAAGGGCATATCTCGCGGTATCCCATCATCCAAGATGAAAATGGAAAAGACGAAGACGAAGAAAAAGACAAGGAGGAAAGAGGCTTTCCCCCGCCGTGTATTATTCTCGGAAGACCGGTTCCCTTCTTCGGGGTCCGAAGAAGAAAAGTATGCCTGGAATTTCGTTGGGCCTGGCGATCCCTTTGGTCGCCCAAAAATATCCGAGCGAACATATTGAGCCTTTCTCGGAAAGGATCTTTGAGGAAAATCCGAAGAATCCATGAAAACCTTACTAAAATACCGTAGTGCCAGTCCTCGATTTCCTATTGGACGTCGCGTCATTCAGGATTCCCGCCATTTTTCGCGTCAACGACCAATGCCAATCACGAACGCACACAAGTACCGACCGTCTGTGGTTAGTCAGGATTTTTTCGCGTGACCTATCTCGTTTTAGGTGACGCAACCGATCAGCTGAGCAATTAGCATCATTTAACCCGTTGAATCAGCGTTGAGTATTAACGACTCTCGCGAATCAGACGCTTCGAGTAAAACAGAAAGAAAAGTCAAAGAAAAGGAGAAAAGACCAAGAGAAATAAGCTGATCAATAGACAAGAAACGTCACGCAACGGCACCGGATGTGCCGGCCCCGAATTGCCCCGAGTTGCTCGATGAGTAAGTCTTGTCGTTAATCAATTCGCAGAAACAATTTAAAGATTTGAGAAGGAGAAATTCCTGAGACACGGCGTAAATCTGGCAATACGTAGAAAAACAAGTGCCGTAATGCAAACCAATCAGACAAATATTTGCAGGACACTTATAAGCATAAACAAAGCTATCCCTCCGTACCAGATGAAACCGCCAGTACATTTTTCCAGCGCTGCAGACTTATTGCTGCTCTCCATTGGCAAGTATCCGTATGGCCGCCGCCATTATCAGCTAGGAAACCTTTAGCTAACCGACCACGTGTACTGAGCGAGAGTGTTGAACGTGCCGTTCACATGCACGTGCGATAAAGTGCATACAAGGAGTGAGAACGTATGAAATGAATATACCGTGACACAGTTGTGAAATCCAATACGGATAAAAAAGAATGTTCCTTTTCAGAGAGGGTGGGAGAAGAGAAATAAAAGAAAGATGTCGAATAGCCAAGAGACTTGTTATATCAACTGACACTTTCGATTTTGCAGTTCTCCGTGCTGCACGTGTATGCACCTAGTGTACTCAGGGCCTATGGTACATACATCTTAAGTACAATGTGTACTCTCGGCTGAGGCCGGATGAGCCACGCATTCTTATTACGTGAAGTCAGCGTTTCCATGTCGGCGACAAAAAAAAATAATTTCTTCGAGGTGTTTCTTTGTTTTTTTTAAATTTCACTCATACTTTCCTTCTGCGAATATATGTAAATACGCTGATACGGGGGGGGGAGCAGCCAAAAGTACAGCAAGAAAGTCATAAGATATACGGTACATGTAAACGAGTGTCTATGAGCCTGTTTCTTCATCCCCCTCTGGTTGGCTTGTCTAGCGAAATGGCAGTTGGCTTCTTTTCGTTGAGCGCTCAGAGCGTGGGAAAGGAATTCCGCGCGACGAGAGAATGAATCACGGCTTTAATACGAATACAAAATGGTAGTTGGAGAGCAGTGAACGGGTGTAAATTTCTAGAGTACGAGGGATACATGATCCACTGTAAGAAAGTCAATTAGCGCCAATTATCCTTGGGCTATTAATAATTATTATCGCGCGCCGATCAATCGAACATCGTGTATAACCACCGGTTATAAAAAAAAAGAAAAACAGCCGCGTACATCGTGCTGCCTCTTTATTTGCTTAGACATTATGAAACAGAAAATCTCGATCGGGCCTATGGACGCTTCCATTCCATATGGCGTTTTACGAATCGCGTGAAAGTAACTCGAGTATAACGAAGTTCACGATTCAGGAACGTCTGCACGATGAAAGTAATGTTTAACGCGTGATTCGACAGATGCACGCTTCCATTCATTCGAAAGAAACGATACGGTTGGTATGGAATTTTTTTTTTTTATCTCGTGGTATTCGCGCCTGGTAAATATTTTTACGTATGTCAAATTTATTCGCCAACTATTTTCGTCAGGCGGATCCACAGCGCGCAAACCTCTCAGCGAGAAGGAAGGAAAGGACGACGTCGTTGTGACGCCACGCGGCGCTGTTATCGTTGCCACACGCGTCGAGACGCCAACGAGAAGACGAGAATCCATTCGTGTTCGTACATTCCAAAAGAATGAGTATTTTATCGACAAAGTTTAAAGAAATAAATTTTTGGTTTATTCCTTCGAGTGTTCTTTGCCTCCAGCGAAATACCAGTGTGATCTGTTATCTTTTCAAGTAATCCGGTATCTTCCATCTTTGTTCTACCAGTGAAGAAGAGGGCAGCAGGGGTTGTGCCTTGTGGCTTTGGGTTCGACGGTTTCCGTCCGGTGTATTCATAAAATATTTTTTATCAGGGATTGCGAAGTGGATGGAAAAAAAAAGAGAGGAAGGATGGAAGAGATTTCCGTCGGAAGGATATACAAGGGATGTAACGTAACGTGACTGTTTGTAAAGACAAACGAGTAAAATGATTAAGGATTTTCGTTAATAACAATAATGATACAGACACGAATAAAAAAAGATGGGCGTACGCGAGAGACTGGCGACATTTCATTTCCAGGACAGAATTTAATTAAGGACTCGTAACTCGTGGCGCAGAAACGATGCCACTCAAGTGACCGCCCCTTTGCTAATGCTCGTTGTTCCAGCAACACGTTGAAGAAATCAATGACTCGAACGTCATTCGTTTACTACTGGCTGTCGCTATATTTTTTCCATTATTTTTTTAATATCGATCATAATTATTTCACCACTTGACGCTTATCCAATTAACAAGACAAACTTATGAAGACTCCAGTCAGAACTTAACAAATTATTTTATTACTCTAGAATACTGATGACTCAGTCTCGAGTCATCTAATAATTTAAGTGTTAATAAGCATTCTCGACAATTATAGTGAAGCTAAGTTAGCAACTCAGCAACGTCCGTATTTTTTTTTTTTTTTTTTTTTTTTTTTATTCAAAAGAAGCAGCAAGCAGAAGCAACGGCAAGTGGCGGAATAAAGTGAACTAGTGTCTATCTACTTTTGGTTCGGAATCTCTCTCAAAGGGGAAGTTTCTGCTGGCATCAACACCATCGGAATTTTACAAGGGGTTGGTTTAGTACTATTTCTTACAAAGTGGCAAGGCCAAAGCCGAAAAGGATAAGAAGAAGTGAAAAAGAAGGAAGCGACAAACGTGAACTTGTTGCTTGGTTCGATTAAAAAGTTGCAGAGACGATAACCGCGTTGTTCTTAACACGTTCCGCTCGAGAATCTATTCATAGGTCCGGAAACTGAAAATAATGACACTTCTTATTTAAGGAATGAAAATACAGCGAGGGAAAAGAATAGGGAACGATCAATTTATTACGCTTGAAAACAGGAATAATATAGATAATTCTTGTAAAAATTGAAAACGAATAATAATAAAGTCTTTCTGAATCTATGAATACACAGGAGAAAAATATTTTTTCTCAACAATATCCTTTTGAAACGGTGCATACAAAAACGCACTGTTTCAATTAAATCCAAAGTGCATGTCGTGTAACTGAATTAATTTAAAGACATGATAAAAGGAACGGCATCGATTTTCGCAATGACATTTTCTGTGGTAAAGTATATTATTTCATGACAAATACTTCCACGTGATGAATTATTTATAAATTATTGTCCTATCTAAAAACAACAATGACAACTTTGGATTATATTAGAAACAAATCGGGGAAACCCTTAAGGATTATAAAGTGTCAACGTGTACAAGCTCCTATAGAAACAGGTTAGGTTCGCTAGACTGTCTTTCTGTCTGTATATATCGCATGAGCGTTACTGTTGATACACTTTTTTCTTTCGTCTTTCTTTCTTTTTCTTTGTACGTATTTCACAAGCCAAGAAAACCGATAAGACCAATTGTTAACGTATACGTATGGTATGCATAGTACTAGCCAGCACGATCGAACATATGTATAAATATAAATAAAATATAATATAAGAAGAATTATTAATAAGCTACACATTAGAATAACATTATGAAGTGTATACAGTGTATGTCATATACATTGTATAAGACTCACCGTATATACGAGAATAATCCGTAGTCCGTGTGAGAAAAAAAAAGAAACACTGCTCCTTTAAGAGAATCCTTTCCTTCTCAAACCTCCTTCCTGTAGCACATATCACAAATCGTTGAAATACGTAAAATTTCTCTTTCCTCGTGAGCCTGATTTTAAGTTAATATTCAATCAAATAACTTATTGCCACGCGCACGATAAATCTCACCTCTACAATCACAATATCTCTACTGTATCGAGAGAATGAAAAAGAACAATGGCAAAGATTATTAATATAGAAGCCGTCCTCTCTTCCTGTCACTTCACCACAAACACGCGCGACGACGTGACTCTTTTGGAATGGCCGTGGACCTTTTTGAGGTTATTCCACAGAATATAGGGACGCGTCGAAGCACGTAGAGCAAAACTGCGTTTACGATTGGAAATTAAATAAACAGAAAAATCAAAGGATCGTTACTAACCGTTAACGACAGTTTTAAATTATTCTTGATCCGAAGAGAAACACACGACGATGTTGACTGCACCAAGGATTATTACTTTTCATGGACGAAGCAGAGTCCACTACGTTTTCTCAAATATCAATTTCGATCTGCCACAATGATATCACTTTATATTTGTACAATTATTTCTGACAACAGATTCCCGCCGATTTCGGAGTCACTCACGGTAAAAATCAACAAAGCTCCCTCCGCACGAATGGGAACGCGTCGTCTCTTAACTGGCTGGTTGGCTGACTATGGGTTGTGACTGGTTGGCTGTGCTAGCATTGGACAAAGGGATGCAGAATGAATGAACATTAAGGAACGATGGAATAAAGAATCACAATTTAATAACAAGAGGAATAATTAGCATAAAGGAACTTGTCGGCCAGTTAAACGTTCTTCACACCTTTTTCGAATTTTCTCGGGTAGTTTAGTTCCTTGTCTCTTTGCTTTCCTTCGCTTCTATTACCTTCACGATTATCTCACGCTTTCTTTGTTCGTCTCGACAATCACACAACGCGGTTAATACAAACGACGGCACTGATCTTCTGTCTCGATTATCAAACTCTTCAATTATTTCTACGAGACACAAGTCCTAGAAGGAAATAAAGTAACAGCCTGCGACACGGAGTCTCTTTCTTTGTTCAGAGGAGATCCGTTTCTCGTGACATGTCTCTTACAGTGCTCACTCGTGTTACGTTACTTTGATGCGAGCAGTCGCGCGGTCTGTTGGTAACTGAGACAGGAATCGCGACGAAGGCGCGTCCAGCGGTCCCGACACTGGCGTCTAGCTGCTAGGACGCATGGTGGGAGTAACGTTCTCCCCACTACTAACATTATGTCGGTTCATGCTCCCCTGTGGCGGCAACCCCATAGTTGAAACTGGCGTCCACTGGTGTAGCAATGGCACCCTTCTAGTTATGCACAGTTACGCCCTGGTCGTATTTTTTTCTCTTATTGTTTTAGTCTTCTTGTGTACTACCACTAATATTTTTTCTACGTTTTCTTAAAGCCTATGGACCGTAACCGTAGAGGGGAGCTTGGATCTAGCTTTGCTCTGTCTGGTATATTGTCTTTCTTTATGTGAAATAAAATAGTTTTCCTAGGTGGAATTAGCAGAGCCCTATTCTGAGAGAGTTTTGCGACCGAGGGGTGCAACTAACCAAGAAGCAGAAAGCTGTGCTAAGGTAAGCTTAAAAACTTTGGAAATGAGAGTCGGCAGAGTCGAAAGGAAACAGGGGGTTGCTAGGGTAAATCCCCGATTGAAGGGGAAGCTAAATTAAAACTGGTAGCTAAGAATGGTTTTGGGGTGGAAGGCCATAGCGGCGCGAATTTTATATTAATAATTGACGTTCGAATAGCCTGTGAGATAGGCTGAGCCTCTATTTATCTTCCACTCTCTTATCCTCCACCAAAGAATCCGTAGTACCCTTAGGAGGAAAGGGTACAAGTGGCAATTTATTATTGTAGAGTCGCATCAAAAATAACTGCAAAATTACATTCTTCGGAACTATCATGTACTTGATCAATATTTTATTCGGTGTACAAGATAAAGTATCGTAATAAGATAAAAACCACCGGAAAGAGACAAATTGGAAGGATTGAATTTTTGAAGGTATCATCATAAATTCCTAAGAATTTCAATCCTACCTTGCGTACAATAAGATACAAAGAAATAAATAGTCTGGGTAGGTACAGGCTCCTTTTTTTGTTTTTCTTTTCTTTTCAAACATTTCAGAAAGCAAAAAAAATCCATACACGAGCACACATCGTCGTCAAATAAATATTTTATTCTGCGTCCTGAAGGTGGAGGTGAAGGTTCGAGGAATTCCATGAGACAATAAATGTACAGCTTCTTTTTTATGGCAATTTACCAGGGCATTCATATAAATGGAAAACGGTGCGTTTGAGGTTGGCGAGCATGATTGCTCCCCAATGTGGTTTCCAAGTTGACCTTAAGGACGAGTGGGCAGCGTGACGTCGATGGATAGTTTAATCGGAAGGGTAACTCGATTTCCAGACGCTTCGCTTACTCCTCTCGTCCCGCCTCCTCATTCTGTACCCTTCAACCAACCTATATTTTCCACCCCACCACGTACCAAGTACAATTCATTAACGAAGACTGTCAATGTTTTTTTTTAAATCAAAAATTCGACCAAAAAATATATATGTATGTATTTCTACTAAAAAAAATTTCAAAAACCCTGAAGAACAGCATGAAGTTCCAGAAAATGGTACAGCATCCCTTTGACGTTTGGTAGTATTCAAAATTATCCCCAAGAATTCTCTCATTCCAGCAGAAGTATTTCTGAACCAAGGAAAAAATATTTTGGAATTACGTATCACTTTATCAACTACCAAAATGGCGCGCAAGTATTAAGAAAATGAAATAGTGTCGAACTAATAGAAATGATGAGAAAACGGGTAGTCTAGAATTTCCAAATTACAAATAATTGCGGATATAAATATCGTACGAATGGAAGGTACAGTAATTCTCGATTATTCAAAATGGCTCCGCAACGCTATATAGCATCTCTCTAGGCAGCAGAGTGTAAGAGCGCGAGTGGGTGAGCGAGCGAGACAAACAGTTCGTGTTTCACTACGTGCAGCCTCACTAAAGCGCCTCGATTCTACAAGGGTAACAACGCGCTAGCGGGATCAGAGCTAAAAGGGTGGCCTCGAGTAGCACGGGTCTTTCCGGCGGCTTTAAGGGCGGGTTACCTCAATGTGGACATAAAGGTGCCGTTACATGGGCGCCTTTCCGACAAAATGAGGCAAATCAACCAACCGATAAAGCCAGACAGCTCGCACACGCTTAACAGGCGCATGATGCTCGAGTGAGAAAGCAAGAATAAGCATTGAAATTTGTATTGTTGAACAAAAAATAATAAACCAAAGAAATAATAAGAATTTAATTAATAAATACCAATTAACAGAAACGATCAAAGGCAGTGATATTAATTTTAAAAAAAACGTACGTTCTTTTTTTTCAATTAAATCATACGCACCATATGGTAAATTGCGAATAATGGCAAATTTGTTTATAGATTATTTTAACAATTAATCAAATAAATGTATATGATGATTATAGAAAGAATTCCATGACTGCCAGTAAACCATGTGAAAAATCCTCATAGTTTTAACAGCATCGGCAATGGTGAAATTTGTTTGCCGCTACGGTAGCTGCTGCCGTTTTTCAGAAGTAGCTGGATTTTAGGGTGCATGGTAGTATAGCTACCCTAAAACTGAAGTGGATTCCTGAGTGAGGAGTCTTCGAAGTTATACCGGGTGTTCAACGTACAATGTTCCTATATAAGGCACAAGGCGGATTTCCGGTCAACGGTCTCTACTCCCTCGTTTACCTCGTTGTCGGTTTAACGCTCTCTCACTCTATCACTCTGTCGTTCTCTCTCTTGCTCCTTTACCGTATCACTATCATTGTCTCTGTTTCTCTCTCTTAAGAAGTAAGGCAACTGGAGGCATATCATTAAGCACAAAAGTTTCACCACACTCCACAAGACTTTGGCAAGTCAACATTAATCTTAAGGTCGGTACGCAATTTCGTGTGGATATTTGGTACGTTGTAGTCAGTATTTCGACCCTCAAATCCCTATGGAAATTACAACCCTTCTATTTGAAGCTAGAAACGTTATAGGAAATTCCAAAAAGGGGGTAAGTTTTGGAGTTGAAACATAACATAACTAAAGGCTTATTTTTTGTTCTCTTTATTATTCAAGCAACCTTTAACAAATCAATTTCAACCCTCAAACCTATAGCCATACCAATAAAAATTAAAAAAAATAATAATTTTATGTACAACTTTGCCCATAGAATTTTTGTCATTAACATAAACTCTGATGACCTAAGAAATTTTTTAATAAAATTCTCTATCCGCTTTGGAGAATTTTATTGTATCATAAAGAAACTATAATCAAGCACTATTCTTATTGCGAGAAATAATTACGCAATAGTGCCGTACCTACTCGTTGGTTCTTTCGTTTCTTTATTACGGTTACGAGCGGATGGTTTACTTCCTCCTTTTTTTAATTCCGTTTTACTCGACCGCTCGTCCTATCCGCCATGTCGGTTGCGTGGAAAAAAATTAAAAAAAAAAAAGGAGTTAGCCCACTTCATCAAACATTGAAAATGTCGGAATCAAAGAGAACAAATAAAAAGAGGAAAACAACCTCTGAATACTCTTTGCCGTTTTTAACCGAAGAAACGACTGTCTAAGTTGTTCGAGTAGCCAGGACATTCAAATGCCGCTACACAACTATTTAACCTGGTGCTCTATACATTTTGCCATGGCCTACCCACCGCTGGAATATTCATTATCCCACTTTGGTTCCTTTTTGGTCCCTTTTTTTTTTTACCAAAAGGGAGAAACTTAAGGAAGACTATTATCACTCTTGGAGAGTGCAAGAGAGATAAAGTGCGTACGAGAGGATAAAGTGAGACAAGAAACAGCAAAGTATCCAGGAGAAGAAACTTTTGTAGACGCGATCGGGTTTTTTGATGGGGATGAAAAAAATAGAGAGAAAAAAACAAACTGAAGAAGTGCCGGTTTCCATCCAGCAAATTCATCCTCCTGGAGAAGATTTTTGGTCCAGCAGCTGCCGTCTTTCTGGGGCTGATAAATTTCCGATATTGGTCTGCCCCTCCCTTGTGGCTTTTTGTCAAGTTTCCTTTTGATTAAGATTTCTTCGGATACGCACAAAGAGATCGTCTTCCATACGCATTTAAAACGGGGAAGAACGATGGTTGAATTGAATTTTGAATTTTTTTAATGCTTTAATTATACGTAAACACGACTATTTATTTTATTCGTATAAACTCAATTGTTTAATTGATCGTATCTATACTGTCTACGGTACATCTTGTTGTTGATATTTACATACATCTACCTACTTTATGATCCTAGGGAATTTACTCTTGGTCAGTTGACTCTACCACTTGTCAACTATGTACACTCATGTGCACATGCACATTTGTAGATAAATAGTTAGTCAGCACGTTTAAGTCTGTGCAGTCGGCTTTTCTGAATCTATTGACGTCAGTCTTCTAGTAATATATCAATATTTACAACGGGGTTGGTAGAACTGAAAGAAGGCGTTATAGTAACCCCGCCAGGAACGTACCTACAGAAAATGTCGCGAAAGAATTCTGAGACATTGCAAAAATGCCCATTTAAATTTTGAAAAATCGTCTCAACGATAACCTCAAGAACATATGAAATTATATTTAATAAAATACATTTTTTTCCCCTTTATAAAATAAATTTCAAATGTTTATATATATACATATACATATTAAACGAGTCTCTTCCTGTAGACCTGATATATACGTCCCTATCCTCAAGCAGCAATGGGGCACCTGCTCTTCAGTCCCAGGTTCGGCTCACCCGGAGACGTTACGCGCAACCGACGTTCCCGTGCATTTTATTCTGCGCCCGTTCCGGGCATCCAGATACAATAGCCAGTGACACTCAACTTTCCGGACACGAAGAAAGTCCCGAATTATTTGAAGAAATGCGTTATAGCATATTTCCAGAGTTCCAATTCCGGACGGAATTTCACGTCACATAATTTCACCTCTGCCGTATACAGAATGCACAACGAAGAAGGAAGCCCTGCAAAACATCTAACAATTCTAGAGCTAACGTTTGCCATGGCAATAAAATAATTTCAAAATTGTTCTAAGACGATTTAAGCGTTCTTTTCTCTTATTTTCTCTTCTAAGGATCATTAAGAGTAACCCGTGTCAAGGACAAAATCCTGACAACCGCTTTTAGCAAGGATCGTTACTTTCGGTACCACCCGGCGTCTACCGGTTTGCTCTTTTATTATTTTTTTCCTTTCTGGTTTCCCCCTTCGTCTTCTATCCTCTCTTTCTCTCTCTCTCTCTCTTTCGTCATTTCTCTTTCTATCCTCTACACCATCTACCCCGCTTGTGTCCAGAGTCAGGAGGATTGTCGGTGCGTCTGGAACGGGCAATCATGTCGGCGTGTGCCACGCTGCAAAACAGCTGACTTGTACCTTTTTTTTACATTAGGTGAAGCAGGAGCAAGGAAGCAGCTGTCCCCGGTGTTAGGGCCTGTGGGCTCTTGGGGCCTATGGCTTTACCGTCTGCGTCCCTTATACCGGGTGTTCGTCAACAAAGTAGTAACGGTTCAGTTACTCTTTCTATGGTCTATTCTTGTAACATACCTATTACCTAGGTACTATCTACGTACCTAACCTACGTATCCCTGTACCTATCTACTCTACCTACATATCTTGTATATTAAATTCTAACGATAAAATCTCATGTGCGGATAAGAGCGTAATTGCGCAACTTTTCTGTACTGGACGCAAAATCACTCTTGGCGATTTTTCCTGGTCCTAACGGAAGTCCGGGATATCTTATCTGACGTAATATCGATGATAGAGATCCGGGGAAATACGAGGTGTATATGTATATATATATATACACACACACACAAGAACATAAAGCAGTTCGACACCCTAGGCCAAGAATTGAGGACGTAACGTCCCAATAATGCGATATCATTCTCAATTAGAGATTTTTCTAATTAGTCTTTCTGCCAGTGATAATGCACTTTTATGCTTTTTTTTTGTCTTTTGGTGACAGCATGAAAGATTCTCGATAAAAATAAACAACGTGCAGAAGTGATTTGAGAGGAAAAAAAAGTTATCCGGTATAACGTAACGATAGCCTCTGATCTCTCGTGTGCCTATGAAATAAACAATATACGATTAAGGAACGTAAATAAAAAAAGAAGAGAAGAGAAAGAAAAAGAAAAAAGTTGCCCATGAAGAATATCTTAGATCATACTCTAAATAAGATACGTACTACAACGGTATATAAATTATATAGTAAACAGCCGAATGGCTGTCGTATATGAAAATAATTATTTTGCGGGATCAGTGAAGTTTTTGCCACAAGAGCCTAATCTTATATACGCAGGCTGTACGATAAACGAATGTAGGCCAGAGATAAATTAAATCCTCCCCTCTCCCCTCTTTTTTTCCTTCTCTCATTGTGTACAAACGTTACGAGTATTCCTACTCTCACGCACGTGCGTGCACCCCGCTATCCTTACGTTATGGTATTACGGGTGAATTTCGCAAAGGAATAAATTCGTTAGATTACAAATTTTTGAAGAAAAAAAGTTTTTTTTTAATATATCCAATTTAGAGCAATAGATTTTTCATGAAAACAAACTTTTTGATTAAAACATTCCTATACTCGCGTGAAATCTATTTTTTTTTTTTATTAAAATGTCATTTAATTTTTTTTGTCCA
Organism: Hartigia nigra; assembly: GCA_031001745.1. NCBI lineage: Eukaryota > Metazoa > Arthropoda > Insecta > Hymenoptera > Cephidae > Hartigia > Hartigia nigra. The sequence goes on from JARPRG010000374.1 coordinate 2,043,085, forward strand.
ATTCATCCTATTGATTTTCGTTATCCTCATTTTGGCGAAATATTTATTTGCGACTGTGTCCTCAGTAGAAGCCGTTTCCGTTTCAAGGAACAAGAAGTGGCCCACTCGACCTCCTTGGCTTCTCTCCGACAAGAATCATCGAATCCAATCTAAAGGTGCGTCCATAGAGGAGAAAGACTATGATTGAGTTACGCAATCGATCCGCAAGATCGCGCGACTGCGGCAATGACCGTATTTTAATTCTGGACGGTGAAAGTGCCCCGGCAACCTTTCATTGTCTCGAAACGCCTATATAGCCTCTCCACATCTTCTTATATTTCTTTATAATTCTTCTTTTGTTTTTCATCTTTCTTGTCACTCCTCGTGGTCTTCACGCGTTCCTATTGTAGTTATTTCTTTGACTTTCTCTCTCAGAGAGAGAGGGAGAGAGAGAGAGAGAGCGTCCATGCTCTCGGTCCGTCGGTTCAATAATCACACCGCTTGCGTAACGTATAATACGAATTAATAGTGTAAACGATTAGCGAATAATATAATACAGTATCAATAGTCTCAGTATATAGATATAGTCTCCACATTAACCATTTGAAAGTTCCGAATTATTTTTTTGACACACATCCTTTTTTTTACGTCATTTCCTTTTTCACTCTTTAGCTACTTCCTGCCAAGACACACGTCATACGGCAATTCAAATTGCGGCCCGATCAGCGTGTAATTTTCGTGTCACCGCATCGCCGAGACGCCTGAATACAAAAGTGATGCCGATTGGAATCGATATCGTACCGATAATAGATTCGATAGTCGTCGATTCCGTCCTTGAGCCACTGTACGTGTATTAGTAATCTCCTTCGAGACAGCCATTTGCGATTCCTACGGAATAACGAAAGAGAAATGGCGAAATTCCTGATCTTTCGAGTTAAAAGTTATAATAGACTTTTATATAACAGCCATACTGGTAGAGTTATTAAAAAGACGTCTTGAAGGTCTTTTTTATTTTCCAACGTCCACTAAATTATAAATAAATCTGAAAATTAATCAATCGACCGAACGAGGGAATTATTCTTTGGTTTTGCAATTTTTTATATCTCCCGTGAGTGCGAGGGAGACAGAGTTATCGGTGTTTGCACGCGTAAGACAAAGACAGACATAACCCTCGCCCGAATCACCACGCTGCTTGGGTGGTTAACCTTTGTCGAATCATCTATATAATTGCGTATTTGATTCTGTATATTTTAAAATAAAGGTTTAATCATTTTATTATTATTATTACGAGAAATTCAACGATCTTTCTTCTATTACTATAGAATATTGGTACTATCCTTTGTTTTTCAGTCCTCCTAATCGTCAAGAGTTTTCGCGAATTTTCAATATACGTGGAAAAGACAAAGGGATAGCAGGGTGCGGCCGCCATTAAATTGATTCGTTGACAATGGATCGTATGACATATAGCATATAACATTTATCGTATAATGGACAGGCGTCTAACTATAATCCTAGAAAGAGTGACTAGTTAGTAGACAGTACATATTATAGCATCCAATATATTATACACTATAGTATACAGTACTACGATATAACCTATCATTTTCCCTTGCTAATTATTCAGCATCAAGTGGACTATCCCTGTTTTAAAAGTGTTATTAATAAATATCCCTATGAGCAAACTGTTTGATTCTATCGAGTTTTAATCGTTCTTAGATGAATTTTGGTGAATATTTATAAACATATAATATAGCATAGCTGAATGTTTACGTCTATTCTCACAGTCCATCAGACTTCTGAATATTTCCGTTTTATTATATATTTCCATTTGAGAATTAACTACTGCCACGGATGACTAAGAGATGCGTCGAGGGGTTGACAGTGGCGAACAAATTTAACCGGGGGCCCCCCTCCCGTGCATCGTTTATTATCGCGACACGCGCCGAACCCGATTGCCTCGTTAAATTCTCACAGCGATTAAACTCGACATTCGAGCTTACAATATAGAAAGCGTTATTAACTTCCTTTCATACCCTGTCGCGCCAATTTCAAAAGACCAATAAAAGAATGAAATCTTATTATGTTCTATGCAATTTCTAGTATTTCTCATCCTTACACTCGGACAAAACAATGACGCGCAATGAAATCAGTTGAATTATTTAAAACAATAAAGTCAAAGTCCTTATACAATTTTCACTTTAGAATTACAACCTTTTCTATATACGTCAATCTTTTCAAGCGCTATCTACGAAAACCTTATCAACAAATTTTCAATGGAATAGCTGGATGCTGTACCAACTATTAAAAAAAATTAATAAATAACCCGTAATCGCTGTATTCTTGAATTTCACAACAATTTTTTTCTTCACGATCTCGCTTGTACCGTATGTTTAATCTATGGTTAAAAGGGACTAGTGACTTACCGTAGGTTACGAAAAGATAAAATTCCCTAGAAATTTGGATAAACAGCGATTTAGTCGATTCTCAACGATTCCACTCCGTTCATTCCACTTGTCGCTTAACCTGGCCCAAGTCAGTGTTCCACTCCAGGGAGTGAGTCGTTCCGTGCGAGCGGCTATGTAGGCTCAATAATCCATAGCGTTCTTCTGGTGCCAAGGCCGCGCGACGAAAAACATCATCGACAGGGAGAGTGGTGGCCGTCCTGCTCTGACGATTTCTTGCGGTGAAAACGACGCAAGGTTAACGCCGTATTGCGTCGTCCTTTACCATTTATTCAGCGCCTCCGCCAATCGGCAATGGGCATGGTGAACGCACACGGCCATCGTACACGTACATAGGCAAAGTTTTTAACAACCGTGAGTGATACAAACCAACACGCATGCAGTCCTGCCAATCGTACAGCGAAATAGGATTGACAGCACGCGCCAGGTATTACGCAATTGGCCTTTTTCGATCGCACCAAGGACCCCACTGGTTTCGTCGCCCGTGTGACACTGCGAAATCGTGCAATCGGTTTTAGCAAAACCGATTCAGCTATTCGACACGAAATTCCTATATCCTGGTAGGTGCTGACTTTTGATTATATATGTATATACATATATATATATATACACCGGATGAATAAAGACTGGATTTTTCTTTGCTTGCAAAAGAGACTCTGAATATATTTAATATCCTTAAGTTTCTAATCCATTATCGGTTTGGATCATCCTGAACGTTTATCGTGTCTTTACTCATCGTCCCTTGCGCACATGATGAAGAAGTTAAGTTTCTTTAGAGCTTCTGAGAACGTAGTCTTACGCGTTACGTATCCGTGGGGAAAGAAGGGAAAGGGTATAGAAAAAAAATATGTAAGAAAAAGTCTATCCTATATAGAACACACGCCCGGCTCTGACGTCATCCCCGCATATGGTTCATTATATATACGTTATACCGACTCACATTTACTGCTGGTAAATTTTTAAAAATTCCCGCGTTTATTCTTCAAGTCATATACGCTTGAATGGGATCCTTTAAATTGCTGTTCGTCGTGCGCATGCGTAACGCTCTGACTGTAGAAATTTTTCGAATTTTCACGTCGATCCACGGGATTTACATTTTGTTCCCACGAACGAATTGGTTTGTTTAAATTGTAGTGTCGGCAAAAATAAATGCAATTTGCTCGTTTACATTTTATACGGCATATTAAAGCTGTCCGTGAATATATTTAAATCGTTGGCCATATTGGAAACATGCTTATGAATATATGCATGCAAAGAACAAAATATAACGTATGTATCGTTTGAAAGGAGTTCGAGCATTGGAAAGTTATTAGCTTTCTAACGAAGATCCGTTTATTCGAATTCACTTGGAAGATCTATAAATGACGAAAGTTTTGAAATTCTAATAAAAGATTCCGCAACTTCTGTTATATGCATTACAAGTGTATCCTCTCAGGACTGTCTAATACGTATACCAGTGGAATTTTTCGGTCTAACAGTTGGATGCCATGTCGTGTCCGAGATAAAATTAACTATATACATGGAAAGGCTGTAATCCTGATTATGAAAAAAAAGTTATGGCAAAACGTGTGATACCGAACGGGAGAAAATAAATTATGAATATACAAGTAAATTTGCCAATAAGAATTTCGTAACTTCCATATTCCAAATTTGAGTATAATCCAAAACTTATTATTAGTCATACAAAAGTTTCCAGATTCTAGTTCCTTTTTTTTCCCCTTATAAACTTTTAAGATTCATTGAGACCGCGTGCAATTGGATCGTGAGAAAAGTCTGACTTTTAAGGGAACCGGCTTTTCCTTTATATCAATGCGAATAGAACCCCTGTACCTTAAGTCTTATCACGAACGAACTATAGTCACTCAAGCATTTTAAGGCTACGGTTCGTTTGCTTCCCACAGCATTGAAATAGTCTGAATTGTCGCTGAAAGCAATATACGAATAGTTGAGTTCACAGCAAGATCACACAGATAATTTAATGCCCGATCGATCCGCGTACTTTCTATTATAACTGTTCGAATATACGGAACAGGAAGAAGTAGGAACAGCATAGGTATTTAAATATACGTAAATTCGATTTCGCTTCCTTTCGTACTGTCGTAAATAAACAACAACTTTATCGCAGCGATTAAAGTGGCAATCGTTTTACAATATATTTTATCATTAAAGCATACTCCTTCGAGATACAATCCGGTACAAAGTTATTCGCATACAAAACACCCTGCTACAATATGCATGGCGTTAAGCATTGGAGGTTAGAAATAATCGTATAATCGGTACGTCGTTGTTATGCCAGTAGATATTTCCATGCATAGATCAGACAGCCTTTACCGAGAATCATATAGCGGAGATTTGCAAAAATTCATCCGTACGAAGATCGTTGATCTGAAAGCCGGTATAACACGTAACTAACAGGTTTACATCGTGCGCCTGTGTAAGTCGACCGAGAGTAAAAGTAATCTTGCAGCTTTCGTTTCTTCTCGTTGCAACCGCGTGATGTCATAAATTTAGCTCTTGATACGGTAACCTAAAAATAAGTGTTTGAGAAAATGATTATACATATATATATATTTTTACAATATACAAAAGAGAAATTTTTTTTTAATTGAATTAAATTAATCAAGTTTTTTTAATAACAAAAAATCAAAACACAGTAATACCTAGTAAATCAAATCAATCAAGTTTATATGCCCTCCGACATAACCCTAACCCAACACTTAAAATGGTACACAGTGGGTTATCTAATCCTATATAATTCTTGAATCCCAATAAATCAACCCTTCCCTCGTGTTAAAGCCTATCCTTAACCCCAGCATATGTGAACTGACCTACCTAGCATTAAAAATGGTCCACATATACAATTAACATATCCACTAGTAGTCAATTAAAAGAATCCACGCGTCATTTACATCCATTAAATATTCAGACTTATCTGTACTCGCTGATAAGTGATAACGATATCCTAATAGGATATCTCAGATCATTAGCAAGATTCATGATTTACATACTATATAAATATTATATAAAGTTAATGAATATTAACGTCAAGTCACATATCCAGAATCGATTAGTTTGCTAAGTGGTTAGAGATATGACGAAGGAAAGAAAAAAAAAACTCTAAATGAATGATTAAGCGTTAATCGATGCGCGACGCGAAAAAAAGGGAAAAAAATTGAGAATGAGAATAAAATGAATCGAGGGGATGGCTAAACGGAAGAAGACATTAAGAATGTATTAGCGGCGCCACGAGAGTTTATTAACGGGACTCGATTTGCGTCTAGACACCGACGTAAAGGCCGGAAGCCCCGAAGAGAAGTTAATAGATAATTTTCCAAGATGGCGGACAGGTCGATCCGAGTACAAAGTTTTGAACCAGGACACTGAGCAAAAGGTGAAAAAGTTATAAACGTTAAGTCTGGTAGAAAATTGTTCACGGGGTTGGTCGACGTAAGCGTACCGACCGGTAGGGCGGCAGCTCAATTAAGAAATGTCGCCGTGAATAATTTAATATAAATTTATGTTAATTGCGCCATTATTCCTGGCGGAGTCACACTTGGACTTTTAAGCGCGACCAAGACGGTACACAACACTGGCACAGAAATGTCTCTACGTCCTTCCTACGTTCGTGATTCGTTTCTTGCCCTTTTTATTTTTCACCTGCCATTTTCATCCTACCTCTTTTCTTTTCAGGCTCACATAATACCAGCTGTTCTAGTACAGCCGCCATTTTATACCTGTCGGATCGTTCTACTGCCACTGCCATATTGCGTATCACGTAGCCGTAGGTGAAAAAGGATAAAATGAAAAATTCCTCGTGGAATTTCAGTGGCTTGATACCGTTAATAATAGACATTTTGACGTATGTAATACTGGCAAATGTCTGTACATATGTGGAAGCATGTACACACACGGTATATAATGGTTGTATATAATAGACATATATGTACTGTGCCATAGAGTATACTGGGTTGTAATATGTATAGTCAGAACTCGGTATACCATTCCCTTAATAATTTCCTTCGCCGGAAGTGGGAAAAGAGTGGGTATCAAACCGGAAGTCGGCGAAAGAGTAGGAAAAAAAAAATTTGTAACGTCAACTCCGGAAACCCCAGGTGGAACGTGAGCAATCGATATTACCCTGTTAGGGTTGGTCTTCCTATACGAGAATCAATTTACTCAAGTAGATACGTCCGTTTTGGCTCGATTTACGTTACTCAGAATTGTCCAAGTCGAATCAGACATTCTTATCGTCAGCGCCATTGTTACCCGTCGATAAATAAAGGAGCAAATTTTACTTATACGACGTACATAGAATATATATATATATATATATATATACATTGTGTATACCATATGAAAAAATATGAGAATACACAGTACTACGGAAGACGACTTTACGAAGTGACCCGAACCGAGACGAAGTTACACGAAGGAAGCAACCGGTGGTCGTGATGGCAGCCAGAAGATTATTACTGGTATACGTTGGCCCGCTTTTGGAAAAGAACTTATAACGTATTCAAAGGGTTGGGTCCAAGGACCGTCGAGGCAAATAATTCTCCTGTGGTGTCTCCCTTCACTCTACCCATAATGCCTTTCGGCCCTTGTCGGCCATTCTAATCTCCATACTTCGCCCGTGCATTCCCGAACCCAGCCACGAGGAGCAGAGTGCTAGTCTGGACTTGTTCCTACCATAAAAAACACCCCATTCATTTTTGAGCCTGATTTACAAGATGACTGGTGAGTAAGAACAAAGTTCACTGGACTACTTGTCCTTTGTTCTCAAAACCATTTTTGACCACTTCAAAAATAACCATAATTATTCTTCAAGCACTTGTGACTCGAAACCCTACAAGAATCCTCGAGTGTTTCGTGTTTATTTAAAAGTACCAAAAAAATAAATTCTTAAACAATTTTAACCCTCGTGAGAGTTGCATAGGATGCATCGCCTATACTTGAAACGTATCAAGGACTTCCTAATGTACCGGTACCATGTACTACGCAGTTTGATAGGTATATACTCTACGATTTATTCGATTTAATTAAGCCAGAATAGCTGGCGTAAACTTCGCCGTAGCACTAACGTATATACCATATTCACTTATATCCTACCGGACTATCCATTTTACTTACAGAAAGCTATCTCCATGCTGCAGTAGTGCATTATTGGTAGTATCCCATAATAATAATCAAAGTCTTACGTAATCGCGGGGTATCGCCAAAATACGTTATCTTATTGCCAAAATCTTTTTATGAGTTAGGAAAGTGTAGTATGTCGCTACAATAAGCGTTTTTCCACCGAATTGGATTGAGTTGTGTTGCGCTACGATATACTATGGGTCACCATATATGGGGTAGAATAATGTACGAAGTTAGGCTATAATATCGTCCGAGACACTTGGGGGCATCGAAGGCCGTGGAGGTCTACTTCGTGGAAGTCTCACACGACTCAACGTGTATATATATATATATATATATATATATATATCAAACATGAGAGAGCCAAGGCGGTACCGTGTCTCTCATTCTCTTGATACTCGAGGATTTCTCGCACTCCTCATCCGCAGCCTCTATATCTGCTATCTCGCTCATTCCTCGAGACAGAATCTTCTTTATCCTATACTTGGGTCCCATGCTTGGTCCTTTCTTAAAATCCTACCCCCCCTCTATCTCTATCTCTCATTATTTTCATTCTGTTAAAGTCTACCCGTCGGCATATCCCTCTAGCTCTAAATCTTTTTTCTTCCTTTCTCTCTCTCTCTTTCTTATTATTCCTCTTGAGTCTTCTCGGTGCATCAGCCTCCCCCGTATACTGTCTTCGGGCATCGTCTCTTTTCCTTCTCTCTCTTTCCTTCCCGGGCCAGGAACACCTTTTCTCTATATACCGAGTACTCCTGCACTCTCTTATATCCTCAGACTGTTATATATATATATGTATATATGTATAATCTCTCTTTCTCTTTAGTCGGAAGCACCGTTGCACCCACCAGCTACGAGCTACATTCCATTGAGCCGGGGCCACGGAGATGCCGTCCACCTCGGAACGGAGTGCAGCAGGATGCACTCACTCCTTCCTTTAACCTTCTACACGAACAAAGATCCATGGGTACTTAGGTAGTATGGGGGGCTGTGGACTTTGCCCGAGCGAGGAGTACTGCATGGCTATCATTTTTCTTATGTATACCTGGACATAATGTTCTGAGGGCTACGTCGTCTTGATAACTTATACCTAACTTATAGAATTTGCTTTAGGTAATTTTTCTAATGGGAATACCGATAGAGCAGTATACCAATGTATATATAGAAAGAGTAAAGACGTCATAGAATTAATTGGCTAGGATATATAAAATATGATAAAGGTATTTAAGGTATTTGACAATTGTAACATTATTTATTGTAATACACACAGGCTTTAGAGTCCTGAAGTATCTTGCGAATCCGTCGTAAAAATTCCTGAACGTACACCTCATCCTGGTCTTCCCTATGGTACAAGTATAAGTATCCCCTCTGATCGGTAGCGCAGGGACAGGGGGATGCCATGGTGGCCCAGGACAATGGCGAACCGTTAGATGCGGGTTAGGAGAGGCCATGGGAATCCCTGAAGAGTCTTGTTCGTATCAAGAGGGACCCTAAGGATGGTCTGGAAGGTCTTAGGGACGAGAACTGGTCGTGCGGGTCGCCGAGTCTCTTGGTTCTCTGGAGTCTCTCGGTTAGGGATGGGAAAGGAATGGGAAAGAATGCACGGGCTCTGATGATCGCCGCTCGACTACACTCGTATTTCTCTCGTTTCGTTGTCAGGGCCCCTGACTGGCCCCGCTCACTGCCGTACCCTTCGGCGCTCCATACCTTTATCCCCAGGAAGCCACCAAGCATTGGGACAGAGCACCGTTGACAGAGCAACGTATAAATCATAACGTTCTGTGTATTATCAATTGGGAATAATTCAAATGCGTTCTGCGTCATTCAATCGACTGTACTCTAATATTAACACTCACTGTACAGCGTAAGTACCGACTTGGTACGAACTGTAGTAAAGTACGTAGTGCACTAACAAAATACTGACTGATTACTCTGATAAGTTTAATTCAAAGGTGAAGCCACCGCCACTTGCATATAGACAGTCGGAACTCCAGGCTGGGGCGAAGGAGGAGGAAGGAGGATGTACTTACCGACTGGGCTAGACGTTGAAGAGAGACAAATTATTGAAATAACTAAATCCTCGACTTCCAGTTAAACCTGCACGTTTTAACGGCTCTCGTTGTAACATCTAAGTGCGCAGGTATCCCGACGATCACTGGTAATCCAATTTTATCATGCGGTAATCACCTTAACGAGTCCTCCGCGAGATTCGAACGACATCGTAAACCTTCGGGACGATTACTTCTTCCACGCTTAAGATTACCCGTGAGTATAAACCTTCTGGGTCACTGGGAACCGAACTCGCTAAATCGTGCTTTAGTCGAGCAAGCGGACTTTTGTTATATGCGTATAACGTATACACGAGTAACGCAAGACAGTGTCGTACGAGTGAGAAATTTTTATGTCAACAGCTGCCAGCCGTACGCAGTCATCCATATGCACTTTTATACTTATTAAATGTATATACATAATTTTTTTTTGTTATATCGTGTAACTGTCTCTTCGTGACAATGTATCTACCGCCCTTTACGTCATACGTCGCGGCGCTTAAAATTTTACAGGCTACCTCGTACGTGCAGCGACAGTTTCGTATTACCACGTGTAACACGAGCTTTAACCCGGCAGTAGAAGTCGATCGCGATCCTCTTTGGATGTCTCATAAACGCTATAGATTTTATAGGGAATTTTGTATACCGTACTGCACGCACCGTATACAGGTACAAAATTCCGAGGTACGCACGATAGGCAAACACCAGCAGGATCAACGGACACCGTATATACATAGTTATATGCCCTGGCTCATAAAATGCGACTAATGTATATATTTATTAAAAGACTGTACGCTATGTTATTTTATTTTTTATCATAAAGCTGTATCGCTGCTTGCCAAAAAAAATCATTCCGTCTAGATAACGCAGGATATAGATGATAGATTTTTGTAGAACCCCTTCGATCACTCCCCACTCCTCTCGCTGTACTTCCTTTTAACAATCAAAATTACGGATCCTCTCGCGTTCCATTAACAATCTTCTTGTAACTTTAATTTTGCGTTACGCGATCGACCTTTGACCTCTTATTACAAAATGGTATATAACGAATACCGCGTCATAGTTAGAAGCATACAAATAAAAGGAGAGACCTATAATAAATCGTTAAGAATCTTCGATCGGAATTAATCGAAAACAATTTTCAAGACACTTTCGCGTACTTACTGACGCAGATAAAAACTGCGGATCATCTGCAACACGGGAGATAATAAAATAGTGCATCATTACTTTGAATACAGAGTAGAAAACAGTCTGATATAGCGAGCGTGAGAATCTGTCTTTATTTTTTATTTTCGCCTCTCCCCTCCTAAGTATATATATACTTGGCGTGGATTTAAGACAGTGGTAATTTACGTAATAGCAAACCCTGCAAATTTTTTTCCTATTCACTCCTGCAAACGCTAAATAGCAATTCCGTAAGAACTCAGTAGACATCTTGTAGTTTGCCGTAGGGCATATACATATATACAATAAATATCCATAGCGAACGTGACAATCTTAATTTTAATATTTTTTTTACAAGCATTACCTTTTTTTATAACCTAGAACATTAGTCGAGCTATCATAATATATTAACGGTTGGTAGAAGTGCGCAATGCGTGATGTTATTTAATTAAAAGAAATTGCAAATTTCTTCTCGTTCTAGATCAAGGCTCGTGAATTGCATTATGCATACTTAAAAAGTACCTCGTTCTGGGCGCGTGTGTTATTAAATAGTCGAATAAGTATCGTGAGCGCATTTTTATTCGTGTCCTTAATACAGTTACAAAATGGTAGGTGATCAAGCATGGTACAATATACAATCTGCGTTACGTATATGATGTAATAAAAAGCGTAGTCTGCATGCGTCACCTGTATAACATACTTATATAATATATATGTAGATACGTCACCAGGTATCAGAGATACGAAGCTGGCTTACTAACTCATGCAGATTTAGATATAGTATGAACGTTTCGTTTGCGAATTAGCATCGTAATTTATGCGTTGCTGCAATTTCCGCCGTGCATATGTAGACTCGCGTGTATGGTATATGGGTACATCGAGCTGCTCTCAGTGGAAAAGTGACGGATCTGGTCAGCCGAGTGTGTAAAAATGAATTAATAGACAATATTATAAACGCGCTTGGTCAAGATTCATTAATGAAATTCGAGCCGATGTTATACAGTATGTTATTCGTGGAACGTGAAACGCGCTGTGAATTATGAAATATTAATTAGGATTTGGTGACTGTACCTTTGTCATAATTAATTTCGTTTTTTTCTTATTTTCAGGCAAATTTATATACGGTTATGCGGTTAGGCATTTTCTATTGCTTAAGACGTTTGACCCTATTGGTGGATTAACGGGCGCTATCGTTAAAACGTTAACGCAATGTTCGAGGTCGAAAGGGCCCGCGGGACTCAGTTTGCAAAAGCATTTCACGTTTCAGCTGCACCTGCGGAAACTACGATGCGGGTACGTAAAGTGCTGAGCTATTCTCGTACGTAAACGAAGCAGCCGCAACTGGAAATAGGTAGGTAGGTAAGTTACTAGTGCTACTAGTGATACTAGTGATACTAGTGCTGGTAAAGGTACTGAGCGCAGAGAGGAAACCGTGTCTGGAAGTTTTAGATGAAGTCAGTGTGTTAATAACAAAGGATATATATATATAGGTCTTATGGTATTATAATAGAATATAATGATAAAAATTGAAGATAAAATTCATGTGTATCATAATACGATTAACGAATTTATCATCCTTTAATAAATCGCATAGTACAGAGACACTTAAGTTACATAATAATGTCCTATTTCGATACAACGATTGCAGCTGAGCTATTATTATAAATTATTCCAGTCGCATTTATACCCGAACGACAAAAGTCTGAAGCATAGAATTTGGCTGGAATACACCGGGAAACCTGGTTGGCTGAATCTGCCTTTGCGTTTTGCGGTTCTAGACTGCAGTTGTTCGGGGATCCTACAAGTGGTTGACTCTGGCCCACAGTCTGGGATCAAACCCGTATCCGGTGGGATCAATTTTTTTTGTATTTCTTAAAAATATTTTTTTTATTTCAATACGTCTCTTCGATGCATAATGTTTATAAACGTCCTCTTTCTTTACTTCACTCGTGAAGATCGAATGAAATTTTCGGATCCAGGGTTTCAGAGACACGTATAGACTGCACCTGGATGGACGAATGAATGATTTCTTCTTTTGAAACGCACAGTATACGACATTCTATCAGGTGAAACTTTTCAACGAGACTTACTAAAAGCCTTCTCGATCATTTCTAACGTTCCGTTCACAACGTTCCAACTATCCCACCCGGGGAAAATACCGGTCCGGTTCTCGAGGGCGGCCGATTGTTTAGGCTGGAATCTCAAGAGGCGTGCACGTCGATGTGACTGCTCGTGGTACCCTGGCACGGTAATTCGAACGTGTCTGAACCCCCGTGGGATCCGTTGAGCTCTGGTGGAAACGGACTTCAGGAACTTGAGAAGGATAGCAAGATTATATAGAAACATAAGAACCAAAAATTCGCATTTTTTTACTTAAAAATTTTATAACGATTTTTAATGTGCAATGACATTTTGGACTTTATCGTAATTCATCGTCAAGACTCTCCCTTTCTATATTCTGTTCTGTATATAACGTTTTTCAAAGATCATCGAGTAACCAAGTTCTCATCCCTAAAAGGAGGGTCAAAACAGTAAAGAGATAGAAATCAGAATGAATAAGACTGATTGCTCCGTATAATTCAATTTTACGAGCAGTAGCATCACCGGTTTAATTCATTCGTCGCGACTCTCCGTGTTTATGCCTATAGTATTATATATTCAGTGGATTCAGTGTAACGACGTCCCGACCTTAGGACGGATCCTTTTGACTGACATTCGTGAAATAAATTCAATGTCGTGCCCTGGAGAAGGTCGTGGACCATGAATCCCGACACCCTAGCCATAACAAAATCCATACACTAGGTTCATCACGACGCCTCTCTATAGATACAAGGAACAAAGGAATCATCCCTTAATATTTTTCTATTCCCATGTTTAAAGATTCCATACCTCAAAATTCGTGTTTTCAGGGACGGATATACCAATAGAAAGGTACCGTACGTACATGTATAATTTCACTCCCACTGGGCAACTAGTTTTAGTTTCAAACATGGTAATCCTAACAGAGACAAATCGAGTAATGATGTCACTTCTGAAACACGTGCGCCACTTGTGTTGCACTTGCATACAGGCACTAATCGCATCTAAATCCCTACCACACGAATCCAGAAGCATCACCCTACACACGCTGCAGATTAATTTCCCATAAATTCACTAGGTTCTTGTCACAATGTATAACACGAAATATTACTAGGGAATTTTAGTGAAAATAAAACTAGTAAAGAACTGGGCAAAACCGAAAGCTCATAATGTTTTGGTAGGGATTAATAAATAAAAAAAGAATTATCCTTAGTATCATTTGTCACGTGTTATCTTTTTATTTTACCATTCACGCAGGGCGATTAAGGGATTGTAAATAAAAGACCAAGCACGTGGAACGTGAGTTAAATCTTAAAGGGTGATGTCACAAGTACCCATACGACGATTTAGCACATGCGCAATCCTTAAGCCCGTTAAGCCTCCACGCACTTCCGAACCATGCTTCTCTCTCTCTCTTTCTCTCTCTATCTCTCTTTCCCTCCTACTCGCCTCTCTTCGTCTTCCGTACATATATGTACTTGTGTATATTCCCTAGCTGGGTACCGAGTAGGTATGGGAATTGCGTAAATACACGTGTGAACATAGGCGCATGTGCCTTCCACACGTACACATGTGCTCTTGGATTTATATATAGCTCGGTTGTTAGGACTGCCGCGGGTCACCGCACTTTACATTCGACGACGCAGTACGTGCGGATTTCCGTAGTGCGGTTTATGCCCGTGCTTGCGATTTTTAAAGAATTTTTAATGAAATTAGTAAACATCCTGATGAAGATTTAAGGATCGAAGGAAAATGCAGCTGCGTTAACTCGTTGGATCAAACAAATTTCTATTGGGTTTTTTTTTTTAGGGAAATCATTATTGTACTATATGCTGAATAGGTGTATCTACGATGATCATGCTGATTCATCTCATTATCATTCTAGAAGCGTTTTAAACGGCAGTTCACTGGTCTCTGACCTCTGGGTACCTGTAGCTGTTATTTCTAATAGTGAAGTATCAGTGAAGTAGATATACGTTGGACTCTGTATTGTTACAATTGCGTTCAAGTACATTGGAGAAGTCGAACTGGAAACGTCTCTATTAGGTTCGTGCAATGGTACTGACTTTTCGCCATTAACGTCTCAACTTTCTTAGACGAAGCTGCTCTCTCTC
>JARPRG010000374.1:2058166-2154543 GCA_031001745.1 Hartigia nigra
CTCTATTAGGTTCGTGCAATGGTACTGACTTTTCGCCATTAACGTCTCAACTTTCTTAGACGAAGCTGCTCTCTCTCACACACACACACACACACACACACACACACACACTCTCTCTCTCTCTCTCTCTCTCTCTCTGTCTCTCTCTCGTTCTATTTCTCTCCTGCTGTTTTAACATTCGTGAAAACTACAAAACTCGCCACTTTCTCTAATTGCATTTAGACATTGGAAATGATAGTCGAAGCTTTTGCTTCGTCTATAAATTCTCAGACGAATTTTCTTTTTTCGGAATTACAAAGTAGAAAAGATAGGTAATGGGAATTGAAGGCTCTCGTGCCACGATTTTTTTGCTTCTTACTTTTTTTTCTTCGCGCACGATATCGAACGTCTCAATCATCCCGAACCACAGAGAACCGAGTGGAATTTCTGCAATAAAAATTGCAGACGATGAATAAGGGTGTCTCATGTGGGTGACTCTGGGGGGAGGGGGGTTAAAAAAATTCTAAGGTCACAGCATCTATGCTCCACCGACAAACAGACACTGTCAGGGTTCTTGAGAGTCATGCAGACAAATAAAAAAGGGTCAAAAGCCTAAACCAGTCCTCGACCACAACAAGGGATGCGAACCATCGGAATTTCAAAGTAGGTAAGGTCGAAAAAAACGCCTAATTCTCTTATGTCTAGATTTACACAAAAGCCTTTTATCAAATTTCCAACGCATTTACATAGAGCAAAAGTAAAAATTAAATTATTGTGAAAGTGGAATATCAGTCCTCTGGCCAAACCGTGCTCTTCAAGTATCCTCAGCCATTATATTAATTCTCCAATTAAAATCTGTAAATTCCAAGCGTAGCTTTCGTCCTTTCCCAAACATTAATATCAAAAATTCAATAAATCACCAGATTCGTTCAAACGAGCCCAATCACAGCTATATTCATTCTTATTCTATCTATAATTCATTCTTATAATTAAAAAAAAAATAAATAAAATCTAAATAATGATTCCCATAGCATCAGCCAAAACTATGTACCTAGATGCATCAACTAGTATACTAGCTATACAGTATAGAAGCAAGATGCATGCCGGTTAAGTTCGTCTGGCATTAATCATCCACTCAGACCCCACTCTCTGTCTCTCTCCTCTCTCAGTATCTCCTCATATCCCTTCCCATTCGCTTCCTCTCATCCACCACTCTCTTACAACGACCACTCTCCTCTTCAGGTTATTCTCCTTCGTACAGAAGAGAGGAGTAGTAACAGACTGTAAACTGTAAACTGTGGAGAGCCCCTCCTCTCTTGATATTCTCCCTGACATCCTCAAGCGTCAAGCATAAGAGGACTGAGGGAGGACTGGTGGCTGGTGGCTGGTGGCTGGTAGCCGCTCACTCGAGAGTTTAGACTGAGTACAGTAGTTTGAGTAGCAACTACCAACCATCGCCAAAGACCCTATACGATCCTTCTGTTATCGATTTATCCTCCTGGTTGCAGTGGCTGGTTAGATACCTCACTGTACCTACTGCTTAGTAACCCAAGTGCATCGTAGGTATGCAACCCCTTGTTGCATCGTCAAACTACCTCATTTCATCTATCCAAATAGCCGACCACGTTCCTTCATCAATTTCGAGCAACTGATCATCTGTCATTGCAAATTGACACGTATAGACACTAAATTCCAGGTGGAATTAACTTGTATACATACTGGGTCGATTAGATAAACGACTAGGAACAGGTAAATGAGGAAAAATATCAATAAAGATATGGTTACTCTCACTGTTAGCTTCATTAGAAATGGGATTAGGAGTTGTTCAGAATTCCATTGAAAACTCATAGGTAGAACTGGGACATGACGTCACTGGATGGTAGCAACAGGGTAGCATTCTTGTCATACCCAGCATTACTATAATTCCTAATCTATTGGAGCGACGTGACGCGTCTTTGGGACGGGAAGGTAGATTCCTAGTTTATAGAATTCTTTGGTCTGGTTAGAATTTACAGTAGAATCTGTCTGTCCGTCGATTTATAGTTTACATGGTGAAACGCTGATCCTGAATCTACAGAAGGAGCATAAAAGTGCGAACTACAATACGATTCAGATATTTGAAAATCAAATGTCGAAAATTGTTTGCTGTATCGTTTTTTTCTTTGGTTCGTTCTCTCTCTATGTCCATCTATATACTGTCTGTCTCTCTCTGTTTCACACTATCTTCTTATCTCTTCTCTTCCCTTTCCATGCTACGTGCTTCCCCGCTGTTTTGCCGAAGGGGCCCACTGGCCGCGTGCAGCTGCCTTGACGATAACCTACATTCACCGACGCAGAAAATCAGAATGCGAATGCGAATTTGCAAGGCAGATTCTGCGAGCGTCACGACGCGGGGATAACTTGAAACGATTCGAATAGACGTTCGCGAAATATTACCGAGCGTCGAGAACTTCGAGAATCCCAATCGTACTATATACGTATGTACAGTTTGTGCATAGTCGATCGGACAAATTTGACTATCTGTTTTTTTAGTCACCTAGGTTACACGTCCTATATATTCATATATTACTAATACCGTATTATTTTTTCATTCTGCCGTGAACGTCCAATGACGTTTTATTTCTACGAACGTCATATTTGTTGTAATTATTTTTTTTGTTTCTTATAAGTAACCAAGTAAGGACCTGTCTGTAACCTTTTGTTAATACGACCTATAGGTACACTTATCACTTCCCACGCTTTCCCACCCACCTGTAGCTTAATAATAACGAAAGCAATCGGCGGAGCTTTCATAACCGTTCGATCGCGTCGTCGGTCCACGTCGAATTAACTGTACGTGAAAGAAAACAAAAAAAAAAGAAGTATTTCCTCGGTAAGTCGTAGCGAGGAGAGAAAAGAAGTAAAAACTTGACGTAACTAGACGAGATTGGATCCTGAGGGAGAGTGGGATGATAAATTTTAATAATTTGTTCAACCTATCACGGTTACCCAGTATCACCATAGGGAAAGAACCCATCACTCTCGCCATTTAAATGGAGAAGTACAATTCAAGAAAATCGTCAATAGACCAACGGCTATACGAGGCATTACAAGAATTAGAATATAGTTAAGTATGCAATTTTAAGTTTTTTTTTCTGTTTTTTTTTAAGCAAATTTTCACTGTCATTATTTATCATTTATCCTTATAACTGTATACGGCTCTACTGATTGTCAGTGACAAGTCGGGCTTGCGGCAGACTTCGTAAAAGCTAAATAACCTTATACACGGTAACGTCGCAAATGAGTAACGTCTTCTTTACGAGACTCGATTCATCCGACTTTCATGAGAAAATATCACTTTCACGCTAACAGCCAAAGTGATATCGCGTTGCTCCTAGTAAAAGCATACTCGGTCAGAAGTTAAGCCCACTCGGATTTTACCAAATGGTCTAATATATCCGAGCTGGCATTAGACAAAATAAATTTTGGAAAATGCCCTGGGCATGAGAAACGAGATGAAAAAGGAAAAAAGAAAAAATTTCAAAATCATCTGGCATCCACGTACTCGATTACCGATAAAGAGAGAAGTCGATGAAAAAATCCCTAGGATTCTTAACCAACACCCTATTGTTTTCACCAGGCATACCAAACTTTCCGTTGTATACTCAATAACGGCCAAAAGAATTTGACGAAAAAATTTATTTCAACAAGGTGAACACACGTACACGTCTGTATACTCGCAGATGAGTATCGTAGCGTATCATAATAAAAAATTACGGTATTGGCAATGCGCGCTCGCCATGGCGAATATTAAAGGCCGTACACTGTGGACGAGAGCGGCTACTAGATCGGAGGCCGACTTTCTCTCCGTTGCGCGAATTACGTAATGGACATTGCAAACCGTGAGCCATTGGTCAGATACGAACCTCTTCTCTATAAATTCTTGAGTATACAACGCGCGAGGAGTATAAATCTAGAAGAATATAAATAATTAGAAGAAAAGTTTATCGAACGACTCACTGACTATTTCACGTGAAAGTCTAGTAAGTTTTGCGTAGAAATATTCATTACGGTATAGGACATCCGGTTGAGTCTGTAACACTTGTTGTCGGGTAAAATTTAGGACCAAATACAAACAACCGGCAATACAGTACGTGTTCCAGAATAAGGAAAGAAAAAAAATCTTTTTCTATCGCATTGCGTCGACTAAATCTTTCTTTTTTGTTTTTTTTTTTCTGTTTGCCCCCAAGTCACTAATTTCTTCACTAGATTCCTCTTCGTTTTTCTATACCTGTCCGTCTGTCTGTCGATCACTCGACACTAATTTGTAACTTGTGGAAAGACTCCCCCTGGAGGTTGGCAGGCCTGGCTGATTTAGCCGGTACGGTAAACTCGGGCCTTAGCCCTCTTATACCAACCTCTGGAGCGACTTCTCTACCAACCTAACTTAACTTCCTCCAGATGCAAGATGCGATGAGCTATTAATATGTAGACTCTATTTCCATCTTCAGTGTTTACAAGTTCGACGCTGCAGCTAAGCAGTTAAGCGGAAGTACGTTGAATCGGTTCTCCTCGATACCCTCGGCCTCAGGAATGTCTCTGGGATTAATGCAAAGTTGTCACAGGAATGTTGGTGAAATTTATTAAAAAAAAAAAACACTATTTTAGTTTTACGGTAAAAATGAAAACACCCTATTTGTTAACACGTGGGAGGTCGACGAATTTCTAACTATGCTGTGTATTTAAATGTAAGTAGTACCACATATAGGGTACTCTATGTGACCAGACTGTCCCCGTGTATACTATGTAACCCAGTGAACTTATAGCCGTACGTAAGTGCTATAATTGTGCGTATATAGGGGTTGAAGTAAGTGCGTGCTAGGACCGTGATAAAGATCACGTTCACGCGAAAGTGATCTTTAAGCGTCACGAGAACGATAGCCATGAAAATGTGGCCTTTTTTTTCATTCTCCATATCAGATCGACCTTTCATATCGTAAGGGGCGGGACGGGGGGGAGGAAAGGGGTAAATTAGGGGAAGAGGGTAAGAACGAAGTGCCATTGGTTGGCTAATGTACTAACTGGGCTGATCATACATGGGCGCCACTACTATAAATGTCATTGGATAATGTTGTCAGGAAAAATATATATAAAAGCCTGACAAAAAAAAAAGTAAAAATTGGATCTTATCACGTGCACCAACGTTCAATTTCTTTTATTTTTTGAAAATAATCATGTTGATTCTGGATATGAATTGAGCGTTAAAATTCGGACATTTACGTCGGAAACGTTTTAGGTCTTTATCGTGACCCCGTGACTTAGTATCGATTAGAGACCTTACTAGAGCAGTTATAAAATGGCAGAGTTTAGTGAGTGAATTTTTTCCTTTTCTTTTTTTTTTTCATTTTCCCTTCCCTTTCAAGATAAACAGCATAAATTATAGGTAAGTATCGGTGATTACGCGACGATAAAGCTCTGTACACAGTGACGTGGACGGTTCGAAAGAAAAGCACACAATATCGCATCGGCCGCCTAAAACGTATCAGAGGTAAACAGACTAATACAAATAACGATAGATATATAACTTAGACTGTTAGCCCGAATAAATATTATATATGATGTAATCCAGTTGGCGTTATCACTAGTGGATAATTTCATTTGAGATTTGTCATCAGCGCGACTTCGTAGTAGGCTTAGGTATAAAAAGGAACAATTAGGTTAATCAAGGATATTACAGTTATTTGAAACTTTGTGGCGGGGAGTGAAAAAGGGTTGACAATTATAAAAAAAAAAATATCGCCTAACGTGCTAATACAGTGGTACGAGAGATTAATTATTTTATTATTTTTTAATCGAAGTGCTCCAGCGAATCCGGAAATTCAGGACACCACTCGTTACTCCTGTCGCATCAGGTCAATTTCCACTTAGTGCTTTTTATTTGTTATTTATGCAAAAACATTTGTCGACCCTTCACAATCTGTCATTCGTATGCGAAGTGTTTTAAGTAGATACGAGTTGTAAGTATATATATATGGATCAGACAGTTGCAACAAGTTGCGTCATATGTTGTATATTATTGTTGTATACGAGAATAAGGAACAACGATGGTCCGTTGTTTGTGATTGTGTCGTACTATATAAGGAAGTTGTATAGTAGTTGACCTTGAACTTGCTTACCTTGTACCAGCCATGCGACAAGTCGTTTGTCACTTCCGGTGAAGATTGTCACGTGTCGATCTTGGTCCTCCTTCGCTTTCTGTTCTTGCGACAAAAAGAGTCTTAAGTAACAGGAGCGTTCCGATGAGATTTGTTGTTAACAAGAAACGATAAACAATAGCAACAGGAGCAACAAAAATATGGCAAAGAATAATAAAGACACGTTTCTTTTTTTATTTTTATTTTCTATATCCTTCAATATTGTTTCGAACGTATCTCACACACGTACGTCCCTTTTTTATTTATCGCGATTATTATCCTTTCGTAATTTGGCACTGTTCTTTAATAACGTAACGTACGGGCTAAAGTTTTCGCGAATTTTTTTATTTTTATTTTCTCTGGGCTATTTTACTTCTTTTTTTTGTCCTTCGGCGATATTTTTCACTCTTTTAACGGTGTCTCTACGTGAGTTCGCGCTGCTTGCACTTTTTGATAGACGAATTTTGAAAAAAAAAAACAAGGTTTTTACCATATGTACAGTGCCAAGGTACGTCCTTGCGTTATTAAAATCTTACAACCTTTCCCGATTAACACACTCTTGCCGGTCGCGTGGCGTCGCGTCGTAGTCGCTGGCGTCCCCGGGCCTCTTAGAGATATCGACAGTTCCGCAATCGCGTCGCGTGCAACGGGTGATCTGAGGGCGTCGCGGCGCCCGCAAGCCAGCCAAAGCGTCTCTCTGTAGGTGGGGACGCCGTTCGCAGTATCGTAGTTCTTTGGCATTTCCAGGAGTATCTATACTACCCTTGCTGTACTTTTACTTTATTTCATTTTTCTTACGTGTTATACCTGTGCCGACGATTCCTTCGTAATGGCGTCTACCTGTCTTGAGGATTTCAAATATTCCTGGCTATTACTTAAAATTGGATATGGATAATGGTTATTTCGATATCCGACAGCTTGCATTGGACAACGATTGGATTTTGTTAATTTAAATGGTACATTTATATTTTCAATTCATTCAATAAAATTAGTACAGTCCTTTCGGTCGTGGGTAGGTAGACGCTAATAAAAAAAGGTGTTAATACACTAAGCAGATTAATCAATTCTTAATTAGAATACTGAGAATATAATTTGACAAATTGCTAGAGATTTTGGCGAGTCATGATAAAGTCTCGCGCGTAGTGATTGCGAGGTGACACTTTTTCACGATTAGTCTGTCTGCTGACAGGGGTTGAATAGTCTGTGGATATAGAGGGTTGTCTTTGTGACGATCGAGTTCGTACAGCCCTGCCACGACGAGGATATACGAAGTTCGCCGAAAGTATCCGACGCTTTGTCTCGAGGCTGAGGGAGATGGCGCCTGCGCTCTCAGGACGAAGGGTAGCTCGAGCTGCGCTCGGAAAGCACGGGGGTGGTGAATATTGACGTGTCGCAGGAAAGCCAGGGGTGGGCCAGCAGGGTTAGCAGGTGGAAGGCTGGTCGAGCTGACTGAGGCCAAGGGCTCCTGGGAGAGAGAAAGAGAGAGGGAGAGAGAGAGAGAGAGAGAGAGAGAGAGAGAGAGAGAGAGAGAGAGAGAGAGAGAGAGAGATGGGATAAGGGAGAGTAAGAGACAGAGAGAGAGACAGGGTACAATCGTCGAGACTCGAAGAGAGCACCGATAGGGAGGAACGGAGTTACGGAGGGATGAAACGGAAAAATTCAAATAAAAGGGAGCGAACCAGGGTGAGATAGGAATGAGGGGAATAGGGGATGAACTGCTCTCTAGCGAGAGAAAAATCAACCCCTACAAGTAATGGAGGGTTCTCGAAAGAGGCAAGGCTCTCAACTGCGTTAGTGCCTACATACCTACCCCTTTCACTAGCCGAAGACCATCCCCAAACACTTTTACCTAGACCTATCGCCACCTCGTCCGTACCTATAAAATCCGTAAAGAAAAATCATCCCCGCGAATCTCCGAGCCACCTTTCTCGCGAAGCCTCTTTTGCAACCTGTAGATTCCAGGATTGTTGAAATTCCCCCCTCCCCCTCCCGCCACCCTCTGCCCCCGAAAAGACCGCGATTCGACACCTTCACAACCCCAATTCTCTTTATGCACCCTTTCAATGCAGTTTAACACCCCTTTCTTCCACCCTTTGCCCATAGGCATCAATTTCAGCCTTACCCCATCAGCGAAACTGCACTTTCCTCTAACAGTGGTATCACGTCACCCAATACAGCCACTCATTTGCAACCCCCTATGACCCGCCTCTATTATTATCACTATTGTACTGCGTTACGTATACGCAACGTTGCTTCTGTTCATTTCCTTGAGTAACAGTTACACTGCGTAGCTATTTGGCTGTTAAATTTACGGCAGAATAGTTTAGCATACCCATAGTCTATGTAACAGTCGTCTATACGCGTGGCGTCTGTACTATAGGGATTTTTCTACTGGCCAATGACAATGACGCTTATCGAGGCATATATATATTGTATGTACAGATTGTAAAAAGGCCTCCTGGGTCAGAAGTGATCGTAAGTCTTTGTGCGAGTTAGGCCAGCCAAGAGTCTCGTTTATTTTCTTTTCCATAAGCAAAAGATACTCGTTCGCAAAGCCATTACGAAAATCCGATCCTAGACCCGACGACCACATATTCGCTCTAATATCGGGACAAACGGCCGTACGAACGAACAATTATGGAAACTTTGAATACCTTTCGATCACATTATCCGTGCTGCTGCTGAAAAATTGTATATATATATATATATATATAAAAGAGATACTATGCTGCGTTATCTGTTCTATATAACATATAGGTATATATATCGTGTAAGAAATACGTCAGAGTGAATTCCTCGGAGAATCGAATCCTCGGCAAAATAAACTGATAGGGAAGAGAAAAGAACAAAGAGGAAATCCCTTTTCAAGCATCCCGGGAAAACTGGCGCAAAGTCGGTGGCGCTTTGGGACATTTATGGCGATGTTCAGGGCCGAATAAATAAGGGGGGGCGAGTTGAAGGTAGGTTGAAAGTAAAGAATCACTGACTAAATAGTATGTGGAAAGGGAGGTGGGAGAAAAGCACAAAGAATTTTCGTATCACGTTCTGCTTAATCGTTGGAATAATAAATAAACTTGCTGCGGCATTAAGGAAATTGCCTGTTCATCCATCATCCCTTCGGTTATCTACCATTCGTCCCATGCCTCCCCCAATAATCTGGGACACTTTCTATCAATATAATCAGTGCTGATTTCCTGACTTGGAATGACAGAATTTTACTGGAGATTTGTCTCCTTTGAAAATGAACCTCGAAAAGATATCCTTATGAATTCCACCGTGAATCCTCCGTGACGTAATTTTGACGTAAAGTGGATTTTCACTGTAGGGAAGTATCTATGACGTGAATTTTTTTTTTCGTTACCTCTCTCTTTTTCTTCATTTCATTTCCTTCCCTTCTTTCCTTTCTCCGCAGTTACGATAACCGCGCAGTGTCAAACCAACTTCGCTAGTGGATTCGTGAACGGTCCGTTTCCAATTTTGTGCAAACGAGCTGTCAGCCACAGCTTCTCGAAGAGGGGCCTTATCGAAGAGTCTTTACCGGCGGAATCTGACTCTGACAAATATGTCACCTGACACTTTCATACGACCCAAATCACATTGGAACTTTCTACAAACCGACAATACACACAGATCCCTGAAGACGGAATAGCGATCAGTATGGTAAAACATCTCCAGAGTTTATATCTAACGTATTACCACATAACAATTACATTCTAACATTTGCATAAACGTACCAAGTGTACAATGGTGTTCAAAAATAATTTTCATAACAGATCCCTCGTTAATAAACCCATATGGAGAATGACAAAGGGTTTAAGTCAGGGATTGTACCGGTCACGCTGTTTTGGGCTTCGGTTAAGGATAAAAAGCGGTTCAAGAATTTCATGGCAGAAAGACTCGTCATGGAGGGGTGGTTGAGTGGGAAAGAAAAGAAAAATGAAGTAAACGAAAAATCAAGGAAGAAATAAAACGTTTGGGGTTTAATAACCCAAGAAAAGTTCCTGACCCGTGACTCGTCTTGGAAGCCGGTCCAACAAGAATTAGCGAATCGTCCAAGCATGCCAAGAAGTTATAGCTATCTACTATATATACTAATATACTATAGAGTATATACTATATACTGTAGAGTATATACTAGATACTGTAGAGTATATACTATAGGGTTCATCGGGTCGTTCAAGAAAACGCTTGTCCATTTGACAATGGGGTTAAATCGGTAAGTAGAATGATAAAGGTCTACCTAAGTTACCTATAGGGACTTTGACTTCCTTCTACTTTCTGCTCTTTGCTCTCCCTAATGCACCCCTCGACTTCCACAACCCTTTGAACCCGAGTCAATATAGCGAGAAACGTCGTCGGCCAACCGTTACGCCCTTTAAACGGGATTCTTAGAAAGAAACTTTAATTCTCTTTAGCGTTAATTCTCCTTCCTCAGTTTCTCACTTTTGCCCAATTTACAAAAAAAAAAAAAAACGAAAATAAAACTGGGTACAGAGAAAATTCTGGGCACGAGCAATCAGCGGCGATAAAAGCACCGGTACTTTTTATCATGGTGGATAGCCTAATGGATCTCTTTTTCTTTGCTTTCGTTTCAAAAAAAAAAAAAACAGCTCCGACGGAACCTGGAAACGAAGACAAATCGTCGCATCGACGTAACATCCGGAAAGTTCAGACACTGCGAATGGAATAAATGGTTTGTCGACTATTTCGCGCGTTGTCTTATCTCCACGAGTCTGTGCATACTAAGATGTATCTACTGTCGTCTGGGAAAGCGTTACGAAATAGAATATCCAGTAGTGAATTTTCGATAGGAGTTGTTGCCAGGAATAAAAATACTGAGATAACTGAAACGCCCTATAAATTAATATAACGATATGTATATACATATATGCTTAGAGGATGAGTCGAATAAATAAAATAAAAATAATATATCCTGTATTTCCATAGAGGATTCTGCAGATCTTACTTATCTACAGGGTGTAAGGATGTATTTAATCAGGATCTAAGAAAAGCTATATTCGTAGGTTATATACCTGCACGCTACTTGTACACAGTGGTACGGTTTACAAGTCGGTAATAAGATAGGAGACTCGACAGAATTTTCCATAGGGCAAACGGGGGGTTTCTTGCACAAACAAGAAATGCAATTTCCAGAATGAAACTGCATAGTTAAGTGACCTAACCTATTTTGCACGGGAGAGGAAAGCAGTGCACGTGCGTTACAGGGACGCTGGTTTACTGACTGAGATGAGGCGCCACAGTGTCAAGGGGGGGTGGCGGGGCGCCACTGAGTTCTCGAGTAGCAAAGGGAACGCAGCGGATGTTACGCCTGTTTGCATGGAACCTATGTATTTGCAGAGTTGGAAATTGAACGCTGGGAACTACCAATATTTTCTATTCTTTTTTCATTTTCATTTGTACCTACAGCTATCACTTTGAATCTTCTTTCATTTATTCCGTTTATATGAAAAGATCGTGCGTCGGTATATAGCGACAGTATCGAAAAGAGAAGAGGCATAAGTAAGTAAAGAAAAGTCACGCGCCTGACTGATCTAGAAAAGAAGATGAACGCAGGAGCCTTCTTAGCGTAGTAACGAGAACAAAAAGCTTACGAGGAATGTATCTTGAGTAAATTGAATCTTAAAATCACGTCTCAGTCCTGCTGCTTTTCAATTTTGTTACGAAATTTATTAGTTTAATTTTCAGAGCACACAGCGCCCTCTCGGCATACCGACTGTATCTCAGGGGCGGCCTAAGGGGGACAGGAAAAAGTGTGACAGTGTGGCTGTAACGTGGGTGAGACGGGACGGATAACAAACTGAAAAAAAAATGGAAAAAAGTAAAGAAAAAATATTTAGATCTCTTACATACCATGGCTGAACTTCGATACTGCTACGTATTACGCACTGTATATATGTTACCTAAATACAGGATTCCAGAGGCCTACTGTATATGTACACAATAATACGATACGAAAGGGGCGTCTCTCAATGATTTAATATGCCGTCCAAGCAAAGCAGTGCCTATACCTACCTACCTACCTACCCTGTTTACATTCAGCACCCTTTTATGAAAAAAATGTTGCCCTCGTTGCTCCCTCTAATTCGTAGCCCCAAACAAAATTTTAGTGCTCGCGAGACCACAGTTACTTCCATACAATTTCATTAGGAGCCTCTATAAATTGTACAAGAGATGACTCGGGGGAGGAGGAGAGGGGGAGGCGACCCCTGCCCGAACCCAGGAACCGCAAATTAACATGGTCAACAAACAAAATTTCTTTGCGTCGAATATCAGCCCTAAAAATTTATTCACGTTATTCAATCTGTCATGGAGTTAAATTTTCATTTTAAACTCCTACGTAAAATTTCAAGTCCATTTCTACATTATCCACCCTGTATAGCTCTGATAACAATTCACTCGTATACCCAAACTCATTTTCCCGACAGCGTCTACGTAATTGTCGGATTTTCCCTGTGTATGCCCCAATTTTTTTTTTTTCCTTTTTTATTACGACTTTTTACCCTCTATCCCTTAAACAGTACTATGGTTCGATATTGTGTCGAGTAAAACGCACAATAGAGTTTATAATTCGTATCGGTATAGGAACTGCGTACGGTGTGTCGTTAACGAAATGACACTATGAGACTTTTAGCCCTTCTCGTGTGGGGTGAATTTACCCCACAATATGAACGCACTCCGTATCCCAGCAATTATAGGCTTCGCTACGTTATACAAAATGGTTCACGTGCTATACGTATGGCGAGCGTCCGTGCGTGGGAAATATTCAGAGACAATGCTCTTCTGTAACAGTCCTGCACGATCCATTGTGTATCCTATGCTATACTGTTACATGGGTTTACATGTAACTTCTTAGAATCATGATATCATGAGAATCAACCCAGTTTCTTCCTTCGTGCCAAGTACGTCTTAGAATCAGTCAATACACAAATGCATCTTCAGGTCTATGCATTGTTGTAACACAACTAGCTTAAGTATATTTATTCGCATGTAAAATATGTAATATATTCCGTTTACTGTGGTACGTCTCACGTGTATTAAAATTCATAGAAAATTTGACCTAACCTGTTTTTCTTATGGTAATTAGAAAATCCTTATGCTTCGTATATTCGTTCGTACGTTATACTTTTTTTTGTTGTATTTACGTATAAATGTTTCTTTGAATTTCTTCATCTCGCTCGGCTGCTTCTCTCCAGCGTTAAGGCGCCTCTCACGAGTGTTGAATAGAAGACTATATCGTAAACGCCCGTGAAAACGTCACTTAGCCAAGGAGACGACGCTTCGCTTGCTTAGGCCAAGTTAATAGGGAAGCTTAAAGGCCTGTCCGCAACGCGGCGGACTTTCCGGCACTGTGCACGGACCGTGCATGTACCGCACTGCGACATCCTGCTATTCGTATTCGGACTCGTCATAGGGTCAAGTGGGTATCGTTATGCTTTAAGAATTTTTTAAGAATAATTAGTACATAAATATTTGTTAAGCTTTCAGTACGGAGACTCGTAGAATTAATGAGATTAAATTTGTATAAAGGATTTATGGCTCATAATTTTTCGACAATTTCTTTATCGACAGTCACTCCCATTTGATTATTATGCCGTGTCACTACAAGTAATGACCTTATGGACGATTATTATTCCACCGCAGGAAAGGACTGCATTTCGTTCGATATTGCCTGCATTTACGTTTTTCGGTCTAGCCACCCCAATGAACCCCTCTACGTAGTAATTTATAAAATCACGACTTCGCAGTAATGCATCCGAACATTATTCACTGCTTCGACGTCAAGTATGTTCGTTTCAGATTGAATAAACAACGTGCCGATAATTTCTAAGCCGACGAGTTGATACGGATAAGGTTATCGAGAGTCGCATTTATTGAGTATTGTTGAAGTAAGTTTTTACAATTGTGAGTCGACGTCGCGACGTTACCCACGGTAACTCGAGGAATATTATTATTATGGCAGCAAGACACCGCTTGAGAATTTCAAGAATGTTTAAAATATTTCTTGAAACTTGTTAGAAAAACGAATCGGATATTCTTTTGTGAAATTCCGACAGTGTCATTGGATCCCACGTTTGTTTAACAATACTCTGATTTCGCGAAAAAAAAAGAGGGGAAAAAAGTGAAGGAAAGAAAAAGGTACCCGGTACGAATAGTCCCTAGGCACTTGGGATAATTACGTGGATACGTGATACGCCCCTGGCAATGAGGCGCAAAGGATTAGAACGGAAATATGATATTTCGCACGTTTCAGGAATTTTGAAACTCACCCTTAGATTTCATCCCCTTGCTAAACTTCCTTTAAGGTTCTTCTGTTCGTCTGATTTCGTCTTTTTTTTTGTTTCCTTTTTGCTTCCGTCTTTGTTTATCTCTCTCTTTCTCTCTCTATCTCTCTCTTCCATTTCCTCTCCTATCGAACTTTTAACATCCCCTTTCTCTTTTTTTTCTTCGTGTTCCTTTTTTTACCCTCATGGTTTAGGATTACGTTTCAAATTAACTGAAGCCTCGTGAGGCTCCTCTGGGAACGCCTGGGATGTATTTATAACGGATGTCGTCTCGACTTACCCACACACGAAGTACCAACCACCAAGCACGAACTCACCAACAACTTTCGCCGTTTCAATATTGTACGCGCGTCTTATTACGGTCTGCGATTGAAAAAAAAAAAAAAAAAATTCAAGCGTCCGATACTATACCGTCGTATAATTGCGTCCATTTATTCAATAAGCTACTTAAAGGCGTAACAGAAGAATCATCAATTTTCTATAGTGCATTACCGTCCAGTTGGTGCAACATTAATAGACCACGAATTCAAGGAATTACCGTCACTACTGTGTAGATCGTGGCTTCGCTCGAGCGCATCAAATATTTACGATTCTACTCTAGATGTTCCATAGGGGTTCCATAGCACTCTCCGATGTGCTACCCCATACGAGGGTTGATATTACGATCGTTAGTAGAAATCAGGAATTCGAATGCCAAACCGAGTACAGTCTCCGAAACAATTATTTGATTCAAATAAATATTGAAAAGGAAGTAACGTAAAATAATCGACCAAAGCTTTCGTTTTGAATAAAAAATACAAAATAAATCATATAAAAAAAGTTCGATACCTTGAGAAAAAAATATTTATATGGTAAAACGATTTATTTTTCATTTCATGTATGAATCTGTGTATGAACATATGATATATATATAGAATTTATAATATATTATCACCTGCAGGATATCGAGAATTATATATTCAATTGTCCTCGCGAGCTTCCATTGTAATATCAATCTATGATTCTTATAATAATCCTTGATAGAAATCCAATATCGAAGCTAATAATTTACCGATATCAATGGCACGTATAAATTGAATGGGACAAAAAAATAATGTGAATAAAAAAAATCTTTTGAAATTTGCTTTTCAAACCTGTATACTTATAACGTATACCTGTATACATTGGTGCATTGATATTACGC
This sequence comes from Hartigia nigra, assembly GCA_031001745.1. Lineage (NCBI taxonomy): Eukaryota > Metazoa > Arthropoda > Insecta > Hymenoptera > Cephidae > Hartigia > Hartigia nigra. The sequence goes on from JARPRG010000374.1 coordinate 2,073,805, forward strand.
AGTAATATGCATATTACCACTTGCATCGTACCTTACCTATTCGAATGCATTAATGCGACTAAATGCATCATAATATCGCAGGAACCCTTCCACTGGCAATACCGGCCGCCATGACAGTGTCAGGCGATCGATCGTCACGCCTCCAGTTTGCTGGTGACCAGTCCATAAATCATCCAATTACGATAATCCAACTGAGGCTGGATGCAATCTCGTGGCTGCGGCAGCATAGTCGCTATTAAATTTTCCAGTTGCGAGGGCGTCCTGGGATTTCAGAAATCTCGACACTTTCCCTGTGACTACGTTCACGTTTGAACAACATGACTCCATCTTTATTTTTATCCAAATACGAGAGTAACATCGTTACCAAAACCATATTAAATAAAAATATCGTGGTACTAGTGAAAAACCCATACTTAAGCGATTTCCCTGAATTTTATGTAAACATAGAAAATGTACACTACTCTCTTGAATTACTTAAGCCATTGCAAATATTGTTTAACGATAAAATAGAAAGATCGATAATATATTTAGTTCTTTGATCTTTTGCCGTTATTCGTAGAACGTTTTATTAATCCATTTCAGGTTGATAACCTTGAAATTATTGAAAATGGTATTATTGTTATTCTATGAAGGTCAAATATATATGTATATATAAATATGAATATATATTATTGCGTTCGTCAATAAATACCAAATAACTCGTCTACTCTTCATATTTATCGATTTGTGGAAATCAAAAGCTTGTACTGAAAGTGAAGACGATAGTTGAATATTCAATGGCTGTAGCGCCGGTTGTCTGTACAAGACACGAGACTCGACTGAATCTCTTGATGGTTGCCCCTTTTTTTCTTATGGAGCAAAGGTACTGCCATTGGTGGAATAAATGTCGCTAAAAAAAAATACAAGCCGTCGCTAAGGGTGGCTCATGTCAATCGGCTAGTTAAGAGAGCTAAGAATTCCAGGAAGATTTCTTAGGGGTTGATCCGAAGTTCGGCAAACCCATCAAAGGGGGCTTAAAAGGGCTCGACTTATCGGAGAAGTGTCCTACGTGAGACATAGCGACACCACGGACTGAGAATGTTTGCAAGGGTGGTTTTTCGTTCCTCAGATAAGACCTCAGTGGTCGAGTGTCATGGTAGGTACCATTCCACCCCCTATTGGTAATTTTCTAGCTACACCCTCTCTTGACATGAAAAACAAAAATACCCAATCTCAACCGAGTTCCAAGTCAAGGGTAGATATAGGTACGAGACATCGGCAATCCTAAGTCGGATCTTGAGGCAAGGGGTGAAATGAGTAAACAAACGCATTTGAAGGGGATGAAATGTCGAGACTCGTTTTGTGACGTGGATTTCAACCCTCGATTCTAAATCCCGTACAAAGGTGGAAGTCTATCCTTTAGTAGGTAGATATAGATAGGTAGAAAAACTACCCCTAGTTTACTATACCGAAATCAGACTGGGTTTTATCACGATTTGCAAAATATCACCAAATCCACCGACTCCCTCAAGATTATGGTGATGCTGTGTATCTAAGAGAGTGGGTAGGTTGGGGTGGTCCAGAGAAATAGGGAAGAACTTGAGGATTCAGGATCCCACACTCGCTTTATAAGGTACGACCCTCGTAAAATGATGGCATGACTTACGACTCAGCCTCCTTTCCCGCCCCCTTCTGTATCCTATATACACACAAAAAATACCCATAAACGTAATGGATATAGGTGACGCCACCTATTTCTTTAATCTTCCAAAAGGCCTCCTGAAAGATTTACAAAATCTCCTGCAAAACAGGGGTAGTTTTTATTATTCGTTCTTCTTCTTCGGGACGATTGAAAAATCGACTTCGCCACTGAAGACAAACGCAGCCACCGTTTTATTCGGTAGAAAATACACTTAATATTTTTTTTTACTACATATCTCTCTGACACCTTTGTTTCTCATAACGTATGTGATTGTATGGCTGTCCTTTATATAATTAGCAGTTTCCCTCTTTTACGAAATAACTGGATAGCTGGTAACCCAATCCGAAGGAATTAAGCGCTTTAATGGTCGTTAGAATGCAAATGGACAATGTTCGCTAACTGAATGTGTACTAGCATATACGTGCACGTATATAGATACAGGCATATGTATAATGACATATACACAGTATATACAAATGTGTTGCATACATGTATTATGCATGGAGGCCATAATACGTGGGGACAATGCACGTATATATATATATGTATCTCTGCAGCAGCGATAAAAAATATAAAAAAAGCAATACGCCAACAAAGTTCAAAAATACTGTGAAAAAAAATGTGTTACAAACAGTTAAGAAAAGTTTGCAAATCCCTCGCTCCCTCCTCCCCCGTAACCCCTACCGCCGATAACAGGCATAAAATAGGGAATAATTCAAATTTATGCGGAAAACTTCAATTATACATTGTCCTTCGAACTCTAACCCAAATGCGTATTACGCTTCTTCGCACCCTTAAAGATATCGTTCATAATATTATATTGAGCTTATCGGAGCTTATCGGAAAGTAATAATTGTTATTATTATTTTCTGTCACTAGTTGCCATGACAAAAGTCACGTGTCCAGTATACACTTCAGACACGTTCACGACGTCTTCGGTCATGCCGGTATGTACAGGACGTATTATCCATTGTGAAGGTACCTTTAGGGCAGAATCGAGGAGTCGCGAGACTCGACACGAGTGGCATCGCCGAGTGGTAGCATGAAGCATAATACATCTCAATTCTGCGTCAGACAGCCTCGGGTATTCATAGCTGTAGAATCACAGAGGTCGGACGAGGCACAAGATGGGGTAGTTTCTGCGGTGGTGACGATGGGGTAGGAGATGCCAGGCCTCAAGAGTGATTGTGAATAAGAAGGACGAGCATAGCGAGACCAGGGAACGTAAAAGAAAGAGGGAGAAAGAGAGAGGCTGAAGATGTAATTTATTGGCGTGAACTCGGAAATAGAATCCGTACTTCGATTTTCGGCATCCCTGAACGCGCGACCCAACCCGGTTTCCATCGTACGACAGATGGTCTCGCGGGATAATAATAAAAAGCAAAGACCCACTACCCCCCCCCCCTCCCCTGCTCACCCTTTCCCCTTTGCAGAATAATCCTCGACCTCGCCTCATCGTCCCCTCGCATATACCCACCCCTGACAGAACCTATAATTTCGCCTGGGGACTTTTATCGCATTTCATGAGGCTTTGTCCTAGAGAAAAATGGGGACAGTGCCTATACCTCTCTCCGGCACCTGGCCAACAATTTTTTTAGCTGCGTGATTCCTGTTCTTTTTTGTTTTGGTGGATATAAAATATTACATTGGACTTTCGATGGATATGCTATAAGTAATTTTGTGTTAGAGATTTATCGTGTGTTATAAGGATATGCGCTAATTATATAGTGACTGGTACTCTGTTATATGCAATGTATAGCGTATGTAGTATTTATTATGTTATATACTGCTATTTATTATACCATATGTATACTCCTAACCCTGAAAGTCCTAGAAAATCCTAGGGGAAATTACTAGTTCGTAAGGGTGGTTATTAGGGGACATTAAGGTTGGGCTTAGTCTCTTTCGATTAATGGACTCATGTAGTCCAAAGGTTTGATGATCGGATAAATTTTCTACTTGCGAAAAAAGAATTCTTGGTGATTCTTTGATGACGCGCAATTATCCTACTTTAGGTTTATTCGCTTTCACGGTTTTCGTTATCGTCCTCCGCCAGAGCGAATTTGCTGGGATGAGAGACGAGAATACGGAATTCACTAGGCGATAATACCGTCAATCTGTCGCCTTGGCTAAGACGACGTCGTATCAGGAACGTCCGTGGACTTAATAACGTCTGGGACACCATGGCGACCATTATCCTTAAGAGCATATTCGACGCGCTCTACAGCTAGACACAATGACGCCACACCAGGGCACCTTCAGCTTCTCTATGTTGCTTCAGTGTTATCGTCCTAGGGACATAAACTGACCGTTCGCGTGGCCAATATAATACCGTAGGTCCTTACCGATCTGTCCTATAGGACACCATTTTATGCGTATTGCTTTCAGCTTCGCAGAGGATCTACGTGATACGTGGGAAATCAAGATCATAACTATGCATTGTGGGAAAATTCTTTAGATCCAACAGAAGCGATGCAGTAAATTTTAATAGGAGTTTCACAAAGTTCCACTTCATGTATTCTCATACCGCCAAGACATTTCACTTAAAAATATACCAGTGTATAGAATTTCCGTCGTGGAGGTCAACGAAAAATGTCTCAAGAGATCTATAGACCTACAGACCCTAGAGACACTTGAGACTCTTTTTTTTTTCTTTTTCTAAGCCATTCTCAGATGTTGCGATGTACACTTTTTTTTTCTTCCCGTCAAGGTCTAAATATTTATTCTTTTTTTTTTCTTGCTTCTTCTTACCGCATTTCTTCTCCTGACCATCACGAACCGACCGACATCTTCTGTACGACGTCCACAGAAATAGCGTCTTTTATGACGCTACGTTCAGGTTGCCGTGATGCTGCCGAAACAGGGCCGTAACACGTGTTAATGTTTATGCCAGGGCCCCGAAACGCTTTAGTACTCTTCGTGGGAGGTTAAGAGATAAGCGGATCCCTTAAAACAGAAAAGCAAGTTTACCTCGTGCTGGAAAATACCATTATTCCAAAATCGTATAGGTTATGGTTATCCAGAATCAGCTGACGGATAACTTTATATAGTGCTCGTATAACAAAGAAAGAAAAGGAATGTTACCATTCGTAGATACAAGAAATTCTTACAGACTCTTATCCATACACTTACACCAATTCCATATAAAGACTACTAGACGGAGTCAGACAAAGCAGTTTTCAATTGTCTATTATAGAATTGTCTAGTATCAAAGTCCTCTGGCAATTAAAAAATAAAATTTTACCTTACCTTGGCCATATCAAAACACTGAAAGAACCATAGAAAAATACAAATGGTTTCAATGGAATATCAGAGAACTACCGAGAACAATAGATCCAATATTGTGCGATCCAATTCCGTAAATGAATAGTAACATCAAAGAGAATATTTTGCAGGGTCAAACCGTCTTCTACTATTCCTCAGCATACATATATGTACTAATAATACAATCCTAACATTACTACGTATATCTATAGACACAGAAGTCCTTCGTTAACAGATATTCAGGTCCCAATAGATTACCAAATATAATTGTATGTACTAGAAACTTGGCTAGACTGAATATACTATAGCTCGATATACGTACAATTAGTTAGTACATAGAACTATGGCAATGAAGAATCTCTGCATCGGACATGTAATTTATTGCACAGTTAAAATGTCCTGCTGTGGTTATCGAAGCATCTATATACATATACAAGCAAATGAGGTAATCATTAATAAATCCCTCAGGCATGTTTGCTTAATCGTCAGGATATCCCGTGGCGAGTTTTCCAAGGATCAGACGGATGGATTAACTAAATGGAGAATGTCGTTCGTAAGCGAGAAACAAATGTATTTTTTAATAGCCGTGTCACTGCCAGATCCGAAACTTTAATAGACGGGAGTCTACGTCGCTAGCTAGAACAAAAACTTCTATTAACAATAAGGAATTCAACTTCAGGATATTTTTTATTGGATCGTTCAGCTATTCTGACTTGTCGCAGACTCCGATTCCGTTTTGCCTTGAATAATATAGATGTTGCCAAAGAACGTTCCGCTTACTGTGCAGACATTTTGTTAGCAATGAATTACACAGTGCATTTAAGGTAGTGGCAGGTTTCTTTGTAGATATAAATTCAATGTGCTTCTATAAGCGAAACTCCATCTAGGCATGTAAAGCCAAACCACTTGTTGCTGACTATAGGCCATTTCAAATATAAACAGTTTAGTTTTTACAGATATATACTGATATTATGAATTTTCAGGGGTATCGGTGTAAGCGTCTTATAGAAATTTTGATTTCGTTCTTTTTTCGCGCGCGTCAACGTTAAATATACGACACGAAAAATGTTTTCGTGAAAACACACGAATCGTCACATTTATTTATTTATTTTTTTATTTTTTGTTACTTAATCCAATGACAATTGTATTGTATTACAGTATATAGAAACTATTTCGAGGCATTAACCGGTTCGGGAACAACTTTCACTCTTCGCTCGTTTCACGCATCCGCCATTCGTTTTATAAATACAAACGTTGTAATGACCTGTATATTCTATTATTTTTATTTGCATATGATGTATCGAATGTAATTTTAGAACGATACGTAAAAAAATTATAATAACACAGATACACGGTTTTACACTTCTGGCTGTTTTCATAAATATGCATATAAATTTTGAAATCTCTTATGGAAAATTGTACGGTTGATCGGGAACACTAGTCGTATATTAGAATCTCTCGTAAATCTTATTTCGCGTCTATTTCTCGATGCCGATTGAGACATTCTCCATATTAGGTCTTTTATCGTCAGTATCCTTACTATATAGACCGATGTGTATGTATAAGAAATGAAAAGAAAAACAAGAAAACGAATGAAGAAAAACACGCCTGACTGAATTTATAGCCTCGTCTGTCGGTCAACTTCTCTGGTCGGTCAATTTACAAGAAACTTCAATGGCAGAGTTATCCTTTTCGTTCAAGGATTTCTGGCGCAATCGGATGAGTATCTAAGTGGAGAATGACTGGCCGGATGAGTCGATGTTCGAAATACATAAATTTTTAACTCAATTAACGAAGACAATACGTCATAAGAAAGCTATAATAATATGATATATAAATAAAGGTATATTTTATTACAAAAAATATTATACAGCACATCGAATACTTTGTTACTACTGTACCCAGTATTTTACAAAATTTCTGTAATAATTTATATCTTATTCCAAAGAGAATTTTCATTAAATGGACACGCTTCGTTTTCATAGTAACTTTGTCCCTTATTCTCTTTTTGTTGTCCTTTTTTTTTTCTTTTTTTTTTCAGTATTTCCCTTTTACGTGTCGCGCGATACTATTTTCACGGTACAAGCTAGACGGGCAACTGGCAGAGATAGTAAGAGAGACAAGGAAGATATAAAATCGAAAGAGAAAAAAAGATGAGGAAGGATGACTGAAAGTCCTTTCACAGCTCAGAGCTAATTTGCATCGCACAGCTAACAGATGTTGAAACTCAAACGTCCCATCGTTTTATTTAAATTCCATTACTCGGAATAATAAAGCGTTTTTCTTGGCATATCAAACGCCCGAAAAACGTAAGGAAAAATGGTCTCTACACCGTGTCTCGTTGCTCTTGCTCCGGTCTCTTCTTCCTTCGCATTGGGTCTGCAAAAAAAATGTTTCAATATTTTCAAGTGAGTGTTTTCTGCGGAGAGTCTCTGTTACAGTAGATGAATATATTACCTTGGTACCTTTTTCAGGTAGCAACCATGGTAACACCCTTAGGTATTTGACCCTGGTCGTACAGCCGAATAAAGATGGTTCCAAGAGAAAACATTGAGAAATAAAGAATGAAGTTGTAGAAGAAAGAAACATTGATCGAAACAAAGAGCAAAATCGATAAAAATAATTTAATCGATAATAAGTATCACGTACTAAAATAGTAGTATTTCTGTTATTGTGTATCGGTACTACTATTATTGCCTTGAAATTCCTGATGGTTTCCTGGAGCATGAATGAAGCAAGGCGAAGCGCATCTTTTTATTTTTCTCGAATTCCTTACTTAATGGTCAATAAAAAGATGATCGTAACAATGGTTGACCTTGGCGATTTTTTTTTTGGGCAATAATGGAATTCGCAGATCCCATAAGAATGAATCATAGGTGGCGTGTAACCCGTGGCCAGTGGAGTGGCAATGCTGGAGGCTTGGATTGAATCTGGTTGGCGGTCTTGTGGACTAGCTGAGGTCATGGGGGTCAAGGCGGTGAGGGCGTTCACCAGAATTGGCTTCTCTTCTAGAGGGACCATTCTTCGTATCCAATGTGACGTATAATATACCTTCAGGAGGCTATAGGTCGCTTCAATAGTTGAGGCTGAACTGGTCAGACGTCATTCAGTGAAAAGTTGCAAGACACAAGAGAAATTTTTCTATTTAATTGCATTTTTCAAAACATTCGAAACGCCTTTTACTCTTTGTCTTGCTTCCTTTCTCAGTTAAACCGCGTTTATTAATTTAGCCCTTAACGGGGTCGATGACCTCTTTTAAAGATCGCTGCTTCCGGGTGTGCCGCGCGAGAACTCCCGTCGTTAAGGAACAAATTAATTGAGTGTCTTAATCAAAGAGAATTGCCTTCGCCATTTGCCGCGTGTACTTAGCTATGTATATACTTACCTGAAACCTTGTACGTTTCAGGCCTGGTTTACAAAAAGGATTAATTGCGACACTGTATTATGTATATTGGTATATAAATGGAAGAGGCGATAATTGTTCGTGAGAATGAAACAAATTAAATCCATATGTAAAAAGAAAAAACGTGCGCATGCGCACCTCGGATACGGAATGATAATAAAAAGTGGCAGAACCAGTTAAAAATGGCCAATAACCAAGCCACTGGCTCGCAATTCCAATTCATAAATTCAAGAGTATCGCAACCAACGACATGTTGTCCAAATTAAATGGAATTAATGACCTTTCGCCGTTTTTCATACTCGTGTCCAGTCACCCCCACGTGAAAATCGTTTTTCACTCCTACGATGAAGAATTATGGCAAACATACTGTGACGACGAGGTATCGGAAAAGTGTTGAACAATGTTTCAGATTTATAAACAAGATGCCAAACAGATTTTGACATTTTAATTGCATTTACCAATCAATTTGTCGACATTATCGAGTAAAAGGATTCAATAAACCACGAATTAATATATATTATTCGTAATTAATTTTAACGTGACATTTAGAATTTTTCATTTTTTTTTTTAACGGTACAATAATGATATTTGTTATATAACAACTGTATTAAATAATATAAACTGTTGATCCAGAGAGAGAGTTTATATTGAAAATCCGTATAATCGCATATTTAATATATTCCGGTTTATTAAAAATTGAAAGGATTGTATACACTCGCCTGGGTGGTATGAATAATGATAAAAATATTCACTATGAGGGATCCAGCATCCATTAAAATTTCATATGCATTCAGTTCTATATCAAATTCTTGTGCAATTCTATGACGGCTCTTTTAACTTTACAAATTGCAATATGCAATATAGATCCGAGTTTGTATTTGCAAAGATTATTAACTTTCATATACAATACAAGAAATAAAGCATTTAAACTTAGTGTATTCGTAACGAGAACAAGCGAGACTGATGAATATAAAATGTTTCATACAATACCAATATCTTTTGTCATTAGGAATATCCCGGTAAGAAACTAGAATAGCAATTTATTAAGATTTCCATAATTTCAATGGTCCTTTTCAGTCAGGTAGATGCGACGGGACAAAAAGATGACTTGGTCTAATTAATTAGTACAGAAGCATCCAAAGGGAAAGGAAATCTCGATCGATTTCACGTGCTCAAACGAAACCAGAAGTCGAATTAATTATATCGCAGAATAACGGAGACTCCGAGAACCAATTTGATAAAGTGTAAAGGACTAATGTACGTGGAACTTTAAGAAACGTAAATACCACCAGTATAATTCATTGTTTGTTCCTCATTAGCAGCAGCTGCTGCCTCTTAATCAGTAGTGGACGACAAGTTTCAAGTGACTTGTCGGACGTTATATTACATTTCTCCTCTATTACATATACTTCTCCCCTATAGCGAAGTAACGTTTTCCTTTAGAGTGTAAAACACAAGTTAAACATCACAGGGTAAAATCTCAATGTTCCGGAAATAAAAGAATAAGCAGAAATGTGTATCCGTGAGTACAAGCTTCTCAGATAAATGTATCTGGATGCTGCGAGAGGAGCACAGGAAAATCTTTGAGGTCACAAAGATTTGTCCTTACGTATGTACTAGTGCACGCGATATCCTGCAGGACTTTTAGGACGCGATATATTCTAATATCGAGTAACGAGACTTCGTGTTATCAGCACCTCCGAGGATTGGCTCAAGGAATAGGAAGAAGTTCGCTTGGATTTTCTTGGATTTTACGTAAAAGAGAAAACGAGTACGAGAGAGGTTAGAGGGTTAAAGGTCAAGACGAGAAAATATATATATGTATATCCAGCCACCCTTAGGCGAGTACATGAAAAGGGGACAAGAGCATTAAAGTAGTCTAATCCAAAATGCCATTTTCCAATTGTTGGAAAATATTATTGATAATATCTATCAGTGTGGGAAGAAAAGTGGCCATTTTTGTTGATAAGGGATTGATTTTTTTTTTTATTCTCGAAGGACGAATAACCCTTATGCCTTTTGGGTATAACCTAACTCACCACCCACTCGTCCTTGTACATTTTTGTTTTTTCACACACTGCGTCAATCCTTGTATACGCGTGCCTAAGCACTGTATATTTGCAAAGGAAGAAGCACACTTGCCTTTTGGCAAATCTTTTATTCAAGGGAAAAAATTTGTGCTGTTCATATCGAAGGTTTAACGGGACTCCTTACATTTTGTTCTTTTCTTTTTTTGCAATTATATATTCATCAGGCAGCTTAACGGAGGGTGCGAAGGACCTTCGTTATATAGGTAGCATAGGAAGAATTTTGTTGGCTTATATATGGTATATGTATATAGTATTCTGGCTCAAATAACTTTAATAGAATCATTGCATTTTGATGTTTCGGGTAAGGTGGTTTGGTTGTTGAACAAAATTATAACTTTCAAAATTCCTTTTTTTTTATTTTAATCTCCTATATCACGGTATATTTCGTAAAAGTGAAAACGTGTTGTGAAATATACTTATTCTTGCTCTCGCTAGTCGAAGAAGAGCAGATTATTTTGTTAATCATATTTTTTCTTTCTTTAATCAATTTTTATTCCTAGCATCTTCCGACGATCTTGACTGGGATCTCGTAACGGTCTTGTGAGATTTAACGATTCCTTTCAAAATTTACGTAGCCTTTCACCAGAAGAGTAACAAACATCGTTCGTGACCACATTCACGGCTAGTCGAGCTAAAGATTTTTGAATTACTTAATATATATACGAAAAGTCAATCCTGTCGCAACGATATTTCGAAATTCTTTTTTTCGCGGGTCTCATGAAAGTTCGCACGAAAGAACATTTTTTCCGTGAGGCTATAAGAAAAAACTTGCTCAAAGAATCGAGTGGAGAGGTGATATCCTTCCCAAGGAATATGATCATAAAAGTTTTCCCCTAACACCAAGAAAATCACGTGTCTCAAAATATAGAAATAACAATTTTCGATCAAAATCTCAATGCTATCAGCATATTGCATAACTGCAACATGCAACTTCGAATAAAAACAAAATCCCGTAATCGTAGGTACGATAAATTTTCGAAATATCTCCACGAAACAATTTTTTTATTTTTTACACAAAAGAAATCTGTCCGACGCTTCCATTTTTATTGTTAAAATTAATAGCAAAAATGGTAGTTTTAATATATGAAAATATAAAAAATAACGTACTTTAATTACAGATACAATAGAAAGAAGCTAAGCGCTCATCTAGTTGCCTGATGCGATATATATATATACATACTTCGCTCGAAAGTAGCGTATAAAACGTAATGTTAAAAGTGAATTTACGTAAGAAGGTATATATTGATATAATCGCACAAAGTGTCCGGAAAGGAGAGTTCCGTCGGCACTGGGAGATTCTCTTTCACTCGTGTGGCTGCCAGAGCAGGGAAAGCTAAAGCGATCGAGTGAGAGAATTTCTCGGGTCCATATACCGGAAGTGCCGGAAACGTTGGAATACGTTACTGCACCGCTGACACAAATAAGGAATACAAAAGTAACAAAAAAAAACATACACAACAACGTCAGTTGAATACAATAAATGATAATAAAAATTCACAATACGATTTCACCATCTTGATGAATACCGCTTATTTTTCAAAGCATCCGTAATTTCGCGCGATTTGACAAGCCTGGTGAACTTCCGGTTGATTAAAGAAAACAAAAAAAATCTAAACATTTTTTTTATTCCATACGTATAATCATGTGAATAATGACAAAAATGAAATTGCATTATCATGGTCTATTAACAAACGTTATAATTAATCGATATCCTAAAACCTCATTTGATTGGAATGCCAATGAATTGAATGCTGAAGCGTATGTAAATATCTATGTTGATATTTCACCCGTAAAAAGCATCTTCGATTCATACGTAAAAGTGACAATTAGCTGATTGCGTCATTATGTTAATTGTATTCGGGCATGCAATTGGCACTTTGATGTCATTGTTAAGCCAAAGTAGTATCAGTATTAGTGGTAATAATATCAACTTTCTAGCTTGGCCTGGATTGCTGGTTACCCTACTGGGTAATAGATCCTTCAATGCTTTTGATGACGTAAACTCGCCCGCCAACTTATCGCACTTGTATAGTACAGTCATCGTAAGAAGTATTATAACCATCAATATATCAATTCTCGTCTGAAATGTACTTTAAGTCAATTTTAAGCTAAAGAAAAGGATTAATAGAAAAATAAAGAAACTCCCAATTCGATAACCTGATTTTCGAATTTTTAATATATGTATATATACACGCGCGCGGTATACCTACATAATTTTATTATATCTCAATAAACTTTTAACTTAATACCAACTGACGAAAGGATCCTCGTAGATCGTCGATCGATCAATCCACGAATGGAAATAACAAGGAAGACTTTCGATTTCACGAGTACGGATCGAGCAATCTGCTTTCGACTTTGCACAACTCCTCGCATAAAGATCGCCACGTTAAAGGAGGAATATGAAGAAACGAGTAGGCGCCATTGTTGGTTTATCGTTATATCTTAAAAGTGCCTTTACCGCACGCTTCCTATGTATTGATTAGTAATTATCACTTATAAATGCACAAGCCAAAGTTGCAAATATAAACAGAATTCTTTGGACATTATTTTTGACTTCTCTTTGAATGAAAATAATGGCGCGTTTTTTCGCTCTTTGTTGTCACGCTCGACGTCATTACCAGGAGCGACGGCCAAATGAAATGCAAATTGCCCGTCAAAGCCGATGGGAGACGATATTAGCGAGCCTCTAGGCGCGATTGCACGAGCTTACTTTGTTGACATTTTACTATTTTTGTGGAGTATATAAAAATCTGAAGAAAAAAAATGTCCGTAGGGTTTAACTAAAAAAAAGTAAATTGAGACCCAGTTTATAAATTATGACGTAGTACGTGTAACTTTATAAAAGTCAAATTCTATCCTGCCGAATATTTTTGCCTTACACAATTTGGCTGCTAGTATACAAGATTTATGAAGGTGTAAAAGATTTTTCAGGAAAATCCAGAAAAAAAGATCTTCAAGACAATATTATTGTTGATACAAATTCAATATACCTTCTGTGAATGTAACATTGAAAAATCGTATAGGATACGTAATGTTTGGGTATTCAGGGAAAGACTTAGTAGTTAGGTAAGGATACCCAGGGATCTGTATTATCTTAGGACCTAATTATTTAATCGAAATAGCAGAGGACATTTAGCAGAACGCTGAACGTCCTTCGGTCCAGCTGTCCTGGCAGGTAGCAGGTACTTTTGAATGTAGATATTGTTTTCCAAAAACAGAACTAATAATTCAGTCTTGTTACTCAGGGGATGATGCCCTACTAAATTCGAAAGGAGGTCTTGATTATTCAGGGTCAGCACTTAGCTGATAAGACCACCACCTGCAGGATTATAGGCATCCAAAGATCCTTTCAAAGGATCCTGTATCTTCCGTTTTCAAAGTATCTACTTAAAAGGGAATCAATATTCTGTGTTATCCTGTAGGGATTCCGAACGTATATAATATACGCATAGAAACCCGAATACAATACATACAGTAAAACACAAAGAAAGAATGTTTCAGGAAGCTTTATAGATTCTTCAAAGGCATTTTGCTTCCATTGTGTTACTACGTCTTGTACGTTCTTCCTCTTAGCCTTTGGAGAACCAGCGAATTTTTTAATGACTTCTACAGTTTTTCACTTGAAACTTTAATATATATGCTAAAGCAATACTGTAGGGAAAATATGAGAAAGACGTAAATAGCTGAAAAACTGACTTTCTGCTGTTTTCTGGAGATTAAATATATAAAAAGAAAATTTTTATTTAAAAAAATACGACTCGCTGAATCGATAAAGAATTTGGAATTTCTCTCCTAAACAAAGTTCAGGTTTCTTTGGACTTGTACTGGCATCTTATATTCTGAGACGTGGACCACATGATCCTCGTTCTTACTGAATGATTTAGTTGACCAGTGCCTTGGAACGGATATTCTCTACCTCTATATCCCCAATGCACCTATTCTATCCACCCCTGACGTATCCGCCTTACTGGTCGTCTAAGTAGCAGATATACGGTACAATGTTTTGCGGCAGAATGACGCAGTATAAACTGCATCGACTTGCTGCATTCGTGGTAAAGTTTTCGAATTACTATTTCAGCAGGGTTCATACTGTAGTATACTGTGTGTACTTCAATGTAATTCTTTATTTTGTTAAAAATAAGTATACCGTCAGGATGCTGGCTTAAGATTGATGCATTATTGCACTCTCGTATAAAAGTTATCGCTAAGACCGATAGAGGCAGATGGACGTCAGTCTCTAGCTGTCTTGGAGTAAAAATTAAAACGAGTATCGCAGTCAGATGAGGAAACTCTTAGGAACAGTTAGTTAACGCTACCGTAGGGAGTAAGTAATACCAACTAGTCGAGTGCATTGCGATAACTTGCATTCCATTTAAAATGCATTAACCTTCCTTGAAACCGCTGGCTTAACGTCTACGGCTTACTCTTACTCATACGGAATCCCATCATCAGTTTGGCTTGGAGTTTTTTCATTCGCAAAACTATTAGAATTATTTTGAAAAATTCCTGGGAAACTTTGACGTTCTGATAAAAAAGCTTTGATATTTCTGTACATAATTATTGACGTAGTGTCAATGTAATATTTTAAAACCTTCAGCATTTTTTTCTTTCAAATTTCAAAGAAATAAAAAAAGGATTCAACGGTTTTAAAAATCGAGACATTTTTTTTTATCCTTGAAAGTTGAACTCTGCTGAAAAAAAAAGAAAGACTCTCTTGAAGGGTGCGAGTTCTCTCGGCAATAGTAACAGGATTGGCGGTTCTAACGTTTTCGGAAGTTTCTTTCGTCCCCTTTGAAGTTCACGGAGGGTTCGTTGGGCGAAGTGAACGCGACATGGTTTTTCAATAAATTTCCAAAAATTCCTGACTGAAGGGAGAAAGTCGCTGACGTAAAATCAATATAAAAACTCGTCGAGTAGCATCGTCGGCGAAAATAAAAATGAATAAAGCAAAAGTCAAAAAGAATCCTTAAGAATTTGCAATAAGTAAAACAAGTCCCTAGTCATAATAAAATAATGCCAGACAAAAATAAAGGCGAGACGTTAAAACCTACCGGGACACGTATACTTATATAGACCAGGTACAAGATAAGTATTACAAAAGATACGCCAAATACAGAAAAAGTTTAACGAACTCAAACCAGCGTCAAACTCCTCATTCGCCGTCGCCATCAGCCCCCATCGAGGGTTGAAGTAAAAGCAGGCAAACAGGCAGAGGGTAGCCCATGGTCCTTTCTGCCTTTCCACCACCATCATCAGAAGCAGGAAAGAGCACCCCCATGGAATGGTAGTAACCCCATGTATTACGAGTGAGCCTTCCCCATACAACACTACCCCTTGGGGCTGTATCGATCGTACACCCTGCTAACTCGCAACCCTCCATACCCGAGTTCGGCACGTTGCATCCCTTGCGAACAAAGGAAACCGACTACGCACAAAGAGACCCGTGCCTCAAATTCGTTCTTGAAAATCTACCAAGATTGGAGCCATCTACCGTGGAATATTATGAATGAGAATCGTGACTCTTTCGCACCCCAAAATCATCCCTCGACTGCCTATCTAACGCATATAGCTATGTCTGCACATAACCAGCTACCTACTACTGATAAGTATATAACCAGAGGCACCGACTAAAGTACAAGCTCATGGAAGTTGACGCTCCATCCTACTACCACCCTTATCAGACTTAAATCTACCCCGTAAATCCAGACTTTACCTAACTAGCTACCCCATGTTTACAGTGTCCGACGAAACCTTTCGTATTTTCGTAGTTTGTTGCTAAGCTCATGCCAGCTCGTCGAGGCTTACCAGGAATGCTTGATAGACTTGTAATTGTTTACAAGTAGCATATTATTCCTTATAACGCTAAACAAGTTTCAACCCAGTCCAGATTATATAAAAATCAATAACTCAGTCGGTACTCGTATAAATTACATTCTGTGATATTAACCAGATCCCATGAGTCCATCGTGCACTTTCAAGGCATCCTGACTTTTCACCACTTGCATAAGCGGCTTTAAAGTGATTCTGTACTCGTGATAAATGCCTCATATACTTAGTACCTAATATGCACGTATATACAAGCAGGGATCCATGTACCATATTTACACGTATAGTTATGTGCAATGTAAGAGCAGCTATGCGTACTGCGATTTCACGAAGCGTGACGAATAAGCGACTTCCGGTCTGTCGTGAAAGTGAAATTTTCAGAATAAAAGGAAAGATTATTACAAAATAATAACTTCTTAACGATCACTTAATATTGAAGTGCGATTGTTAAATAATTTCATTTGCTTTTATATACCTTATAATATCCCAATAATGAAATCATGGAGCGATTACTGGGTAACGTTAGTCATGTGATAAGTATTTATCTTGTTCAATGATAACAATGATATCTCAACTGGCAGCCATATGATTCTCTTTAGAGTTTCTGATTTGTCAGTTAAATGTTGCAAGCACGTCAGTACAATGCACAACTTTGCGCGAAACCAAAGAGGACACTTCGAATCCGGCCCTGCGATGTCAGGTAGGATTGTTTAAAAATTACTTAGTACTTTTGAATGAGTCAATGATTAATCCTTCGTTCCTCTTTCGGGACAATTTCGAAAGTTGGTGCACATGCGAGGCTTTTAGAATCCTTTGAGAACGTTCTTAAATGCATTAATCAGAGAGACTATAGAGCCAGCAAACTAAATAACGTTTTGGAATGAAAGTTAGTATTCATAGAATTTCTCTTTGAAATGCATCCGAGTAAAACACGAATTTACCGTATACAGACAGTATTGCACAATTTGTATAAACCTCAGTGGAGTAGTTATTAGGGAATAAGTAGAACGCGAACTGTAATGCTGAAACCTTGCCCTTGATGGCTACGCCTATGCGTACGCTGCTGGAGCAACCGTCCGTGCACGCCAGCCGCCATTAAAAGTGGAAGCAGACGCAATGGCGAAGGAAACGTAGTGAATCTTTTTAGTGTCGAACGTTGAATTTTCATAAAGTGATCGTTAAATGTATTTTTCGAAACGTTGATCAATAACGATATCAGAGATATCTCTTGATGGCGAACGATAAAGTGAATTTCCTGATAAAATATTTCTGATACAGTAATCGATACTTTAGAACGATACTAATTCGACTGTGACAATAGTCATTTCTATTTTTGTACTTTTTAATATTTTTCACTGTTTTTTTGTGTCTTTAATTTTAGGATACAAGTGGGTAAGGTATACAGGTGGTCGCTACATGACGCCCGGGATGATTAGCGTTGGCAAAGATAAGGATGGGTCTAATCTAGTTGTCGGCAGAGCTTATCACGATGGAGACCTGCTTCCAGCTAAAGTCAAACCGGAACATGGTGTAGCGTATATTAGTCACAACATGCAGGAAATAATCAAGAGGGATTTTGAGGTGGGTGTGAAGATTTTTTTTTTATACATTTATTAAACTCTCTTAATCGTATTCAATTATCAAAATGGCGGAAACAGATATTGATGCCGCTGGAATTTACCTGGATACATGCTCGAAATGGACAAATACCTGCCGGCGCAGTACCCGGCGGACATACAAGGAGTGGGGAGCAAATTTTTATAGGAAAGGTCATTCACGATGGGGTTCCTGTAATAGGAAAGGTCAATATATAATATTTTATTGAAAAATGAAAATAGAGTAATTTTTTCAAAATTTGTCTCAAACTTGTACCTCTTTTTTTTTTACTTTTTCAGGTACATCCTAGTCATGGTGTATTGTACATACCTTATGGGGGTCAAGAAGTACCTTGTAGAGAATATCAAGTTCTGACACAGTCGTAATTTATCTGTAACATCTATATATATATTTTTTTTTTCGCCGGAAGTTTGCGACACTGATTCTTTTTCTTTCTTTTACATTGTATAATAAATTCGTTCGATCTTGCATGAATTACTAATGTTTATATTTAAAAAATATACACTTCAGGACTACTGCGTAGCAAATATTCGGCAAGTACATAAAAAGTTCGCCAATTGAAGAGCCAGCAGACGTAGACATTTATAATTACGAAATTTTCATTAAAAAATACGCAGCTGTGCTTCTACTAACTTTTGGCTTAACGAGCCGACTTTCCTCGGTTCCCTAACGAAAAGTACAGTAAGGGCTATAAAATAATGTGCATGGAAAAGTCATTTCGTCGGTGTCCAAAATGCATTGCGTACTATTAGAGACAAGATAGACTGTATGAATATCATTTTGCACGCGAGGGTGCACTTCCCATGCGTATACCAATTTCTATAATCACGTGATTGTTCACGGTCTGAGACTCCATTTTCGATGGCGATGTTATGCTCCGTTCATACTACACTACGGCAGACTATATCTATATATATTACACAGAAGGGTCAGGATCCTTCTGTAGCGATAGCTACAAGCTGACTAAAATATATATATATATATAAAATTGAGTCAATTTTTTGACTCTTGCTCTGTAAGAATCTTTTGGGATATTTTTATTCCTGGGAATATAGCCTTTACTATAAAAGGGATGGTG
Organism: Hartigia nigra; assembly: GCA_031001745.1. Lineage (NCBI taxonomy): Eukaryota > Metazoa > Arthropoda > Insecta > Hymenoptera > Cephidae > Hartigia > Hartigia nigra. Next base: position 2,092,767 of record JARPRG010000374.1, read on the forward strand.
TTGAGAATTCGTTTCTGTTGAGTACACCCTGTATATATACGGGGCACGTGGCCGTTGCAGTATTATTCCCATGACAGGCACGTGGCTCTGGAGACTCTATTGTTATTCGCCTGGTGCTCAGGGTTGAGCTACTTAATATTTTCATCGAAATGGGCTTAAGGACGGTGAGTAAAGCTGGCCTTTTTTTTCTTTTATTAATTTCATTCAAGCGTTCAATATAAAAGAGCTGAATGTCAAGTATCCAATAGCACATTGTTGCTCGAGATGGAAAAATATATTTTTTTTAATGGAAAAACGCACTTCACAATAAATTGTAATTTTACGTACTGTCACTGAACTGGGATAAAAGCTACGACCAACGTCCGACTTGCCATAAAACGAATAAATGAATAAATGCCTATTAATCTAACGAAAATAAAAAGAAAGCAAAAGTAACAGTTCCAACGATAAATTTGATCGGATATTGGAAAAGCACATTTTTTTTTACTTTATCCCTTTATCCCAACCCGTACGAAAAATTACGTATACGAGTTTTAAAATAAATATATTTTTAAAAAATCTAATAAAATATCTCATCTCGAATTTTCCTTTTGTAATTCTAAATCACTATGACCCTTTCGAAAGCGAAATATATCCTTTAAACAAAAAAAACCATAAAGATTACAGAATAATGCATTTCGAGTGATACTATTCGCTGAATCGGAGACATAATAAAAATCATAATAGAACAAATTCCATTATATGCAAAACCACTATTTTACATATTCACTTTATTTCTATCGAAATTGTTATTCCTTCATTTTTACAAATTGAATCGGGACGTCTTCACAAGTCATTTTTATACGGCACGAAAATCAAACAATCCCATGCCTCGTTTAACAATACCATTACATAAATGTAAAATTTCCTCATCAAAAAAAAGGCATAAAATTCCCTTTTCTTCGATTTACGCTTTACCCTGCCACATGGTTCCGATAGACCCGGTGTTGAGTTTCCGATATTTCGATCCCTATAAGTACTATCCACCCCTTAACCTCCCCCCGTCCCCAGAACACGCCACAGGATTCACCAAGGATCACGACAAAGGATTCTGTATAGAATTCAGGATTCATGCTCTCCTTCTCTACTGTACATAATATAGGTGGTGTTAGGATATGTAAGTATATAATATATATTCCATAGTCCGAATACATATTTCGTACTATATAAAACTCCTACCCATGTAATATATATATATATATATATATATCTTGTGCATATATGCATTCTCCATACGTGACCATATTACTCAAAGCTTTCCAAGCGCGTGCCCACCGTGCACGAGGTGCGTATGGCGCGTGCAGCTTCCATCATTGAGAATCATCTCCATTCTCTACGGTCCCTCTCATTCTACGTTGAGTAGCAGCTGCATCTGTAGCTCGTGGAAAAATCCACAGCTGCGTCCCAAGATGCACATTGGAATTAGCAGCTATGAAAGCTATTAGACAAATTTAGTCAAGTCCATAACTAATCAGAGAAATCTAATCGAGTAATATTAGCAAAGCAAAATGATAGTCTTAAGAATGTAATCTATGAACGTTTATACGCTCTAATGTTGCACATTTTTCGATAAATGTTGAAATCATTTCTTATTTAGTTTTTTTTTGTCATGGTATTCAAAACTGTATCAATGTAAAATAGCCACCGCGCACGCTTCTCTCTGCCTTCCGCGTCTTCCTCGATTTCCTAATATATACCCACCGATCTAACAACAGGTTTCCTTTCAGCCTTTGAACCTCTGAAAACTACGCATGGGGCTTCGTGTGGTTTCTATGGGGTACATGGGGTACTAACGGTGGCCTGCAAGTCTGTCTCCCCTATACCATACACACACCATATTAACGTTTCCTTATAGGTAAACATGTGCGTGTATGTACTTATGGTGTCACGCTACGCGGCTTTTTCGGCAGCTGTCGCGACCGACCCCATGCCATCTGCCGCGAACTAAACACATACGTACGTATATCCATAAAGGGACATGTATGGGGTCCATAATGATCAGGATCTACCGGGTGTCTGTAATAAAAATTAATTCTAACAGTTACCAGGCAAAATGCTATGCCCATTGATCGTTATATAATTCGACCAAAAAAAAAAAAAATCCTATAGACGTTCACAATGTAAACAATAAAAAAGAAATATCTCGTTAAATAGATTTTTCGAATCCGTTATTCTCGTGAAACTTTTGTCAAATATTTACTATCCTCCCATTGAATATGTACGCCGTGGAAAAATCCCGATAGAGGCGACACTGTCGCAATAAGAGTTTTCTAGAAGGAAACCGTGTAGCGATTTATACAATACAAGCTGGATAAATCCTAGACTATCGCTCTTCCAGAACACTCTAGAATGTTCGTATACACGCTGCCTCTGGGTTGTTGGTCGTAGGTCGTAGGTTCCACGGTGTGAATTATTGTACACGTGACACGTGTAGGGATACGCCTTGTGAACGCATTATGGCTCTCGGGCTGTGTTTAAGTCGTACGTGGTGGTGTGTTACGTGAAAAGCAATCGATAACGTCACTTTGCCAGAGAAGTGCATCTGTCGTTCTCTCGGCTTAGCGTATCTTTTCCAGTAGTTTTATTATTTGTATTTTACTCTTAACTCCTGCGCCATACAGCTCGGTAAGCGCCTTTGTCAGGAGGATTCGAAAACAGAGAGAAGAGAGAGAGAGACGAGAATCTAAAAGAGTGAGTAGATAGATATGCACTTAATACATATATATATAGTATATGCAGACCTATTATTGATGACTATACATATACAGTAGTGTTGCACAGCGGGATTGGATAGATAAGAGGAATATAGCTGATAGGACGCTATTTCTGCTAGACTGACCTTACAGGGTATTAACCACTCGATGCTCTCATTTTGGATCATCCATGTGAATGAGCTCTGGGTACCCCATGGTTTTCTCTACTGGACCGATTAATTAAAATGGACCGGTTTTGGCCATCTGTTTCTATCTGTTGGATCGGTTAGAGTTTTTTCTCTTATATGGCACGTGCATATATAGATATCGGTGGTAACGTGCTTCTAAAAAAATCCTGATATATATCAAAGTCTTTTAATTACATTCTGATAAGAAGATCAAATGGCTTCTTTTATCGCAGAAAATGATTATCGGGGGAGGATAAAACTGATTGCTTATAGATTAAAGGAAACGTATGGATTTCTCTTATTGGAATAGAGAATAGTACGTGCATTGTAAAAATGATTTTTATAAAGGGGAATTAGACCTTGTTAATCCTTATGGAAAATTTCTATTTTAATTAACTACCCCTTTCGCGCAAGGTCCTTGCCTTATATAGAGGCAAGATGGCGGCTAAGATAGCCAAGCTTGTTACTACGCCTTGCTCCCTCTCGTTCCGTTCCCTAATAGACAGCTTCTATCACTCTATTCATATACCGACATTCGCATGCAAATTGCTATGAAATTAGGAGCAGTGAAGGGTTCGAGCTGACATTTTGAATTAGAAATAGGGATAGGATCATCTCTTAGATTCGAAAGATGGTCTTGTGCATCCCAATCGACTCTAACATCAATTGCGTTTAAAGGAAACGTTTCGTATTCTCTGTCAATACTGGGAGTATGGTTGTATCTCACTCAATTACATTCAGATAAAAAGGGACAGGACTTTACTCGTTGTACTAGCAGTCAATTTTAAGACTTACCTTATGTATACTATGCATATATCTATATACGTAATATAGGAGTATATATGTATATACGGTTACAAGTATAGATATATAAGAATCGAACTCACAATTAAATACATGTTCACCTTTTACGGCGATAAGGTAAAGAGTAGGTTCTAGGTCTGAGGAATAAGAAGGTCAAAGGTCGTAGGTCATGTCCTAAGAAGTGAGGGCGTTATAGCCTGTCAGGAATAGGATTTGTATGTAAATAAATTGATAATTCCACACGAATCGAGGACATCAATTAATTCTCAGTGTTTTTCTTTGTAGCAATACATTTTTCTCTTTCGATTTTCATCATACACAAAACTAGACTGTCTCGCGAAGCAACGTGAAACGCAAGTCGTGAACAGTGAAAAAATATAAATAAAAAAAAATGTCATTGTAATTAAGATAATAATTAGACGTTAAATTCCAGGAAACCCTTTAGTAGAGATTAAGCGAGATTACGTCTTAAGTAATTAGTTGAGAAAGTCGACATTTATCCTATTCAGAGTCCTTTAACGAATTTCTCGATAACTTTAACCGGAAGTGAAGAAAGGCTATGGTTTAGAATGAGTAAAATCGTAAAGTTTTGTTCGTCGTCGTGACGTCACACAAAGAAATAGTCGATCGATTTTTCACCCTGGTTGGATCGTAGCGATTTGTTTACAAGGTACAGCAGTTTAAGGGGTGGATGCTGAACCCTTCAAATCGAGAACTACTAGCCAATAAGAAGAAGAAAAAAATAAATAAAAGCCTGCATTACCAATCTGGCTTGACCTTAAGTAATTGCTTGTGCTTAACTAGATATCGGTAGTACCAACATGACGGCAACTAGCTTCGAACAGATCCGCCATTAATTTAATATGGTGCTCCTGGCTTTGGCCACGCAATGCTCCTCCGTTGGAGGAGCAACCAGGCACCTAGAATTCAAGCAGGGGTTGACAGGGGTAAATGTACCTACAAATGCACCCTGGATTGGCTTTGGGGTGGTTTCCATGGCGACGGCATCGCGGCCCGGGAAGTCCTCGACAGGGTGGCGTGCTGCTCCACCGCCATCACCAATACTGATGCGGACAACGGCACCCTCTCGAGAAGAAAAAGGCACAACGATTACAGTCGACTATATAAGGACAAAGAAATCTTCCTGTACGCGCTGGACCACTCTCTTTCAATTTACTTGAGCCCCATAAACTCTGAAACCTTTCTATAATAATGTCCTTAGTTGTATTTCAATTAATTAAAATATTTTTTGTGATTCCTTTTTATTCGTAAAATGGAAAACATTTTTTAAAATTTATAAGATAATATTTACGATTTTTTTTATCCTCTAAAGAACTTTGAATTGGATTATGGATAGAGACTGATATGCTATTTTGATTCTCTCCATCAAATCTCAACGTGGCTGCTTGTCACGTATTTCATAAAGCTTACGAATTGAATTGACCTTAGATCTACGAATCTTATGTAATATATATATATATATAAGTGGCAATTCACCAAGGGATATTACGACGGGGGAAATTCTATGTAATAACCGGGAGAATCGTAAACGAACTAACGCCTATACATCAAGGGATTGGTACGTACATATACGAATTCCCGACTCAATCGCGATCTCTTCCGAACCATCTGGCGCGTCTAGCCGACGAACAAAGAGGCTGAAATCGCAAGCCACGAGCCCGGGGTGAAAAGTTGCCACAAAGGGAGCAAAACCACCCCTAGCATTGCTGGTACACTCAGGACTGGCCGAGAGTGGGATATTCAAACAATCATCGAACTCGAGCCATAGCGTTCTAGTATAAAAAATACATTATCCGATAAACTCACCTAGTTAAGTGTTGTCTTGGTCATTACTTAAAATGGCAATCCTTTGAAATTATTTCAAAGCACGTATTTCCAAACTATCATGTAGTCCAAATATTGTCTCAGCATCGAATATTGCTCGAACTCCAGTCCCGCTCGTATCCATCCCTATTGACGAAGCTTTCCAACCCATAGAATATATATCTGCTGAATTTATACTCTTAATCTACCGCGAAAATGCTCGTCGTTCCTGTTTTTCCTAGGCTATAGATTAGCGCCTTGAGACTTTGTTTTTTCTTCGTTGGTATCACGAGATATTTTTCAAGGATTGCCCTAGGCTTCACGTCCTACAATGAGCTTTGGCTGTTTTTCATATCTCAAGTATCTACATACCTAATATACCTATATAACTAATCTATAGGTATTTGGGTTTAAGTTCACCCGTTCAGTCGATATGGTAGAGCACTGTAAAATCCTCATAATCGTACTCCCGCACAATAGACGTACAGCCTGTACGATTTTTATGGAATAGATAAACGGTATGAAAAATAAAAATTTTAGAGGATTCGCATAAAGCGACACTTCCGTATATACATATATTCGTAACGGCCATGGCGTCAACTTGTGGAAAGTCGTGTGAATTCTTCATGACTCAGGCTGTAAGGGGGTTCGCATTGAATATACCCCATAAAAGCACCATAAGACCGTGCACATTACGAATTTGCCTATATATGTGAATTCAGCTCGTAGCACTCAAATGGATTCTCATTATTTTAAACGTAAAAACCTGTGAACGTATACGTACATTTTTTTTTCAGTATCAACATGGTTTGATTTGATTATATAATACGTAACAAACTTTAATCTCCAATATCTCTTGTATATTCAGTATATGGCACGCAGGACGGATACGTAGGAGACAGATGTTTTTAAAATCTGTTAAAAACATACACAAAAGGAATACAGTTCCTGGGTAATCTAAGAACAACGGAATGACGTTCGTTCGCTATTGGATTAAATGAATATACAAGCATTTTAATTCACTCACTTGCATGAAATTCTCCAATGATAAATTAATAAATTTTCCAGCAGTGATTCTAAGTGGTTGCTGTCCTCTTATTATTACCATCATCAGCATCTTACTGTCCCTAGGATCCATTTCGTACCAGGGACATTCATACACAGCGTGACTGATCGCTTCAGACTGAAATGGAATACACGCTAAAAAGAATCTTATAAGTTAAACAAAAAAATAATAATTAATATCTCAAAAATTTACTTGATTACTCAAATACTCTCCAGCAAGGCAGTACGCCAATGTTTCCCAAAGTTCGCCAAGAATAAACAAACCAAATTTCATGAGCGTCAAGATATTCTTGGTGGATTCGATGGACTGTGTTGTAGAGGAACGAAAAAAAAAAAAAACAAAATAAAAAGAAAATCATTAAACAATATTTTTTTAAATTATCTAACAGCACTCACCGTAATAAACATGAAACCAATGGTACAAATTATCAAAATACTCGAAAGCACCTGAATCAATGATATATAAGAAAAAAGATCCTCAATCTTATCTGAAAATTCGATGATCCTTCGATGATTGGCTATAAGGACATTGCCAGCCAATAGTATCTTCCGCCTGTCATCGACACTCCGACCAATTTCAGAAAACCGTGATATCTCTTTACGCAATAGGACCAATCTAGCACCTGCATGTAATACCTGTAAAAAATATCAATATAATTAGAAATATTAATTATGTAATTTCTCATCGTTGACGTGTCGAAGGATCGAACCTCTTACCAGCGCTATAAGGAGGCTTTCGGTAAGTGCGTTACCGGCGGCAGTGAGTACAGCTTGAAGGAACTGAACACAACAAAGGACTTCATAGACGGGCGATATTTTATTTTGAAAAGGATATTCAGACGGCAAGACAAATTTCCTATCCTTTATATCAGGAGCATTGTAGTGATTTGCTACTACGGGTAGAAAGAGGACAACAGTCCCTACGTAAAGTCCCAAAGCCCAGACGTAAAATACCCTGGACAGTTTAGCATATTCCGTCATCACAGTCCGTTCCTCGATCCTGTCGGCTCTATTCCAGTCTTCAGATATATGCTTCAAGACTTCCTTGATATACCTAAGTACGTATCATAATTTATAACACGTCACAATAAATATTCAGTATCGATTGATATACGGAATATTGGTTAATTAAAAAAAAAAATTCTCACCAACGATTCTTGTAAATGATTATCAGCTTGACGAAGAACAACGTTTCGGTAATAGTGACGCTCAAGTTATCCATAAGATTGTCCAAATCGTTAAAAACGTTTACAGCATCCCAGTATTGAAAAAATAGTATGAACGTCATGAGAGACCAAACTGTCAATCGTCCAATTCTATTAGAAGCACCGGGCCATGCGTCAATTAATCGAAGACCAATTTCGACTGGTTTGCCAACTATCACAGTATCCATAACGATCAGTCTCGATAGAAAACCTTATCTTTCGTCGGCAGATAAATTTAAAAAATTTTTTTTTAACTTTTTGTAATATTCACTTGGTTCAAAGGTTCCGTTACACTTGTGTCGAGATGTTTCTACAAATTGCTAGAGTATTCTGTGGGTATACATATAAGCGACAGAGCCACGACAGTGCAGCGCGCAATACAGCCTGCTGCAAGCATTAGATTAATGCTTGGGAAATAAATAGAATGAAAAACTTAAAAAAAAATAAAAATAAACGTTCTTCAAGTGTAACGAAACTTTTCAACCAAACTAATATTATTTCTAAGGAAACGACTATCGAAAATTTCTAGTATACCTTGAACGATCTCTTGCCGGTTTATGATTCGACTGATCTTTCAATGCCGATCCAAGAAAAGCTTCAAGATTTACCACGCCTTCGAAAGCTCTATCGACCAATAGAATTTAAGGTTTTGTATATTCCTAAGATATCCAAGGCGATGCAAGTAAATCCCCTTGTCCGACCACCAATGGATAGGTATTACGTGCTTTTGAAAGCTCTTAAGTAAAATATGAAACCTCTACTGTATATTTACTATCAGATTGTAAGTTAAAGCTTTCTTTTTTTTTTGTTTCTATACTATTTCCTTCGCTTCCGCCATGTGTAACCGATCACAGATTATTTGCTTGCAACATTCAGACCGGTTACGCCTTCCAAACATCTATACCGCTGATATTCCCTAAGGGAAGTACACATTACCAAAAGAACCAAGAAAGTTACTAGAAAGTTGCGCTTAAAAATTTATTCCCTTGGATTGCTCGGTGTATTGTGTGCCTAGTCAATATAGTAAGTAAGGTTGGGTCTAACCGTAACAGGAAACATAACAGTTTCTTAAATCCCAAAGTTCAGTATAGACTCGATTGTTGACGTTCTCCGATTCGACCCTCTGAAATTGATACCAGTGCGTTCGCCAAATTTACAATAGATATATAGGGTCATTTCAAACAATTGCACCACCTGACAATGATTTCCATTAATTCCTACGACAAGATCATCTTCGAGTGGTGCTAAATTCCCTGAATAACCATATCCAACCAAGCTGGTATCAGCTTCTACAAATGGTTTCAAAGGATGTTCCAATTAATCGTATACAACTGTACGTAAACGTATCTAAAGCCACGGTCGAATGGCTACAGTCTAATTGGCACTCAAATTACATATCCAGCAGTGAAAACTACCCCTAGGCGTTCTGATAATTAACGAGATCAAGGTACCATGGTTAAAATAATATTTAACGCTGTACGTCCAAATATCATTCCGTGTACAATACTCCAAGCACCAATTGAATTGAAAAAGGTTCTTTTACTAGAATTCTTATTAACCCTTGATAACAGGTAAGTGTTTTCAGTATAATGGGTTTACCTATTATTTATTATTTCCCAAGTCCTATAACTAGCCTTTGTACTGTACACGTAAAGAATCCTTTCATTTCAATTATGATGGATATTTATATTGTGATACTTTTCTTTTCATTGTTCATACTCCCCTCGTGTTCTTTGTAAAATGGCGCAGAATCACCAACGCCAGGAAAGGTAGATTCGCCCTAACACGGGAGGCGTGGAAATACGGAAATAAATACAAGTCCACGTCCAGGGCAAAGATTGAACGTTCTCTCTGTTGCGCAAAACCCCTGGGTTAGAGGGTTGCTGAAATAAACGATCCTTCGTCACCCCTTTTGCCAGGAAGGATTCGAATAACGCACGGTCCTGACGCATCGCTATGGCCATCGATCTAGTGTTTCTCCATTTTATTTTATTGCTTTTATTCGTAGACATTCCCCAACAGTATTCTACATTCTAGCCGTCGAGTTTATTGTCCATTGGTATTAATATTCCCTATCACACCTACTAATCTACGATCCTTATTGTCATCTAAGCATTTTTATATTTCGGGGACTTATTCACGTTTCGCATTAACCTATAACCTTTCGTACAATGAAAAAGCAGGAAATCTACTAGCAACCATCGGGTGGAAAACCTGTGGCGTCTACTGTCCATTTTCAGCCCAGCTTGTGAAACTTCGCTCCATTCTAGTTTGTCTCGGCGCGAAACGGGCAGCCATTTATTATTCTTCTCGACACATTTTACGAGGACATCTGCCCCACGAAATATACGAGCCAGAGCACGTTCAGGATTAAGCTCCAAGCCAGGGCGTTATCCTTCATAAACAAATAAAATCAATTTGTCAGGTATTTAAGGTGGGTATAAAGAATTTTTAAGATTTCTGATTCTACTGCGCATAATATATTTTAATAAAATTGAATGTAACTCCGTATTAAACTAATGAAAACTTTTTATTAGTTCATTTCAGGAATAATTGTGAAATTGAAATGGGATTTCATTTTGAGAAAATTCGGTCATACGATGTTTCGTGTTATGGGACGGTATTTAAATTTCTGAAAGAGTAATAGTAAATAGTGAATTACGATTTAATCTTGGATTAAATATTAATACGGATTATGTACTTATTATCAGATTTTGTCTGATATAACTAAAACTAGTCTTTCAGTGAAGTCTGACTAAGTCAGATTATATCTACTATGGCTGAGTCTGAACTAGACTACTCGCACTAACGGTTTAATGGGGGGGATCGTAAGATTCCTGGTACTTTATTCCATTTTGGCAATTCTCACAGTCGCGAAAGGGAAGCCTAATCCGATTACAGGCTCTGCGATTCGTTTTCATGAATAAGTGTCCGTCCCCCATAATCAGACGTTTCCCATGGGATATGATGCGAATTCTCTCTTCCCTATAAAACCACCCTGTAGCCTGGCGTCAGTAAGATCTACACCAAGGAAGTGGGTAAAGGTCGAAACGGAGGGAAAGAAGAGAGTTACGATTTCCCATAAAAGCACAAGAGAAGAAAAACGTAAACAAGAAAAAGAATGAAATCAGAAAAAGCCATGATAAAATAGCTAAAGCAAAACCCAAAGAAGGATACATAAAAATTTAAATTCGTTATATGCATCAAATTCGTATCATCCCCGAATGATAAAACCAACGATGAAATCCAACCTATTTCAGTCTCCTTTTTTTTCTCATCCTTCACCTACTACTAAAATCAAAACATCATCCACTCGATTTAACCATTCCGATATGATTGATAAGTACGAATTTTCAGGGTGAAATTATCAGTGATACCCAAGACTATCCTGGGAATAGAGTTTACATGGAGTTTAGAGACTACATTTAAAAGTATCCTTATTCGAATTTTGTATGGTAAAAAAATGTGGTTACGTTATAATTATGTAAAATGCTACAAGCTTCATTGTCAAATCAATAGGTAGAGTATCAGCATCGTATGATATACAAAAAAATGCAGTCTCCATACCGATGTTAAAAATAATCGATGTCTGATCAATATATCGACTATACGATCAGATCACGTGATCAGGCCCATATTTAAGGGACTCTTTTATACTGTGTGCCATTACAAGTTGGCCTCTGAAGGTAAAGTAGTTCTTACAGCTCAAGCATGAAATGATCCTATCACTCACTCATCCCTGTACAAATTTTCGATTTCTGGAGCAACCTACCCCTAAGCGTCCTGAAAGTGAATCTGTAATACAGGGAACAGGCGAAAGCTCCTAGCTCAGCCACGCTGACTCATAGGCTCTTCTCCTAATGCGGATGAGAGTGAAGGTAGTCTGGATAGAGGGATGATGGGGAGAAGAAAGGGCAAACACAAAAGAGGATCTTTCAGAGTGCGATGGTACAATACCGCCATCCATTTCTATGGGGTCCAGTCTCATATTCAATTAGAGGTCGTAGAAGCTCGCGTGATCGTACGGGGGGTTAGAGAAAATCGCAAGGGATGATGCCCTTATAGTGACCATTGATGGGATTCCGAACGGCTGGACGAACACTATGATTTCCCTTAGGCAGCTACCAATGCCGATTTTTTTTTGACAATTCATCTGGCACCCTCACCCTATACATGGACCAGAAAATCGCTTCAAATCGGGTGTGGGTCCTTTTCACCATGGACCACCCTATTGCAAATTCACCCTGTCAAATATACCCTTGTATATAACGTATCTCGTCGCTTGTCAGTTTTCGCCATTGTCAAAAAGCCTCTATGACAGTTGTCACTAGGTTAGGTTAAGCACTGAGATTTCAAACGCAGCCCCTTATTAATATCTAAAAACGCCTTGCCAAAGAGACATACAATAAGGGTAGTTTAGCATGCGCCCCCTGGGCCTTCTCGTTGCTTCATTCGGCTTCTGTGCTAAGAACAATTCAAAAACCGGTATTTAGGCACGTGGCATATCCATAAGGGTCGACTTCGAGGAGGAGAATACAGACGCGTGCCGGATACCCTAGTACCGGTGGAAATAAACAAAGCACGTACGTTTCAGAAGGAAAACAAAATGCGTATTTGAAAGCGTGGGAGATTCACTGAGTTCTCGGATTGCAACCTCTTGAGATAGAACAGAAATATACACATGAAAAATTCTTTGAAAATCAATTCGATCAGGCGGAATAACCAATATCCAATATATTAAAACAAGTAGGAATAAATGAAAGTCAAGCAAACAAGCTCAGAGTCCGATAAGTCACGTGATACGTATAAACTAATTTCTCTATATACTATACACTATTATAATATATCAGTATACTTTCTTCTTGGTCGAATGACAGAATTAGCAAAGACATTAAGTAGATACCTGAAGCGAATTCAGTGCTCCAAATGATGACTGACGTCACGATTAAAAGGTCAAAGTTTATGACGTCATCGGCTCACGTTTACCTTAGGTCTGCTAATAATAGGGAAGTGATTATCGATATCTGACGAAATGCGATTAAAGTACTACGCCATGCAAGTCTAGTTATACGTTCGACGTGGAGCTATATCGAAATTGGTACCAGGTACAGTGCTTGTCAAAAGTTCAAATACCGAGTGAATTCGCCCAGGGCAACTCAGCTAAGAAACTTTCGTGTTTGTAGCTAAGGTCAAAGTTCATAAGTCTCTTAGAAGTCGAATACAAGGTTGTGTTTCCTCAAAAAAGAAGTACAGTCTGCCAACTGAAAGAAAAAAGAAAAACGAGGAAAAGGATCGATGGAAGAGTTAAAAAAAAATATCCCAAAAGTGAAAACGTAGCGACTGGACATTCTTCCAGCAAGTTCACCCTCATAAGGGTGCCTTTGTCAAAGGGACCTCGATTTTATGCGAGGGATGTGGCTACACCGTCCGGCCTGAATCGGACCGTAATTACTTAATTTGATCTCGGCTAATGAACCTGTAATGATCCATAACGCGTCATCGCGTCAACTTCCCTATTCGTGCCCTCGTCACGCAGCCTCACGAAACAAATTGATTATTTCGTATCCCGTCAAATGATACTAAAGGTTAGACCGCATGTAACGATAGTGTAACTACCCCTTTCCCTTTTTAACTGCTACCCTTGTTACGCCGCTTGAATTTCCAAAGGAAGGTCTATGAGACGTGACTCACGATAATATGAGCAAGTCAGCGTACGAATAAATGTAATTCGCAGTATATTACAGTCGTATTGATATAATGAAGGATTAATTAAACGACATAATTAATTGGAATAAGTATCATTTTAAAATTTTATATTCATTGATCATCTCTTTCTGGGACTGATAATAACTGTACATAGCTTTGAGTAACTGCCTAATAAAAAATATCCTTAGTGACGACACATTAAGGGATGAAATTTGTGGGGCTTATGGGAGACATGGAAAAATATTTATTTTTCTCGTAAACCATATATTTCGTTATAGATTGTTTTCTTTTCTTATGGCTATAGGTATCCGCTTGCAGGTTTCTTTCAGTTTCTATGAAAGATACTTGCAGCAACGGCTTCTTAACGGTCTTGCATTGTTTTGCTTTGCAGTTTTGTGTACGAAAGAAATAGTACAAACGAGACAGCGAGCCACGAAGAAATTGAACAAAGACATGTGCAGGTAAGACGGTTAAAGGAAAGAAGAAAAATAAAGCATCGGTCGTGAAAAGTGGTAAAACAAACATGCACTTATGTGGGAAAAACAATCTTCAGAAATTACAGTAAGAAGTGGGAAATGAACTGTCGCAAGAAAGTATCGAAGACAATAAATAGAAAAGCACAAATTATCACATATATTGGGAAATAGACAAAGACCAAAGGAAGACGTACGTATAAAAATATGCTAAAGTTCAATATTTTGACTACACGAATATCCACGTGAGATAAAAAAAATATGTTTAATTGCATTGCCATAATTAAGCATAGAGAATGTACACATTGAATATTTATATATCACTATTATTTACATATATAGGATGTACCCACAAGTCTATTTGACAACTAAAAATCGCATGATTCAGGATTTTTATTTTTTTTTTTTTTTAGTTTTAACGAGTTATTTTAAATTCTTTTAGGTAACGCGGTACATCCCGTTTAACAACGCATGTAAAAAAACAAATTGCACAATGATTCTGAATGACCTCACTGGTAACGCATTGCGGCAGATGTTTCGTATAATAAAAAAAAAAAGTATAAATATAACGATCGGATTACGCCCTATACATATAGGGACGTATTTTTGTTACATGAAAAGTATAAAATTATGCGCGCATACACCATGACGTCAATTCAATGGATGCTCATGGAATCCAGGCAGTGATGAATCCTCGATGAAGTCCATAAGACCGATTCCAAATTTCTACAGGCAGCCATTTCACCAGGAACAAGAAGTTCAACCCTTTTTCACTGGTTCGATTCCTACTTTACATCCCGTTGTACGCCGGTCCACCGCCACCCTCGGGAACCACCCAATTGATGTTCTGACTTGGATCCTTGATATCACATGTCTTGCAGTGAATGCAATTTTGTGCATTTATCTGCAGTCTCTGACCGCTGCCATCTTCCAGTGGAACGAACTCGTAGACACCTTAAACAAATCAAGTGAACTTTATCGGATTACATCTATGTATACTAAAAGTGATTATAAGCAGCTTCCTCCCCCAGGGAAAATTCAATTTCAGCAAGAAGACACGCCTGAAGTTTTGGATAGCCGCCACCATCCAAAATATATAATAGACACCATGAAATTGTATAAATCAACTGAGATTAATCATTTAACTTTAGAACATTTCAATGTTCTTATCGGACTTTAGATTAAAGGCGTAGTATTGGAGAAATATAGTATTTGGAGAAAGGGGTTGATTTCTCAACCGTACAAAAATCGAATCGTGATAGCGAGTAGCAATCGCGTCGGAAAATAATAATAATTCAAAGATTTTAACAAATTTTAATGTCACTTCGAGAAAACCGAACCGTCAAGGACTGAAAGGGGAGGACCGAAACGATTTCTCTTGGGGAGAGGAGGTTATTATTATTTTTTTTTTCTTATTCACGACCGTCGGCTGTGACAGACGGACATAAATGAAGCCATGTCTTTTTACACCCCTTGTCACGTTCGTTTTCTTCAGAGCAGGTATCACCGCTCCAGGAACTAGAACGGGAATGACATCGGGAACAGGGATGCTGGGATGAGAATAAGAGCGAACACCTCGGGGATGATATCTTTCAAGAGAAACGCCTTCTCCGCAGAGTGATTTCAATTGGTCGCTGCCCTCGTTTTTCCTTATTGGCCTCGTTACTCTTATTGGAGTCTGCTTCAAGAGAAAATCCTTTAGCCATCCTTTGCTCCAGAGAAAGGATACCAAGTGTACCACTGGAGGAATACATATTTCTCAAGGTATCTCATATCCATAAATTTATATATATGACATTATAAATAAAAAGCACGAATCAACCATAGAACATCCAGCCAGAGAGTTATGGCTAACCGAGCCAAGATAAAATTCTTAGTACCATTGGTACACTCTAGCGTCTTCGGTAACCTTCTTCAGCGTGGATGCTGTCTAGACTTAATTACGCTTCTGACGTTCTTATGTCGCTTTTGATAGAGGATCCCTTTGTGGCGTATTCATAGCGGAGAAGCACAGCACGATATAATGGAAAATTGCGTGGCAGAGTCGTATATAGGATAGAGCAGTTAGAAAAAGATTAAGTTTCAGTTATGACGTCATCAACGAGCAAATCTTCCATACGCAAATATTAAAAACGCTAAATTAACGTGTCACGCGTTTTACAGCAGCATTTAAGCAGTATAGAGTAGGAAAATTGAAAGATGTATACGCGTCTCCTCTTTGTCTTTGGTCAAAGACGATACGTTGTACAGAAAATATTTTTCAAAATGACGGTATAGTGTTTATTAGAAAAAGAAAGAAAAAAACGACCGTATATATGAAGTCGTAACTCCTTAAAAAACGTCAGAGCGCAGATACCGCGAACGAAATTTATTTTTAACGTCTTTTTCTTCCTTTTTTTTTACTGAAATAGGGGAATCCCCGTAACGACTACTCTTCTGGACAATGGATAGGTAATCCAGTTCCATAGTTATAATCTTCCCTGCTGCCTTCTGTATCTTTTGGTATTCCGTCCAATTTCGACTCTTTCCACTGGAGCTTCTTCATCTTTGATGCTGCTACCGTAACGAAGGAGGGTCGCTGGGAAATGAATCTCCTTCTTTTTTTTTACTCAAGATGGTTATACATCCCTCTTTCTTCCACACTTCTAGCCCTCTTGCGTGTATCATGAGTGTGAGAGCTTAACGGGGATGGAGAATGAGATAAATCTATATTACTACACGGTGAGACACAACGTGAAGTATCAAGCACCACACGAACCTTCCGACAGACAGGGTCGATTTATTTGAGTGAAAATCTGAAATCGTTCAAGTTTTAAGAAATAAAATCAATTTTTCATGTCCAATCGGTATGAGAAAACAAAAATTTATAAAGCACTCACCTCAAATTACGTATGCTTTGAGCATAAGACTTCGAGAGTTATCGACCGAAGATTCGGTCTAGGGGTTGGTATGAAAAAATATTAAACAACGTTTCGGAAGGACGATCCGAAGGGTCTAGACATTACGTCACATATCTCGAAGGGGTTTAAGGGTGCCAATAAATATTCCCTATAAGGGTCGAACTATGGTATAAATCTCTAAAAGGAACACAACGTTGGAGTCCCATGAGAAAAAAGAATTGACAAAAATCGAATTTCGAGTAGCGACATATAAAATGCGAGGGATGTCCTGTTGCGATATACGTATATAGTCTGTTGTCATAGAAATTGTTAAAAACTACAGAAAATATCTGCAGAGTAACATGACACCGGAAGAACGTCGGAGTCGTCGGATCTTGAACCCAGTGACCAAGGGGTAACAGGTTCGTGAATAAACGGGGAGATAACGCGTACCCGAAGCAGCCATTTCCAGACAGTCGATAACCTACCCTTCCCAAGAGCAAGAGCACTGAGACAGACCCGTTCTCTTCTACTCCGGGTGTCTCGAAGGGTTAGGAACCTAGAACGAGGAAAAGCCGGAGTGCTTGGCCGATGGAGGAACGTAGGAGAAGCTAAAAGACTCATGGGTATGGAAGTGGTAGCGGAAGGAGTGAGGTTTGGCGGGAGGTGGAGGTGGACGGGGGGGTCAGAGAAGTCTGCGTGTTCCTGGAGAATTTCTGGAGGGAAAGCCACGTACCTCGTCTTCGGCGCGATGGGGTGCGAGACTCTCTGGCAGCGAGGGTGACGCAGAGAAAGAGAGCGAGAGAGTGAGAGGACGATTGGTAGACGTATAAATTTGTCTGGCTCGCAAGCACACCCTCTACTATTCCGTCAGGAGATCAGGGGTTGAACAATATAGCCCAAGGAAAAGCCTAAGGGTGTTCGAGGATGACAATTAAAGACGAATATGTCTAAAGGATGCGAGTTAGATTAATTGGAATTTTCATTGACATTATGAAGACGTATCAGGGATTGATTCGGATCCTCTGGGATCGCAGAGATCGATAAATTGCTGCTGCAACGTAGTGATATAATTTTTAGACAAAGCAAGTCGACTTCCCTTCAAGGAGTTCCCTCTTCGGTAAGGTCACGTGCCTTTTAAAGCAGCGAGGATGAACAGAGGAATAATAAAAGGGGAAAAGAGGTAGTAAAGGCTGGAAGAAGTTGACTGGACAACGACCGGACCACAAAGTCGAAGTGGAGCCTGATCGTCGGTTTTGGGAGTTGAGCTTGGTCGGGGGTTGTCTAGCCGTGCGGGGACCGCGATAGGGTTGTCCGGGGTGGCTCAGGTTCAAGGACACGCCGGTCGATACTCCCGGTAAAGGCGAAAAAGAGGGGTAGAACCCTATGCCACGCCAGACCAAAGGGGGTTGGCGTCCGGTGCAAATTCACAAGCAGGAGCTTGCAAAGCACGATTGCATGTAACTACGACACGACACGACTGTAACCGACTTCAACCGAATCCAGTTTATTTTACAGTGTAAAACAAGAAATACAGAAGCGCCAACGGAGACTCATTACTTAATTACTGTATACAAACCATACCAGTCAGAACTTCCTGTTAAGCAAACCTTTGACCCACGTTCAAACGAGGTACCGTTATAGAAAGCTGCAAAAATTCTTTGTCGAACAAAAAAAAAGAAAGAAGTAAACATAGGATCAAAGTCCGCAATGCGAAAAAGCTTAGCCAGCGTCGATTATATTTGACCTGGGGTAAGGAGGAGAGGGATGAAGCCTATTTCACAGCAGTCATTTACCAGGACTTTCGAGGAGGGTAGTAAAAGCAAAAAAGTTCGCATTTTAATTTTGCCACAAAATACTGGAGCTTTTTTCCGATCCTTTAGTATGGGTAAGTCTTGTAAGATGGGCGTGCGCCATTTTTGAGTACTCACGGGTTACCGCCAATGGCAATGTTATTTCTTCCATTTCCTAATGACGTCAGTACAGGTACTGGGGTATTTCTAACGACAATGCGAAAGCTCAGTCGTTTAGGGATTTTAATTAGAGAGACGCGCAGACTAATTAGCCCAGTCTTGCACCCCCATCATCGTTCCTCTTACTTTGGACTGCCTGCCATGTCATAGCAGCAATATTCAAGCATTTTATGCTGGGTGAGACCCACGAAAATTTTTTCGAGAACAAGTACCAGATATTGTATGAAAGTAAAAAAATTTTACGGGAGCTGAACACGCGCGTACGAACCCGCTCGTTAGTTGCTGTAGAATGAATCAGAACAGTGTGGTAAATAAAAGGGCAGACTAATACGGTATATGCGAATCAACAGAAAAAGGTAGAATAAGAAAATATAATGTTTAAGGAGAAAATCGTGTACTCATAAAAAATTCACATAAATCAGTGAATTTTTACGAAGTCCATGTTGTACCATGGATTATTATAATTGTTATTATGTGTTCGAGCATTCTGTTCATTCGGAATTAAGAATTGGAAATATTTTAAATATCACTGATTTGTTGAAAATATACGTTTTTATGAAGCCACAAAGCATACGAAGACTCTTCTTGGAATTGGATATATGATAATAAAAAAACCCATATGCTGTCTTTACTTCCATAGAATAAAAGCCGGACTTAATTTTTGTTGCTTATAGTACAAAAACGTAAATGAACTATTGTTTAAGGGTAATTCTCGGTTTTCATTATGACAGCATAAACAAAAATTAAGTCAGTACAAGAACTAAAGAAAGAACAGACAGCTTAAGTGAAATCCTAAACAATTACAGTGGTTACCCACATAAGAAATGTTGTATACAGATATTTTAACGTAGTAAACTCTCGTATTCTAAAAATAAAAAGAGAAAAAAAATTCTAATATAAACAGGAAAAAAAGACGCTGAATCGTAACAGCTAATTTAAAAAAAAAAAAGTTTCACCGACGCTGAAGCGCATTTTAATACAGCCTTTTCTTTTGATGAGTAGCGCGAGAAACTCTTCGAAGACTTTAAATTCGCCCCCAAATGGATTTCTCCATAGATAACTTTTTACGGCAATGTGGACTCAAAGCTTTTTTTTCCCTCTTCTTCGTAATATTTTGTCTAACATTCTTTCTGCCCTCCAATCTTGTTTGTCCTTCTTTATCCTCCAAACAAAAATGTTTTCCCTCACAAAACACAACCCAAGTGTCAAGGAGAGTTTCAAGACTAAACATGTGATCCCGCTGACAAGTTGTTAAAATGCTAATGCGAATGAACCTTTCGTAGAGGCGTCACAAAAAATTAGGAGAAATTCTATCAGACTTACCAGCAGGACAGAAACGTTGTTCTGGTCCATCGTAAACTGCCAAGTTCCTCTTTACAGGGATCGTGTCATCCATAAGGGTGAGATGAGGTGGTTGGTCACCCTCGTGATTAGTTCCCGTTAAGGCAACCGATGAAAGAAGATCGAATGAAATCTCGTTGTCGGGTTTTGGATATTCTATAGGCTTCATTTCGGCAGCTGGTTTCAACTTCTTGTAGTCCGCTCCTGAAGAGATGAATTATCCAAATAAAATTCGATAATAACACCAAAATATATAAGGTAATAATTCTCTTATAATTACCTCCATGTGACAAGGTCCACGGTTCTCTACCACCAAGAAGCATAGAGAATCCCGAATAGGCCATTCCCCCATACAATCCTAGGGACGTATGAAAACTGGGCCTTATGTTCCTGACGGCCTTGAGTTCTTTGTAGATCCAACTGTTCTGAATCTTTTCACTGTAAGTTTTCGGTTCTAACCCTTTGGTTGGCGAGGTATTTGTCTCAGCATCGATAATGGCCTCTATAGCACTTTCAGCAGCAAGCATTCCACTCTTCATGGCGTTATGGGTGCCCTTTATTTTAGCCGTATTCAAAAAGCCTGCAGAGCAGCCAACTAAACAACCTCCAGGGAATTGTAGCTTTGGTAGACTCTGAAAACCTCCTTCGATCAACGCCCTGGCACCGTAGGCTATCCTGAGAAAGATACAACAAGTATATTCACAATCTTCTATCCTCTCATTATTAGAACATCCACGATATTGTTAACGTGTTGCATATCGAACATTTTATTCTGATTACTAACCTTTGTCCACCTTCTAACGTGGGTTTAATGGCCGGATGATGTTTGAATCTCTGGAATTCTTTGAAGGGACTCAAGTATGGATTACTATAGTCAAGACCAACAACAAAACCAACAGCTATCAATGGCGTGTCTTCGTTCAAATGATACAAAAAAGACCCGCCATAAGTGTTTCTGTTTAATGGCCAGCCGACAGTGTGTTCCACAGCTCCCGGTCTGTGCTTAGAAGGTTCTATTTCCCAGATCTATTGAAAAGAAAAAAGAAAGTACGTATAAAGAATTATAGTCATCGAAGGATAATTACTATAAAAATTGAATGTAGGATAACTCATGGAACTAACCTCCTTCAAACCAATCCCGTAAGATTGTGGTTCGCAATTCTCACGGAGATTCATCTTCTTCATAATTTGTTTAGCAAGATGGCCGTGACAGCCTTCAGCAAAAATAGTACACTTAGCGTGTAATTCCATTCCGCGTTCAAAATTCTCTTTCGGCGAACCATCCTTAGCTATACCGACATCGTTAGTCGCTATACCCTTGACAGAACCATCTTCGTGATAGAGAATTTCAGCTGCTGCATAACCCGGATAAATTTCGACTCCTAGAGCTTCAGCTTGTTCTCCTAACCAGGTCACAACGTGTCCAAGTCTGTAAAGAAGTGATTAATAGTAAAGCTTAAATGGCAAATACTCTTCACGCTTACTTAAAAATGGCAACGCAAGAAAAACAAAAACGTACCTAACTACGTAATTACCATGATTATACATGGGCATACCCTTAAAAATAGGTATAGGGATTTTACCCTTTTCAGTAAGTAAGGCAAATTTGTCCTCGGTTACGGGGGTCTTCAGGGGCGCATCTAATTCCTTCCAATTTGGGATGAGCTCGTTCAAGGCTACAGGATCTATACAAGCTCCGCTTAATATATGGCCACCCACTGTTGCGGCTTTTTCAACTAAAGTCACACGAAGCTCACGGCCTTGTTTTTCAGCAAGTTTACGGGCATGAATAGCTGCCGACATTCCAGCAGGTCCACCACCCACTATGAGTATATCAGTCTCATCGACGTATCTCTCCATATTTATACCTAAAAGTAATAAGACGAATGACGTTAGAAATTGAGAAATAAAACATAAAATATTCTTACTATATTCCAAATATACCTTCCCATCTTGGATCAGTTTCTCTTGACACTACTGTATAGTGTGTAGTAATTTTTGGAAAAGTTCCTTCTGAATACGCACGTCTTGAAGCAGCCTGTAGCCTCTGCACTGTAACGCATATAAAAGGTCGTGATAAGATAAGAACTGTATTTTATATTTCTTCAAAAACACTCATTTTTTATACGTCCACTGTTTAGAAGTATATACGATTATACATAAGTGTCTGAAAAAATTTAATTTTGAAATTGCGCATGCGTTCTAGGTACAATACACGTGGTAACGATAATATCTTATCTTTCTACGTTATCATATCAGCGATATCCTATGAATGTAAACAATAGTATTTGGATTTTTTTCAGAGAATTAAATTCACAAAAGAAAACATCTGATTCTTTAATTACGTAAGGTAGTCTTAATACAGGCCGTTTGGCGATTTATGAACTTTGCATTGGCAAGCGTAACAGCAAGTTCGAAGTCCACGGTTTTCACTGACGCATCATATGATAAACATTCCTCTGACCAGATACTAATAATATATCGTAAACATCTAATGCGAGTTATATGGAATCGGTGAACAATAATTAGTAATGAATATTGTTTATGAATATTTCTGATAATCCTTAATGTCCAAAAGTCATCTTTAAGACGTCGATTAAGACAGTTGTCTTCGGACATCTTCAAAACGACTTACATCACGCATATGGTGTCTGAGATTACGGTGGCAGTAAATTGAAATAGATACTAGATTGAATTTCGAAAGAATATACTAACGTCAACTATTATTCGGATTATATAATACGCATTTACTTGGTGCTCTCTGTAAAGCGGATGTGCAACCAATTCAATAATGCATACTGCAAGGGAAGATTGTTTGAATCGTATTTCATAGTAGAGAAATTTCAATGCAATTTATAAATGTGAAACATAACCTACTTAACCGAATAAAAAAGTAGGTCACAGGGAAAACTTTAAATGATTGCACGCGGTATATATATATGCATTAACGTGTAAATACATGTATCGGTCTATTAGATTTAACGAGCATTGGATGCATCGCTTATCGATGGAGTAATATTAAGACACTTAGATATCGTTTTGGCAGTAGATACACGATGATGACAACATTTGTACAGGTTTCTTTCTTCGTATTGACGAATAAAAGTCTACGTTCTATTTTTGTTCTAGATATCATAATACTCCAAGTTTTTGGGATAACTTACAGACTGTCGACGTGGTAAACATCGTAGAGGCCATGGTCACACACTGGTAACCCACAGACTGTTCCACGCGAGCGCCAGTGTTTTCGATACTTGAACACTTTCTGTTTTGACGGTACACTTGCGGAGTACAGCGTTGCCGTTTGAAATATGACTAAATAACGATCGCAGTGCCATCTGGAGGAAATTTCGTTCGGCGATTGAAGCGACACTAACGGAATTCACTGAAAATATATAGATAAGAATCTTCTTTATTAGGTGTCTTTTCCAACAGTACGTAATATAGAATATGCACTCAGTAGATAATATAATTGACTGTAGGTAACGTAACAAAGCTCAAATTGAATTTCTATATTAATTTCTTTACCAACAAAAAATTGGTTATATCGAATAACGATCTCTTTGTTATTTTAAATCTGACACTGAATATTTTTATCACTTTCTATTAGTAGCGTTTTAGATTAGCAAATTTTTGTATAATCATCAAATATAACGTAGTGCAAGGTTGCATTCACACGGGGCTACATTTTCTACACTCGTTGCAAGAAAATTCAGCCAATCGAAAGCATCATGGGAATACATTACGGTTATAAAATAGAAGTTTTGGCACATTGATCGCGGTTTGCACAACTGATCGTTTCTCCGTAACGTGCTTCTTCCTTCCTCTCTCCGCACAAAGTATATTCTCATAAAATTGTATGAACCTGATTTATTCCTGGAATGATTTTCTAATAGCAATTCGGAACTTCGAGGCTTTATAATATAATCTATTCGGAAAATGCTTCGCTGTTCTTAGAATCTATAATACAACTTTGTACCAAAGTAATTATGTCTGCGAATATCATCGACCTTATTACACATACATATACCTACAGGCACTTAATTGTATTTGACAAATATATAGTTATATAGGAGAAAAATGGATATCGTGAACAATGCTAATTTCCCCGTAAAAAATATTATCCTACAAGTCAATCGACATTAAGCGAGAGACAAGTACAATTTCAATAAACTATAAAACCAAACGACACTAAGAAATATTTCGAATTAAAAATTTTCGATAACGAATCTCACCACAACAATTTACAGTGATAAATTATTATTGCAAAAGTAAAATTGTCCATCTAAATGAACACGAAATACATTTTTAAGTAGCTACTTACTTCGGGAGTGGTTCAAAAATGTTGATTGCCCATCTGTCTACGAAACTAAAGTGCATCGGTATCCTTGCTATTAATAGCAATGCAGCGAGCACTGCCAATCAATCATAATTAGGTTACTGACAAATGCACCCTGGCCCAGATACGTATCTATCGATCCCAACTACACAATTCTTCACGTCCAAAACCAACCTTACGTATACGCAAATGCAGACTTACAAAAATTCTCTTAATTCAATCAAATTTTTCTTACTTTTTCTCTTCTCAAAAATGGAACAGACGGTATCATTAATTATCATGCATAGGTCAGGTTCGACAATATTACGAACTGTTCGCAAAACAAAATTAAAAGGTCACTCGTCGTAGATAAATATTCGATCACGTCAATTTATGCAAAAAATAAAAATCTCTTTTGTTAAGCATCGATTTTCTTATCTGTTTACGTATTAACAAGTTGGATCTGTAAAAATACGTCAATGCCGGGAGCAACTCATGAATCGATTACTGACTGACAAATTTAAACAAATATATATACATATATAGCAGACATATCCATGCACATGCACAGTACTTGCTAATAGTATACTTAACGGCCAATGACGTTTGTTCTAATCGTAAATGAAAACGGAATGGCGATTAGAAGACTAGTTGACTAAGATTTACGTGGAAAAACAAGACGACCATTGAATTATTTGTTTTTCATATGATAATCCAGTTTGCAGTGATACGCCCCATTAGTAATTGTTTACCCTTTTTGATCTTACGTTATTATTCTATCTGTATATACATATATGTGCCACGTTAGTCTATCATTTCACTTTCGATTTATATTGGCAACAAACGTCTTGCCCGTTTCGTTCAGACACGAGGTAAACAACTAAAGGGTCTCGAGTCAATATGATAAATAGATTTTCTATGCCAAACAAGAAATGCTACGATTTTGTACGTTGCAAGTAAACAGAAATAAGCACACGATTGTTTGCTGGTATAAAGCCGTGTTGCTCTTTACACGATTCCATTTATGTTAAAGCTCCAAAGATGTTTACAGTGCCATTTTCAATGCTATCCAAAACATGGGAAAGAGCAAAAAAAATAGATTTACATTGAAAAGAATTTAAGTAGTGAATATTTTAGATTTTTTTTTTTTTCACCAAAAACTGGTCTGTTTATCGTGCGATACATGCGCGACGTTCAGGTAAACATTCGAAAGTTTATTTTTCAAATTTAGCCCTACCGTTAAAAAAAGAAAAAAACAGAAACTGGGGTGTGTCACCGAATCCATTTTATTATATTACTTAATGTCTTGTTTGTTGACCGTCTGCGTGACGATGTAAAAGAGATACTCGCACAAATCGTTTTAACCCGATTGCAGAATTATTGTGCTTCGAGATAAAAATCCCAAAGGAGTGTCAGCCCCGTATAGCCAAATATTGCCAGGAAAGAAAAGAAAAAAAAAGTGTGAAATTAAACCAAAAAAATTCCACACTGGAAAAAGCCTCTAGCACGCGTATCAAAATTTGTTCGAGATTGGCTATCGTATTTTTTTTATCATTATAAATCTTTACGATCTAAATAAGAATCGCGTAACAACAAGTTAACCTAGTTGCAGATAAGCCGTAGTTTCACGAGTGACAACAATGAATCATTTATTGTTTTTGACAAACCATTTCAAGCGACGTGTCAGTCATTAGCATGCGCTTCGTTACGCTGCACTAATGCATATGGATATGGAGTGTCGCTACCTGCCATCTTATTTACTCTCCAGTCCAATATAATCAACATTATCTAGTCGTACGAGCTTATTCATTATTTATTCGATTTCACTTCAAACAATACATGTTTTGTCATGCCCGACAATTGTTTCTTATCGATCGTCAACTTTTAGTAAAAAAAAAAACATATTAATGCATTTCTTTACTTTGCTTTACCCGATATATGGATTCAGAACAGACACGTGTTTTTAAACTTTGTCGTGCTCTACATAATACTGCTAATACTTGGAATTGGATGTTGTCACGTTAATATAAAAGGGCTTTCAGTATTTACGTTAGTAGGATTGGCAATGTGTATTTCGGTGAGGTCCCAGGAAGTGAAGTATTTTCGAATGAACTGAAAACAGCACGAAGCAAGATGGTGAACGTGCGCGAAGGTGCTTTCGTGAGATACCGTGAAATACGACGGAGAGTCGGAAAGGACGGTGTCTCCTGGCATCGATCCAAACCCAGTATTACCCAATACCTAGAAAAACATGGTATATCTGTATATCAGCGACGAAAATGAAGCAATTAATTTATCGTAGCATTTAGAGTCACTTCCGTATAAGAATGATTATATGGTCGATTTGAGAAAAACAAGAGAAACTAAAAGACAAGAAGATCTATAGGATTCAACGTTTGTATATACGTTGACTGCTCAAACATCCATTAAGAAAATTCGGAACTGGAGTTCACGGTTAGAATCTGAAGAAAAGTTATTTTCAGTCAAGATAATTTCATACTACAGAAGCAACACCTTGTTGGATCCTGATAAAATGTACCTTTTGATTTTTCTTTTATGCCAGGAGTTCATGCAGGATGAGAATAAAGCGTGGGAGGGACTGAATGAAAACAGAGAGAAAATTAAAAAAAAAAACGCGTGACCTGTGTCAAAAAATACCGATGAGGCTGGTGACTGCCTATTTGGCACGTGCCACGAACATTAGTTTAGGCACTTCTGGGTTTGCTAGCTGGGAAAGCTCGTGTTCGAATGAATTCGAAAAGTCCTTTCCAAAAAGTAATTAGCGATAGTTTCCGAGGACAGGAAATATACAGAAGACGTATTCTACTGCGAATAAAGATGACAGCAGTGCTGTTGTACGTGCTTAAAACTATTCTTAATAAATTTCGAAGGTCCAGTCAAATATAGAATATATAAACACAGTACGACAAAATTTTTAGAATGCTACAACGTAGTATAAAGCGTCTACCAATAAGAAATTAAGATTTGAATGGACCTTTAGTGTAATAGCTAATTGGTTCGCTAGGGTGGACGAATGAAAAATGCTATAAAACAATTGTATAAAATCTATTCGAGTTTGGTATCGAAATAATTAAATAAATCTTAATAAATCAAAGTATAGCGAATGACGGTAATTCAATAATCTTGCCATATGGAATATTCCAGTAATTTTTGCAACATAGGCTTATCCATCCTAGAAAATTATCGCTTATAGTATAATATATCAAGGAAATTGTTTTCCAGAAACGCGATATGCTCAATTTAGCTAATTTGTTTTCACGATCTTAAATGCCCTATACGACTATAGGCCTCGTGGTGGGTCCGTGTGCGTATAGATCAACCACACTCAAGTCATTACACAGTTACAGGCACAATCGCAACATTGCCAATAGATATACGTGCTCGGCGTGCGTTCAGCACACAAGTAAAGATTCCGGAGGCGATTCGTACGACGGCGCTTGTCGTGGCAGACACGATGACTCCCGAAGTTACCCCCACCATAACGGCACTCCTCGCATATATATAGAGCCGGTGAAAGTTTTCAAACCAGTCCATTGCACGTAGTGAGATAGTACGATACGAGCTTAAGCTAATCGCATTTTGCAATTTGCATTTCGAGCCAAGTACACTTCGCGCAGTTTTCATACTAGTGAATACTGAACTGTACAGTTCCTGCATAATTATCTAAATAGATATTCAAGTTGAATCTCATCAGACAAAACAAAAGAGGCTTGATTATTGAAGCCTAGAGAATCAGAGATAAACAGAGAAGAATAAGAGGAATAGAAAAAGTAAGCAGTCAGCTGGACTCTAAAAAAATGCCTGCCGACGTTGCCATGCACACCAACTTCCTGCAATTCAACAAGACCAGCCTTAAGGATTCGAACATCGACTCCTGCTGGAACACAGAAAACATGAGCGGTTACATGACTCTGGTTGGTCCCAATGGTCATCGTCAAGGTGTCCAGGTGAAGGTGTACCGTACCAGTGTGGAACATTTTGCTGTGATTTATCCCCAGAAGAAAATCTGTCGTCCTCTTGGTGTTCTTAACCTCAGAAACACCACTATCGAGCGTTATGGGGATGAAGGTTTCCTGGTGAGACAGAAGGGATTTGACTCACCAATTGCTTTGACTTTCCTCATGGAGAATAAGAAGGAGCTCGATTATTGGATCCTGGCTTTTACAGCACGCTCCAGCCCTCTTGTTCATCAGAGCAGTCTTCCTATCGTAGAGGAGGAAGAAATCTAAACTGGCCAGGTGGAGATCCAGGGTGGCCGAAAGCCACACACTTCCTTTTTTCGTATCGCGAGGACGAAAGTCTCGCGAGCAGGATCTCTTTTTTTCGTTCGTGTCGCCATTTCTCAACCCTCTTAGCGAAACATGTGTCTCTCGGTAAACGCGCATGGCGAAACGAGATGAAGGTGAGATTCGGGCATTGACTATGTCCGAATTTAGCTGACCGGGTTGATTCTCTCTCGTTTGTTATCCTTTAGAAAGGAGAGAGTGAGAATCCAATGGGAAGCATGGGAGTATGACAGAAGACGTGACTGAAGGGTTAAAAGGAAGAGGTGAAGAGAAGCATACAAAAGTCACACAAAGGAAGAAACAATATCACCACGAAATACAGCATCCCTGATGAGAGACACCAACCAACAAGACATATCACTTTAAAAGGGGCCATATTGCATCCTGACATCCAGCTTCCTGAACCAGCATCATCGATCGCAACCAGCTGTGACCAATCCCAGCCGCGGCACGTCGAGAGTAAAAATGGCGCGTGTCCACCGAGAGAGATACATAGTCTCTAGGATATGAAGAATGGACAAGAGAATCGTAACATGAATTTGACATGGGACACCCAGTAGATCAACGCCTCGGTCTTTTCTTTAGCGCACAATACACCGTTAACTCTAGCTTGGCAACCGGCTGTCCAGGAGGAACGGAAGTTCTGTCTCGTTTGATATCCGCTCGAGACTGTCATGGCGCCACCTTCGTATTCACTTAACCGTATCAGCTGCTGCTAGCAAGTTACAGCGTGTTTAAAAATAAAATCTTTAACACTTCGACGGACTTTTACTGGAGAGAGTTTTCTCTCTGCAACAAAGAAAGTGAAACAATTTGAGGACACTGGTATATGGCGTCGACGCATAAGGATTCTGATCAATCAGTGTTCGATCATGAGCGATTCTATCACGCTCCTGATCGTAATACTAAAAAAATGTTCTTCGTATCTGTAAAATTGTCTGTGATATATCGCGTAATTTTACTGACTTATTGTCAATGTCGTAGACTCGATATTTTATTTATAAGAGTATTCTCATTGGCATAAGCGCCACATTCTTCAATTCAAATATGCTCGGTTGTACTTATTGTTTCTGTTATATTTTCCTTTCTTTTTTTTTCAATCATAAACTTCATACATCTGTACAAATAGTCATCGATTCATGATAAGCGTCTATTTGTTCATTCGATCATCTTTGAATCTACTGTAAATATTGGTTAAGAGTATGCAGAATGAAGAGAATACGTGTCTGTTTTTGGATATAGTATGATAGGATAAGGTGTATTAATATTAAGCATCTTTCTTTCTTTTTCACAATCTCTTCTTTTTTCTTCTGTTATTGTTGTATAGTAGAGACTCGATTATACGCGATTAGTCTGTAATAACTTTTGATAAGAACATGACTATAAGCTTTCTGTTAAGTTTTTAGATTTATCATTTAAATAATTTACTTCAGTAGACATACGGACCGTCGAACGGGACGTTATAACAGTTCAATGTTCTTCCGTGATAACGTGAATGAAATAATGTTACAATGCCCAGGTATTTGAAAATAAATGTAATTTACCATGAAAAACCTTTACCGACTTGATATTAATCTATTATCACCAAAAAATCCTAATCCAAATTAATTTCACCAAAACGACTACGTAACAAACAAATATCCCAAATATCATTTTTTTTCATAAAAATTAAATAGTCGTTAATCGATATATCCTTCCTACAATACTAACCAACTATATTGACAGTATAAATTGAATTTCTGTACTACTGATCAAGAGTACCTGTATATGGTATAGTATGATAATTAAACTCTCAAACTAACGAATAATCACGTGACGGTATAGTGAATATGTATTTGGTCTTGGTTTGTTTTAGAACTTTTCAGAATTTCAAACGCGAGATGAACTCAAATTACGTTAGTAAATTCTCAAAACTTATATGCTCTTTACTTTGCAAACATTTAGCTGCATTAGCAAGATGCTAGTTTTTGGATACCGTTTGTATCGTTCGCAGGACTCCATACCGTTAGTATAAAAGAACTAGTTACCACATAACGAAATTTTTTTATACGATTTCAAAAGAATTGGAGCGTTTCAAATACCTATAACGGCTTTCGATTCAAAAACTGTAGACTGGTACGTCAACCTATATAAATACATAACATTGGCTCCTCTTCCATTTTCACGTTATGTTATGTTATGTTATGTTATGTTCGTTGCGACTTACGTGCCGCGACTGCCAGTAAATATTTTCACAATGCGAAATGCATTTACAATCAAATACTCGCACGCTTGAGATATCCTCTTATCGTAACGGCGGCTGGAAATAATGAAGCATGAAGAAAAAATTATGTTGCGGCAAGAAATATCGAGAATCGCGTTAATCCAAAGAATTTGCCGATGAATATAAAATTATTGACCGGACATTTCATCCTTGCAAATGTCAAGGTGACATATTCACGGCTGCGCGTACGAAGCCAATATTTTTTCCGTCACTCGAGTTTTCTTTGAAAAAAAAAAGAAGGAGAACAGAGCAAAAGGGAGCCGTAAGAAAATAAAGTCATAGAACAGACTAAGCGAAATGCCAAAGAGAGCGAAAAGGGGGTACGTTACCAGAAAAAGAATAGGGTGGCTTTCTCGATTATACAAAAGTCTCTCCCCTCCCCCCTCTCCTTCAACCCCAAAGTAAAGTCCTGTACTGTTCACTGAGAAGTCTCGGTAGCAAAATCGTCAACGGTTTTCTCGCATCTGCAGCTCGGGGACGATATTCTTCCTTGCGGAATAAAAGATCATCTTTTGTGTCTAGTTTGTTATTGGGACGGTTCCCCTAACCCATACCCGTATATTGGGTAGGCATTCAGAGCATCCGGTACCTGCAGACGATTCTTTTCGGGTGGTAACCGAAAAAAAAAATAACTGCCACAACGTAAAAGATTCGTCTTCAGCTAGGGGAGCGTTTAGTCATAAGATTTAGCTTGAATAAAATTTAAGATACAGTACAGGTTAGGTATAGAGAATTGAAAAAACATGTAACGTTTTATTACGTGGCAGACGAAACTTTATTATTTATTCGATCGTTATGGAATCCCTGCTTGTATTTATCAGCAGTAATTATTAAAGCTTGTCGGTCATTTAGAAAGAGAATTACTAAACTCATATAAGTCAGTTGGAGCGAGTGATCCGATGTTCAGACACATATTTACCAGAGCAGTACAAAACAATCTCCTTGGGTGGCTGAGAGTCGACATAAGATTGCAAAAGGTTAATACTGAAGTAGTGATACGTAATGGAAATTCGACTGGTTAAACATAGTGGAATAAATACAGGCAGGTATTTTTCCTGTAAAATATTAATAATCTTCGAGCACGCAGTTAATCGTTTTGATTGGGCAGGTGTGTAAATACACAGATACACGATAACGATTGTACAATCACGTTATTAAAAATGAGACGCAATAAAGGAGCGTACGATCTAAAATTAACGATTAGGAATTGTCAATCAAAATTAGCCAAACTCATTTATAGAACGACATTAATCATACGAAATGATATTGCGAAATTAATTTTTTTTTAAGTCTCGAGTTTATGAAACGATAAACGTCAAGTCACATGGTGTCTAATCTACTGATGAATCTGATAATGTTTTCGAGTCAAGGAACAAGAAAAGCATCAGGTTCTAACTGGACCTGTAGCAAGCAATAAACGTCGGACTTTAATCTCAAGTTGATTTGTAAATCAATAAGAATATCGAGGTGGGCTCGACAATTTAAGATATCGATTTGTGTAGATACGATAAGCAATATGCAGTAAAAAGAAAAAAAAAAGGTACAGTGATTTACGTAAAGCAGTAAAATACGAAAATAAAAAAATTACACGTCACAGATTCATCACTTCGCACGTCAGAGATCACGTCAGGATGATAATCTTACAGAAAGGTATTTTCCAGCACGTGGATAACTCCTCTCGGGTCATACAGGGTCACAGTTTGGAGAGTAACAAGGTTACAGCATAACTGGTAAACAACAATATCCATGCGTGACGTATGGTATCTATAAGGTATTGTAGAAATTGCTACTAGAAAGAGTCATTGACGCCAGCGGTTCTTTTACTTACTTATCTTTTCTTTATTTATTCTTTGCCAAAGCGTATACGAAGGTATACGAAGGACATGCGATCTTGATCAAACGCTAATTACTATGGGATCATTTTTAGTATGATTGAGACGTGGGCGAATCAAGGTGGTTTACCATGGCGTTTAAAAATAATGGAAAAATTCTAAAATGGAGTTTGTGATATTCGCCGTTGCTCACTCTTCTTTCAACGACCTTCTCACTTCCTGTGTGGAGGCGCGTAGTTCGTTGCAAACTGCCGCAAGGACGAGTTCCCGGCCCCTATATTATTATTCGGTACTTTTCTGTTACTTTTTTTACTTCCCTTCTTCCTTTGTATTTTCTCGTACCACGCGGAGTCATCGTTCTACTCAAGATCCGCACTCAAAGCTTCAACTAGAATTGCCTGCTGGTTTTTCCAAAGTATCCATAACGAGACTGTAAATTTGACGAAAGTTTGTATTTTCGATATTTCAGCAACAAACAAGTGTGTTTTCTAAATTTAGATTGTTTGATACGCCATTTTCTAGTGT
The DNA here is from genome assembly GCA_031001745.1 of Hartigia nigra. NCBI lineage: Eukaryota > Metazoa > Arthropoda > Insecta > Hymenoptera > Cephidae > Hartigia > Hartigia nigra. The sequence goes on from JARPRG010000374.1 coordinate 2,126,202, forward strand.
TCAACGAAATTCACGTGGCACTGCTCGTGACGTATGACGAGAATTGATAGAGGGTCGAGATGAAGCGAAGGAAAACAATCTTTTGAAATATTAGTCAAATAAATTTTTACTGACCAGTCGAATCTGTCTACGGTGCTTTTGCAATCGCGCATTTGTTTTGACGTTACGATCGGAGGAATTTCTATGTGAAGGACTGTACGAATAATTTCTATGTATTTTTCTTCACAGACGATTTTAAAGTACTCAGACGAAACTGGCAGTTCCAGAGGAACAGGCTCTACGGCCCTGACCTTGGCCAGAACTCGCCTCAAGATTTTCTCACGTAACGAGAACAAGGAAGCGACCGGCACCGATTAAGGAAACTTAATGGAAACAGGAGAAAGCCCGGAGGGATCAAATCTTCCATGTAATCCATTATGGCGTAGTTTCATGTGCGTACTGCATTAATTCTCATGTGTGTGGTAGTACGCCATTTCCTGAGAGAGATCGGTTTCCTGTAGAAATGAGAGCAATCTCGCGTAAAGCAGTTACAACGGTCTCGGGATTCCTTATTCTAAATATTACAACGAATATGCGTAATATTTTTCTTTTTAAGACACCCGATATTACATTATACCATCGACCTGTTTACACCAGAACGCAATGGGTCTATAGAATACGTATTGCCTAAATACGTAAGTAGAATCGATCGTTACCATATTAGGCCAACCATCAGCACAATAGAAGATTTACGCTTGAGCACGTTTTGCTTACGTCATAACAAAAAAAAATACGGAAGAAGTTTATGAAAAACGTCATGAGAGTAGTAAAATTGAGAAGGAAAAAAAGAAAAAGGAAATATACTTACCTTCTTTGTGGTCCTTGACCATAATAGTGTGACTAAGAATTATTTGCAATTATTTCACTACAGTCAGTCTTTTGGAAACGTGCTATAAGAAGCGTCGAAGACGTTACAAAATTCTTTAGAAGACGTTCCCGTTCCTATGATTCATTAGTCAGTTTTATTATTTTTTTTGCACCTCAAGCGGACTCCGGTTACAAGCATCGGATTGTGCAATAGTTTAAAACTCGATTAGTCATACTGACGATGTCCAAGCTAAAAATAAATAGCAGGGGAACTCATGGTGGCTCAATACTTAGGACGTCTCTGTATTTACGTCATTAACTTAAATTCCTGGACTGTCTTTCCCTCCGCGTATATCATATGATGCATATATATCTAATCCGTCCATATTGACGTGATGACCCTCCAGTTATGTATTTCGTGTAAGGGAATAGACCGGCACAATTCTAATCACAGTACCCTCATATCGGTCTTTTCTAGAAGACCAAATTTTCCACTTAATCCGTCGACTATGACTAGGAAGATGACCTATGTCCCATAATACATAAATCCCTAGTAAACAAAATGGTATAGGTCAGCATAGTGGGCTAATAAATACTAGAGAAATTTCATTGTATAGCAATGCCCATTGTATCGAATAAAAGAAAAAGTAAAATTTGTATAATAATTTTTAAACGGATCTCATTGAATTAGTCATCATCTTGCAATTGGAACTTCCGAAATTTTTGGTCTGATCAAAATTAGAGTCGGGACGTAAATTCTTACTAATTGAAAAGATCCGCCAGGGTCTTCCCAACTTCTTGCGTTGGCTGCTCTGACTAATGTACGAAGTACCTGCTTCATCATGGCTCCTTTGACGTCACTGTTAATCATGTTACGTGGCTTTTAATTGGCTGCGGCTATTATCGAGAACGGAAGTTCGTTGTTGCTTGTCATTATTCAATACTGAAACGAGAATAACATAGGAGAGCAGGAGTGCGATCAGGAACGAGATAGCCCGTGTACCTAGATACGTTATCGATAGGTCAATTCAGTCAGGGTCACTTCTCAATGAGAAGTACCTTATCGATAAATGTACATAACATAATCAAGTTAATACTGATAAGATATCGCATGGGACAAGTACTCCACTTTATATTCATAAAATCCTGAGCTTCGCGTAAAACAGTACCACTGGAATACGTTAGAACAATATTGGCAAAAAATGAATGTCAAAGTGTAACAGATAATTTAATTATATTGAAGTTCCCTTAATGGGAATACCTTATGCGCGCGCAGCTTTCGGTACTCCATCCCGAAAGTGTTCTATAAAAAGCATAAGAACCACCTACGTTCGGTTTCTCCTTTGGCATTTCAACCCTCGACGATTTTTTATTGTAGAAAATAAGGGTTGATCTCGATTTAGAATCTTCTTAGAGGCTTCTTTTTTTTTTAGGGATAAAAGAAAGTATTCTTGGTGAGACGTGAATGTCTGTTACACCCTCAGAGAAAATATAAGGGATCGAGTTCTCTCTAGTACCTTTAATATAACCAAATTGCAGAGGATGCTTTTGCCATTTGCATGTTGAAGGAGCCCACGCTCGTACATCTGCTTACTCGCTTGCTTCGCTGTTCTTCTCTATATTCAAGAGACACCCTTCTAGTTGCTATGGTAACGAATCATTTCGTTCCTAGCATCGTGTTCCCCTTTTAGCAAGGGTAGCGGAGTTGTCTTCTCAATTAATTCCAGCACCAGTCACCCTCGCTATCTGGTCTTCTTGTTAGACAGCAAGCATCAGCATTATCCACAGTACCTGCGCCGTGATTGGAATTTTGAGCTACAAGGTATTTTAGGGTGCGTGCACAATGCACTGCCACTAAAAGAAACAGTAGAATTTTGAAGATGAAAAGTGTATTTTCGTACAACTGGTCGTTACCGCCATTTAAGTATACGGCATATCAGGATATGTCGGTTGACACCTAATCTTTCAAAAGAATGTTCATGCCTGACGACCGACACTTGTTTTCTGTTTCCTCAGTTTTTTCCACAAAGAAATAAACCACTGTTTTTCTATTGACTACAAATTCTAGAAAGCAAATACCTTGTATTTATTCTGATTAGTAATATCTGTTAGTAATACACTTCGTGACACAAAAACTTGTAGAATCTGTCAGTATCAAAATGGAAGTACCAAATATCGAGCACGTAAGAGATAAGGTTACTTATTTTTCTCAAATCAGCAGTATCAAATACCGTTTTGATAACGTTCATGATTACTGCCACACGCCGGCCAAAGACTTAAACGTTAAATTGGAGTTATCAGTTCAAGAACTGGCGTTATCAAGGCAAGTGTCTCGTGGCTGTCAGAAAAAAATGGAAAGGAAGAAAACGTATCCTATACTAATACTATAATACCCCAGGTTATATTTTATCGATTCAATCATGAAATTGACGATCAAATCCTCTGGTAATTTATTTCGCGACGTCAACGACTAAATCGGATCGATCATGTTCACTGCAATTGCATAACGATTCTTCGTAATAATTTCATTCATGCTGCACTCAAAAATATAAATTTTATCGCTGACAAACGGAGTGATAAGAAAATTCGAAATAAGGATATATTTTTTTGTTTTGAAAGCACTAAATAAAATTAGCTTCGTATACAAAGATATAATTGCAATTGCATGATGTTTTATTTCTTTTGAAACGTCCTCTATACGCTTAAAGCATCTTTAAGTGTATTACATTATGTTTATATAACACAGGAACGCGGAAGGACCGGTTACGAGATTACAACGATCAACACAAATTTCGGCAGTTCGAACGGATACTACGTGAGTCGCAGCAACCGGTTGGTCAAAATAACCGTTGGTTAAGTAATCCGGTACAAGACTTGAGTAATCGTAGAAAGTATTAGGTATCAATTAAATCTCGCGATTTAGCAAGGAATCCGTACAATTACGTCCTTTTATTTGTCGACTGAATTTAATACTTCTTTATCCTTTCCATACCTATATTTCTAAACTACAAGGAAAGTTACCGACAGGTATACCTACAGAAAAACAACAACGTTCACCATACAGGGGACTTATCAACTATCGTGCATTGACTTCGCAAAATCTTCATCACGGTAAAATACTCGTGACAAAATTACATACTAAACACAGACAGGAAGTAATAAATCTATCATGGTGAAATTTCTGACAGTCGTATCAGTAAGAAGAGTTCCCTGGTTTTTAAAATTTATTTATACGCACTACCTGTCTATCCCGAAATGGAATATTACCAAGATACAGGGAACAAACAATAATACAATTTGTTGTTCTGCCATGAACAACTACCTAAGAACAATATCGATACTCGAGTATCGTACTTTTGAGATTTCTTCATGATTATATGTAATGCGTCACATTTTTGTTGATTAATTTCTATCTACTGATAAATAACTATAGTATACACAATGTATAGCAATGATCAGATATGTGATTACAATTTTTTGTTGATTACTTCAAGTGTCTCTTTCCAAGAAAGACATATTATGGAATAGTAGACCTATACATATTACAGTCTACACAGTGTATCAAATGTCTGCTAATGTAAGACTGATGAAAAAAAAAAGAAACAAGAGCACGCGCTTGAACGATAACGTATCAGACAGGGTTGACAGGTCTAGAGTGTATGTTTATTATTTTGTTGTTTTCATCGTTCGTCTTCTTCATCAGTCATATCGTATTTCTTATTAATAGCGATCGGATCTGTCTGAATATATGTATTCTCGTCGATGACAACGGAATTGACGCAAGAAAATCTTCCTACCTCACTGCGAGAGATTAACCCACTTGATTCTTGACTCCTGAGCACTGCGCTACGTATAACCGGTGTCATCCAGATCTAATCAGTAAGACAAATCAACCCGGTAGCCAGTTTGCACTGTGCCAATTGTGACGATTACAAAGCTGAAATCACATTGCCATTGCGTGGTTGGTCGACGACAATTTCCTTTGCGTGGCCTCCCTCGAGGTCAGAGCCAAGGTCACTTCATTGGAGACATTACGGAATTCTGTATATTTTATTGTGAAACACGTCACTTTCCCTTTGATAGATTTTCATACAGTTGGATATCGAAGGACGACAGAATTAATATTCAATCGATTATATAACGAGATAATATTTTCTGTCAAATTAGTGAAAAATTAATTGTTTTTATTTTTGCCAGCGTCTGTACTCGAGTCATTTTTTCTTGGTAAAATTCGTATCTTATCGTTACGTTTGTTGGACCAATGATATTATGTGATAAGGAGGTGACCTCTGTTCTCATTGTTATATGCAATTAACTAATAGAAGTAGGATTACTTGGTTAATAATATCAAAGGTGATTTTCCAAAGACACGATCAAACACCCGTTATATAGAATTCAGGTATACGTGCATGCGCGCAAACAGCAGTGGAATGAAAAATTGATGTTATATGAAATCATGTGAGCAGACAGGAATCGCGCGACTTTACTAAACTCATGCAAATCAACTAAACAGATTCAAAACGTGACTAAGAACTGATAAATAATGAATGCTTCATGTTGTTTTTGCATTTCGCCTCTCATGCAAATTCGCCTTGTCTACTGCTGTTGTGAAACGTAACGCGGCGATACATCGACACATGGCCATTTCGTTGTTACAACGGATAATTCTCAAGTATATAGAAACAAAATCGCAGGCATAGGTCATGTTAAATATAATTATTTTCTTTCAGTCAACATAAATATTGTCCGATCTTGACTAAACAATTGAAATTATAAAAAAAAAAAAATAAGTTTTGAACGAATAAATTCAAACAAATTTTCTCGAATATCTAATTTTGTTTGTTAACTAATTCTTGTTATATAGAAAAATAAGTAATTTTCTTTCCACACGTTGCACAACTTAATTAGACAAGATAATACGTTCTAATTGAAGATTAGCTTCCGACATCGAGAAATCGGCCATTTTGTTCCACCAAGGACTTTGCTCCATACCCGTTAGATAACAATATAATCCATTATTGCTCATTGCTCGAGATTTTAATATCCGAACGCAACCAGCTTATAATCTACGTTGGACTAGTAACTTGACAAAAAGTTAGAATACACACTTACCGTCAGGAACAATTACTATGGAGAACGACTCTCATGTCAGAACAGATTACGGTTTGTGATTAGAAAGCGTGCTAAACGGGGACGCACGGTGAACACAATGTTCATGTGTTCTGCAATGCACGAAGGTCGCTGCACTTAACCATGCTAAGCCGTTTAAATTATCTTTACCTGCCCGACAGGGTTCATCTACCTTAGAAAAATGTATTTTCTGCAATTAGCAATCACGTCTAGATTAGATCCTCCGTTATAACCTTCATTATGTAAAAACGTTCGTTCAATACTCGCATAATAAATATTCGTATTTTGCTGAATCATATATTATACAGTGTGTTGACTCCTGTAACATTAATGTATGTGAAAACGTGTTAAGTTTGTTAAATGTATATATATATATATTCTGTAATAACATATTCTCTTTTTATGGTTACCAAGTGAAACGATGATGATAGCATCTACGTATGTATACCTATATATTATAGATGCTAGATGTTCAAATTTAACACGTAATATAACCGTGTCAACAAAATGATTAGAATACTTCACAGGGAGTCTGAGTCAGTATAGTAATTTTCAAATGAGGATTAATGACTTTTTCATTATCCGACAAGATATACTATTTTAATATGTTAATAACGTCGGCTATTCCTAGTTAGAATTATCTACGCTCTTGCGGATGACAGTACTGTTCTTGACTTTCGCCAAAACAAAAATTTGGGTCACGGTCAAGAAAAAAAAGTGGGGAAAAAATTGAACACTTTTCAATAGGAAGGATATGAGGACAGTCGCTCGTTCGGCACGAGTACTTCCCTATACTATATTCATGCTTGCTTCGTAATATCAATGCCATTGTTTAAACTGTAATGTGTGTTTAAATAATTGATAACGATTACTCCCTAATGGATTCCAGCAATGAATCAGAGATTTAGGGAGGTCCGTGGAACAACAGTAATGCACTCGGTGTAATCATAACGAAATGTACTCCCTTTTTTTATTTGATGACCCTGATAATATTTGATGTACCTACTCGGTTGGCTAGCCTGGAGCCAATGTGCATAGTCTCTGACTACTTTTATACTGTATATTATCTGGCAATGAGGACGATAACCGAGAAATAATAGTCGGTATGTGGGTGTTGTACAATCGGTTTTCGCGTACTTTAAAACGCGATAGTAACGCGTCACAGTACGTACAGTATAAAGGATATACATATAGTTGAAGCTGGCGCCACGGCGAGACGCCAGCGTCGATTGCACCTATATGTATCTCTGTAATATACGAGTTTAAATAAGGTTAAAAAAGCGCTTGGAATCGTTTCTTTGCGTGTCGTTCTGTATCTACTAACCTGTTATACTACCCCTTGGAGAGCATTGCCTTTTATGCGTAGTTCAAGTGTTACGGTTGGATATGTAATGGCGGCCAATGCTGTATTTGAAATAAGTGTAACTCGTATCAACTGTCAGGCTGAAAGGGACTGGTGAGTTCGTTAAAAATATCTAAGCGGTGACGCGTAATGGACTATTTATTAATTCCATAAGACTGCGTATGCATGACGTTAGTTAAACAATTATCTGGTGGATGCGTCATGGTAATTACGAATTAGTGTAAAAGAGCGAAATTTTGTGTCACTATTACAGTTAGCGCAGCTTTATCGTTAAAGGAGACAACGGGGAGAGATGTATTTGGTCGAAAAAGTAACGAACAAAATTTTTTATAGATAACAGATTTGTGTGTTAATGAAACATAAAGATTTTTAGTTAATACAAAGTATAGTATTTCGTTCTAATAATTTCCGGAATGAGTCAATACTCATGAAATCTTGATTCAATTAATTCCAATCACGTGCTACGGCTTAAACGAAAACTCTTGACCGTCAACTCGCGCGATGCTTAACTAGGATAGTCATACAAGTATCGTTCCGAGAATCGTCACAGCAACACGCCGATTAAAGCTTAATGAATCTATGTCATAGCAGGTCTGCCAACATGACGATTTTACAAATGATTATATACAGAGACGGTCGAGGGATGGAAACTTCTCGAACTACCGCCATTACGGCTATGAGCAGATGCGTACAATTTTTATCCCGCAAAGAAGATTCCAAGATGTCCTTCGGTCACGCGATATCACGTAACCAGCTTGAGACCAGAAAATTGATGATTTCAAGAGTGACGCTCACTTGTAACCGGATAAAACCATCTAGTTATCATACTAGGATAAGACCTAACGATGCTCCCAGGAATATATAGGAATAATAGGGAGCTACAGTCGGCGCAGAAAAAAATATCTAGTCCACGGGCCTTCTTCTTATGGCATTCAATATAAAAGAGTCCTATACATTTTACACGTGGATTCACAATACACGCCATAATGAAATCTGCACATGGAAACCATATACTCCTGGTTAACAGTACTCTTTCCATTGCTCTTGTTATTGTTGGCGTACTTTCACTCCAAGTACTTGGATGGTCCGAATGACGTCATTGCGCCTGATACTTTCATATTAAATATTAAGTTACCGTCCCGGTACTCGTTCATACAAGTACACCGTCGTACCGAGTATTAACTTACATCCCAAGAAACTGTATAAACAGTCATATAAATTGTCACGCGCTTTCAATCTACCTTTTTCACTTGTACCTGTCATACACGTAGGATATCATATGCTACATATGATTAGTATTCCTTATGTTTCCTCGACGACACGTAGAACCATGCAAGAACCTTATAACGTCATTGTTAATGATAACGGTAATATTGAGATTAACAGAAAAAGCGATTAAATTCTCACCAATGGCATCTGTGTCAACCGTTCACTTACGTCAACAGATGTCTAGGATTTACAAAGTATTACTGTACACATATGATGGTACTGTTATTTACAATAATTTAGCATGTATATCTAGACGTGCGTCTGTAATATACTAAATATAAAACTATAGTAAAATTGCTAGGATATTTCGTACCATATTATACAGATGTAGCCTAATAATATTATCCAGTATTCGTATATACAGGTATATAGAGATATATAAGAAGCACAGATTTACAAATGGCAAGAAGATTGTCTACGCTCCCTCACTTTCCAATCTAGACTTCAGTCTTCTCGACTATTTCTGGAACGAGGCTAAAGAGAGGCGAGTGCAATAGCGGCAGGGCGGCCACCCACTGCACCAATAAAATTCCAAGAGTCATGACGTTACTAAAGTGATCGTTGATTGCTCGCTCGAGCAGTCAACAGATAGATACAAGTCGTTCTTTCGGAGATACTTGAAGATGAAATGAGAGAAAAAAAAAGCTGTTGCCAACCTATCCAATATCCCAACCATTGTTAAACGGGCTTGGCATACTGGCTTTGGAGGTTTGGCTATGATGTCAGTCCATTTTGACACCCGAGAGCCACGTGGGCGAGCCCACAGGTAACACTAGGACTATGTCTTTCATTGTACAAGATTCGAAAATTTAAGGTTAAGTAAAGACGATTATTATGACTCTAGCGGGGCTTGAACCAGAGACCTTTGGATTTGAAAAACTGTAGCTATTGGTTGGGCACGCTATCCACTGAGCCAAACAGTTTAATCTAGAAAATCTTTTTTTTTACTTAAAATGAATTGTATGGTATCGATGTTTTTTTTTTACGTAATAGATTGAGCAATAATTAAGATCCAATAAAGGCGTGTACCGTGAGAAACTATTACTGTGACACTACGGAATTTTGTAATTGATTAATTAACCGTAGAAAGTGACTGGACGACATTCTATCCCATTAAGAAACGTAATCGAATATCTCTGACGTAAATTGTTTGCAAATCTTCCTCGTAATAAAAGAAATAATTCGAATAAATTTGCTTCACAGTCGATTTAGCGCTCTAGTATGCTGTATTGTTTCTTTAGAGTCACTAAAAAAAAACCAGTTGTTTCAAACTCGTGTCTCTTACTTCTTAGTGTATGGATACGAAGACATAACCGAGCCTAACGAAATTCAACTTAATACATCGAGCGATGCTTCGCACTCTTACCTTCTCTTTTATGTACGTAAATATTTATGCTTAATCGTGTAAACCATCTAGACTTTAAATCCCTTACCCTGAAAAGAGATCACTACGATTTTCGGGAAAACTTTAATTTATAACCTCTGAGAAAAAGACATAACGAATGTAGAATGGCGGGTAATAAAACAAGAACAAGGCGTAGAACAATTATAAAATCATGCAATATCAAAGAACAAGAAAGTTCCAATCTTTCCCTAGATACCACAGAAAGGAATGCACTCCTTGTATGTAAAACCGCAAAATAAAGAAATTCTGCGGTATGTCTGAGTGCTCAGAAGCGAAAGATATACAGGCGGCTCCACAATCGGCGGTTAGCGGGCTGCAGTATCGATTTCAAATTGCGTCCAGACTGGTCTGAAGATCGATAAGTAAATAGCATCTTATTACCCATATCATTTTACATAATAATAACAATACTGCACTACGTACATATAACTACGCCTATGTCCGTATATGCATAAGCGTATAACTTACTGCACAAAGAATTCAAATATTACAACATTTTTAACAATTTCAATAATTATCATTACTAAAAACATAATTTTCATATCGTAAAATATAAGAAAATAAAAGAATAATATAGTCTGTCAGAAATCATATATATGATCTTGGTGAAATAATATTTTTTTTCAAATACAGAAAGATCGAGATGATCCATGGGCGCCGAAGGACGCGCAATCAGCGCTTCTTGCACAAATATTTACCAGGGGATTGATAGCGTCTTTATTGACGGCAGTTCGGCCAGAGACGTTAAGAGTCTTGAGAAATGATTGACTTTAAGGAGGAAACATATTTTCGCTCATCTTTCTCTTTATTCCTTTTTTTGTGTGTTTACTCTGTCGTCCGTATCACTGGCCTCTTTAATTTCTCTTATCAGTCGTTTTAAGAGAAGCGTACAAAAAATCTCTTAACGATGCTCTAATTAAAAACAATTGTTTCACATCACTTCATAGCAGTGACTAATTTTCAAACTTGACGCTCGATCATTATTCCCATCTTTCTTATTTGGCATCTCTTTAAGAAATGGTCTATACTCTGTACAAGAGCGCCAATAGAAAGAACAGTGCTGAAAATGTATCCGTGCCAGGGACGTGACGCGTTTCAAAATGGCCCCGTCCTATAGATACTCGTCTATTCCCTTGATCCCGTTTAACGGTATGTTTATTTTAACACGGACGGACATTAATCAGCCATGCTTATTCGTGGTTCCTGTGCAGATAGACAAGCGGAGTCTTACGATAATGGGACATTTCCCGTCGCTGATTCTACTCCAAATACTCCACACAACATTGTAGTTATACACTTGTAAAAACTGCAATCGAATAACGGAAATTAATACAATTTAAAACTACAGACGAAAATCGAACAAGAACAAATTTAATGGTTTAAAAAATTATAATTTCTATATTCAATTACAATATGTCTCACGTGTTGACTCGAATAATGTCACGTGACCCAGTAACAAAAGCAGGAGTGTTCGATTTGAACGAAATATGACTTGTCCTTTCGTTGTTATATGGTCTCTCGGGCGAGACTGGAATACAAATTTTAACCACGTGTACGCATCGTGTTAAGACTCGACGTGACGATCACGATGAGAGTAAAACTCGTTTGTATTTTGATTGCTTGAATTTCTTGTTGGTATAAATCCTTTTCTTTTTCACCTTATGTCATAGTAGACTAACGGTATGTACAAAGAGTTACGGACGCAAGGTGGCTCAGCTTTCCGGAAGTTATGTAAGTCAGACTTGGCGATATCTATTGCATGAACCTGGGCAGGAACGTGTACATAGAAAAGGTCACACCATATAACGTGGAAGGATAATATTTACAAAAATTATACGTGTGTATATATATCTGTTCATTATAATTTTTCAACAACTTTATCAATCACTTCTCGGAAGGTCCTTGTTTGTTAGTCAATGCGACGCTGCTGGAAATGTGGAATTAGTCAGAACCACGGAACTGGAACGAGATTATTGTGCGCTTGCTGAGTGTCGCTAAGGCAATTCCGCAATTGCGTCATTTCTGGTGCACGTGCAGTTTTATGACGAGCGCGTGCACTACTGAATTTCTCAATGGAAAATATACTTGTATATATGTGTATATATATATATATATATATATATATATATATATATATATATATATATTGGCAAAGATAGGAGCGAAACAAATAATAACCCAAGGAAAACAGTATCGATTGGATGGTCCGGAAATGATATAAGAATCGATTCGAGGAATGACCTAAGAATTTTAGTTGATGACGAATCAGGATGAGCAATTGCAATTTTCGTTGATGTTGCGCGTCACGAGAGTGAGTGACCTGTGACGGGTCACATCATACTGATCACGCTATTCACGATTCTTATGAATATGCGTTCGTTACAAGTGGATACTATACATACACCTGTTTAGACGCGTCGATTTAAAAACCTTACTTGGGGACGGTCACGCGCATGTAATTCAAAAACAAAATTAACGTTTAGTCGTGTCTGATTTATATCACGTACGCGACTGTTTACCCATTGCAAAAATAATTATTGATAAGGAAAAGGTCACTTGATCCGCCTGATTCACAGATCGCTGATTCGCGTATTCGTATTTTTTGTTTTCTTCGACAAGCCGCACGTAAAAACACGTTCGTGAAATTCTCGTGTTTGCCAGGAATTCAGAAGAGATTCTTCCGTGAGTCATTTAACTCCACGACGAAAATTCACGCAATAATGAGACGCCTCTGAAGGAGTCTGCTTTTTACTTTTACTAAACTTTACGCTTGTAAAAGCACACGAGGCTTCGAGCATGACTCATACCGGGCGACACGTGTCCCAGCAATATATATGAACCAACGAAGGAAACGTACAAGCAAACACTATTACGTTAGTACGTAGGAAATTTTACCGAAATTCATTGTCGCTCGATAGTTCAGTATTATACACTTTGAATTTTTCGAATTAATTTATTTGCGTATAGTACTCTTATATATTATGATTGTATAACGCAGGTTGGCAATATCTGGGAAATGGGTATTTAAATAATTTCTCACTATATCTTGGCAAGTAACCTAATAGTAAATTCATATCTGGCATAAAGGAGAATTTTCACGTTCGTGAAAATATCTTTGCGAATTTTCAACGACGACTTAAGGATTATCCGGTCCAGGGTCGTATGTTCCGAACCAGTATGCACGTGCGCACTGTGGAGACACCTTGACAAAGGTCTTCGAAAGTACGCGAGTTCTGGCAAGCGATCCAAAAGGGATGATAGATAATGAATGAATCCACGTCCGATTAATCAGAAGCACACGTGTTGCGAATTAGGAGCGATACGCACGTTGAATTGGTAACGTGACGACTCTACGTCACGGTAGGAATGATTGGGGTAGTGTGGCCTCGTTACTGTCTTTTTTTTTTATTCTACCATTTTGCCCGGGAGGAAACACGTGCCGTAGAAGGTCACGAGACTGTAAGGAGAAATTAATAATTTACGCCTCTTAATTAATATTTAATTTTGATTTCATTCACGAACGCTTTCGTCTGGCTAAGAAGCGTCGTGGAACGTAAGGTACTTTTTTATACGTTGTAATTGGATATTGTATATATTTTCTTTGTCAACTTTTCTCGTTATTCGCCATCTTGGAACCCTTTATGGCGTAGAAACTTCGTATGGATTCTGATATCTAGATACGGCAATGCGACCGTGTGAACGAGGTCTTAGTTTCTATGTGCTGCGACAGAATTGAAGGCTGAGGTCGTTGTATGTTAATCCTGTCGTATAAGCATCACCGAGAACTCCTGTCGTGTTTCGTTAGCAACTGAAATTAGCATAGAGCACTGTCGGAAGTTTATGCAAACGCGGAGGCTCAATTTGACTGGTTGACTTATTGCGCGGCTTGGATATCGTTAGGGAAGGGATAACAGTAATTTAACGTTTGGTTATGATAGCTACGAGTTTCGCATGACGATGGAAAATTTTCATCTTGGCGTATGGAATTTGTAGAAGCTGCCTATGACATCAGATGTAATTATTGTTTAGACTCCAGTCAACGCAGCCGCCCCTTATAAATTCACGGTGCTTGATATCGAATAAATTTACTATGGCGCCTAATCAACTCGACTACCTCGACTCACCCATGCAATCATTATGTAAACTAAGAGCAGGCTGATAAAACTAATAAGTTCTGCTTTATAAAGTCCTAAAGCGCCCTGAAAATTTGCACTGTGATACAGTGTGATAAAGAAAAAGAGATACGGATTGAGTCACGATTGTAGGTTACTAATAAAAAGATAAACAAATGTCTTATAAATCGATGAAACAGCGGTGAAAAGATGAAATTACATTACGAAATTAGTACTCTTTTTACATTTCAAAGAAACATGCTTTTTTTTCTTTTTAGTAATACTTAATATCATTGTTTTTTTATTGCAATGTATCATCTGAACTCTCATGGGATCCTTGATGAAAATTTTAAATTACGATCTAGATTGTTATTTCTTAAAATTCTTTTATAATTTGATTCTCAAAAACTTTATGTATAACAATTCATGAATATATCAGCTTGTTATTAAGCCAAGTGCTGATAATGTTAGCCACCCATGAAATGTAAGAATCTAAGATCTTGAATTCTTTTATTATTCCACTATATTAAACGTAAACCACCAAAGGGGTCCGGTTCGATAACCTTTTATTGACGCACTAGCTTATCATGTTTACAGTGTACGATGGGGGTTGGGTCAGAGACAAGAACCGGGATATGATAGTATAAAAATGTAATAAAAAAATTATCATTTAATAGAAATTGTATTAATTTCAAATATTGCTATCAACGGCAAGAAATTCTTCCGCGTCAGAGTCCTTGGAAATATTTTATAACAATCAAGGAAAATCTCCGTTACTGCCAAGGACAGAATTCAAATCTCACTCATAGTTTAATTCCACGATGTGCTACAGTGGCGCTTTACTGTACGAAGTGAGACAACAACGAACTATCTCTATCTTAAGTCTTCCAACACGTCGCTACGTGACCAGACAAAATTTCCCAGCAAAATGTCAACTGATGGCAATCCGCCAATATATATTTCTAAGAACACACGATAGAAAAAACGGTATATTCTTACTAAACGACTGGCGATCTCTTTCTCAGCTCGTATATTCCATCATTCCGTGACACGCCTTCTCAGATGACAACGTCAACGACAATTTTTCTGGGAACGTAAGCGGGAATTTGTTATTCGAAATATTTGTATCTCAATCTGCACACTTGTAAAAAAAAAGAATATATTTCAACAGAACCAATTGGAAATCAAGACGGTCTCTCAAGTCTAAGCCGAATAGCAAATTGTGTCCATGACCTAACTGTCAACGATGCCTATTTGACAGGACGTTACATCATGATTCCTGTCACCTGTCCAAAGCCTGAGTATGTAGTCCTCGAACAGCCTTATATATATATTTATTCCAACTGGTGCTACCAGACAGTTGATATAGACACATAAATAAAACATACCACGTTAAACCTGTTAGATGTTTCTCATAATGGGTATCTATACTTTCCCTGAGGCTTTTCATTGCTAATTTATATCGGTGCTGACAGTCACACTTAAATAATTCTCAAAAGAGTCAGGCGGCCAGTCAAGTCTACGCATAACCTCGTAAACCGTACATACCTTTATAAAAAACAAAGTTTGAGGTTAGGAGTGTTACGAGGTGAGCCTATAAGCCGTAAGGCAACGAGAGTCGGTCGCCAGGCAGTCTGGGAGGTCTCGAGGTCTGAACAGTCCTGAGAGAAATAATGACGTATTGGACTCTGTCCAAAGCACACACGAACCTAAATGACCTAATAGATCTCGCAACTGTGACTCCTTCTCCTAATAAGTTTTCACAATAACAAAGAAATAATTCAAGATGTAGCACAACGACTCTCATTAAGAGATTGGCAAATTGATTTACAGAAAGTGTCTGATTTGGATTACGCAAGCTGATGTAAAAGTGACAAATAAAAGGAGTATAAAAGTAAAAGTCCTTTCACCAGTTTTCTATTAATAATTTAGCTGGGGAACAAAAATATGCGTACTATTCAAAGCGTGAGGTGAGTTTCAATGATTTACCATGACTGCGGTCACGCACGAATGTGTTTACAGTTGTAACGGTCAAAGTTCATTTAAATTCATATTAGTGACCATCATGAACATTGTGCAGACTTATTTTTAGATTTGATATTTTCAACAATGTGAATATTCTTTGTACTTTATCTAATTTTTGACAAAGATCTGTTTACCGTCTAATGGACGTGCTGGGAAATATGAGCCAACACGTTTGGCATTTCGTTCCAACCAATGGGGCGACGGCTTTTGTTTTCTGGCGTACACAAGATATGTTTTTTTTGGGCCATAAAAAACATCTTGTTATGGAGAGTGACGGAGAAATTGACAAAGAGAGAGTACACGCTCTACATGTGAAAAAGACAAAGGAAGATGTAGAGGCTGTTGGACTCTTCTTGGAAAATATATCAGGGTTCAAAGACCCTCTGACCACAGAAAAACAGTAAGAAACAGTAGACTTGCCCTCTTGGTAACACAATAATGATAATGTTAGCTAAGAGGGAGACAAAAGGTACGCCATCATTGGGCTTTGATGATCCCGCGCGGATTTCAAAAGTCGTAAAGAGAACTACACCTAATTATAGGATATACTATCTTAGAGCGTTGCAAGGCCTACGTATATTTTCGTAACGCGTAAAAAGAGACTTACGTAAAAAAAGAAAAAGATAAAGATGCTAGTAGCGTCTCTATACCGAGCGGTTAAAATGAGACACTTCTTGGTAAAAAAAAAAAAAAAAAAAAAAAAACATTTTACTTTCATCCCTTTCCTCTCTTGCTGATATTGCTGTGACTTTCCTTTTCCGTCTCTGTAAATAAACATTACCGGATGCTTTGAGAAAACGCTACTTAAAATCTCCTCTAGTGTCGTTAGAGATATTTTCTTCGGACTAATTTGTTATTTGAATGCCTGAATGCGTAAAATAGATGATATAATAAAATTAGGGTATGGCGTCCTTTACGCTCGGAGCCAACGAGCAAAAAATTAAGACAGTATCGCGGAAACGAACGAAATGGCACGAAGTTCTCCGAATTTACAGAGGGTGAAAATCGCTCGAAATTATGAAAGTTACAATTTATTACTTAAAACTTGTCACTAGTTATAGTATTTTTAATTCAGCGACGTTCGTCGTTAATTTAGTTGAGAACTTTTGATTTGCCACGAGAACCACCAGGATTTCAAAAATGAAACTTTCACCTTACAGTCGTACAGCGCTATAAATTTTCATTGAATTTATTTTTCCCTAAATTGGAGACTTTTATTTTCTAAGCCTACACCAAGAACTCCACGGGTGCTTTAAACTTTGTCAATTAATTTTATCACAACGCAGATTTAACTTCTGACCCTTACCGCCGCAAATAAATGTCATTTTTATTTTTATCCCGTCATGTTTCCTAGCTCGGTCGAAAAGAAGGATCCGCCATGTGGTGATCATATTTCTCATTTCACATTGTCCGCTCATAATGACAGTGATCATTTCTATAGTTATAATGTAAATGGCGAGTCCAGATACATAATGGGGCCCGCATATGGTAAATCAAGATACAAAAAAGCAGACTTATATTTCATTGAATTTATTTTCATACGAAATACATAGGATCAATAAAGTTGGACGAGAAATTGTGGATTCTGCATCCTTTTGTCTTCTAAGATCAGATGACGCATGTGAAAACATTCAATATTGCCGTATCAACTAGCCGTGGGTTTTCTTAGGGCGACATCTACAATGCAAAAGAACACATTACACTGCGTAATTTCCCAGCCTAAAATAGTTATGCGCCATTGCTAAGCAGCCATTATTACGTGACGAGGGTTCTAAAAATTCGCGAAGATGATCATAATCAAACGTTTGCTGATTTCCTGGCTGCACCCGTCAGGAACGTCTCTAGACGGTAAAGAAGAAAAATCCTTTATTCCCTTAACGCATACTTTAAATAAGAAGCATACGCTTTTATGAGATATTTCTATAAAATAAAAATTACATATCTACCAATGAGGAATGCGCCAATGGAACCTGTAGAATGTCTCATGTGTCCAGATGGAAGTAAAGAGTCATTGAGTGAGGGTGGCTTGAGGATGAGTCAACCAGGTCAAAGAACCCAGTGTGTCTGGTCACAGGTGGAAACATCTTAGCTTGCAGACTACTATATTTTAACTTGCAGGTAAATCCTCCATGAAACGCCCACATCCATAGTTTTTTAAATTCCATTCTCATTTTCATCTCTTTTTAGTGATCCCTAAGTACCCTGGACCGTTACCGTGGATACAAGGACGATCGTGGTCTTGGAGGATTTGCATGAAAATGGGAATTGAAGAGCGTGGGACGCTCGTAAGAAAAAACCACAAGTATACGAGTTTCAAGTCGAACTCAACCAAGGATTTCTTGCAAGAGCTAGAAATTATATGCCGAGAGAATGGCGCCCTAACATTTAGAAATGTTCCAGGACTTATAAACTTCTTGTGCAGATTGATGGGACGCCAGAGTTTTTAAAATAATGCCATCCACTTTTCAGGCAGACGTGAGAGGCAGTGGATTTCAAAGTATGAACGTGTCGAGTACTATTAATGATCGATTAGGCACGATCCAGATTGAGGATCAGATAATGATCACTTAATACGTGATTGATAATTTTAAGTGCATTAGCAAACGAGACGTTGGCGTCTTTGCCGAGAGTTATGGCGGATACACTGCGCTCAATATTATGGCAATGTATCGGTAGCATTTTTTTTCAATGTCGCGCATCGACATCGCCTATTGTTTCCTAGGAGGACTATTCTTGTCTTTTGCAGCTAAGGTATGTACATGCCACTCACGTATTGTCCGCTAACGGCGGATAGAACGTTCTGAAAAAAGTGAATAGCATGGAATCGGCGAATGATTTATACCAGTAATAAACCTTGAGTGATTACATGACGAAAATAAAAAATCGCTATCGAAGCGCAAATTTAGCCGAACGTATCTTTGACCTAAAGAAAAATAAAAGACCGTCATATATTCCGATACAATTGATCATATGGTACCGCGTTATCACGTGAGTCATCTTTTCATTGCGTTGGCCGAACAAGGAATCATTTCTAAAAATCAATACGTGGATCAGGAATATAAACTGTTTGATTATCGTGCACATCTTTATGAACATATGTATCAGTACTTTAGTCATTGTTTCGCGAATGCGAGAGTAATTGAGAAGGAAAATCGATGAAAAGTGACGAAGCGTATTACCCAGTGAATACTTTTAATGAATGATATCTTTGTTCTGGTAATAATAATATTATAAATAAAAGTAGGCTATTCTACAATATATACTTTTAATAAAAAGTTATGTCAAAAATAATAGCTGATGCTCTTTTGACATCCCTGGTGGGGATCGAACCCACGACCTTTGGATTAGAAGTCCAACGCGCTATCCTCTGCGCCACAGGGACTTGAAGAACTTTGATGCCATCTAGAGTATAAGAGGGATTTTAGGCATTTTTAACAAGATGGCGCCAGGGTACTGATGCTCGTGACGTTTACTCAGTAGCGTACCAAAAGAATGAATATACTTGTACTTTAAGTGGCACCACGGATACATTATAATATTTGTTTTTACATAGCCCAAGGTTTTCGATAGTTACAACAATTGTATTTAAGGTATATTGAATTGCCTACTACGGGTTAACTCCGTTACTTAATTTATAATGCATCCTAGACAAGCAATTCGAAAGTCTAGCGTGGTAACCCCAAATAAGGGTTCCCGTAACATGTACATCCCTGGTGTAGAATCGCGTAGTCAACACAACGGGTCTCGTAGAAACCGCGTAAGAAAACGCTGGTAAATCGAAGTGCGTCGTCCCGAGGGCGTCTCGCAGGGGGTTATAACGAACGTGAGATAAAGGATGGGCTAAGGATCAGGTTATCAGCAAGGAAGACCTAAGGGTCGCGTAAAGTGTTGAGGCCAGGAGACGAGAAGACAGCCCTTGTCCAGTGAGACAAAAAGGAGAGTAGTGTCGGACTGAGGGAAACATGGCGGCTCCAGAACATATGACAATGGACAGCGGGCTGTCGCTAGGACCGCGTTCTTCATGGATCAAGGAGATCCAAGTCGTCGCCGTCGTCCTCCACCGGGACTTCTACTAATTCCCGGTGGGCAGACACGGGCGTTCGTTCAAGAATCAAGGAACGTAGAAGGTAGATCGGATCGGTTTTGACGGGATCGGGAAGGATAGAGATCGTAGATCTCCGGGAGCCATGACTACGCGTGGAGAATGGGCTCGATCGCTTCGGTGCTGCAGTGGCATTGCTCGGAGTGCTCTCTGATAAATCCAACCGAGAGCGCGAACTGCGCCAGGTGCGGGACACCTCGTATACGCAGCGATGAAAGACTCGGACTAAGGATTGACCTGTCAGGGGAAACCTCTTTGGAGTTCCCAAGAGACTCAGCGTCATCGGGTTCTAGCCCGCCGACACCACCACCTCGCCATAGAGTCTGTAATATCAAGCAGGACGACAGAATTCTTGCCAAGAATATTACAACAGATGGGAGCGACAGCGAGACTCTCCTCCTTGGGTGAGGATCCTTCTGGTTTCCTCGAGCGTACTCCATTGCTTATTCCTTATTGTTTTGTAAACATATGAGAAATATATATTTAACGTCCTTTTTTTTTTCTTATTTTTGTTTCTCTCGTGATGATCGTCCTCTTCATTGTTCCCGCATTGTTCCTACCATTTTACTGGCAGTTTTGCTCATTGCTTCGAAGGAGTTAATATGCATTGTTTAGTGATTCATTGAATTGATAAAGACTAGCGCTAATCAAGTACTGACGCAGGTATTTGAGTCAAGGTTCTATTTTAGGAAGTCTTCAATCAATAGTTAATTGACTGTGCAAGCTAGAGGACGGCTTCAATAAAGGGATTATTGTTCTTAATCTATGGTAGGACGTCAAAGGATTGTCGCAGGACTTATTGACACTTGTTGACAAATCATTATTGAATAGTTCTAACAATACAGGTTAATGAGTTTATGTTACACATCCATATGCTTGATTCTTCATTACAGGTTTGACGATAATAATTCCTCGTCGAATGTTCCAAGCAAGAAATTGCGTCGTGGTTCATGGTCAGGACAATGCAATGACACGAAAGCGTTAAAGAGATCTTCATCGCTGCCTTCTGTAGTATCCCGGTGGACTTGCATCCGTTGCCTCTTGGCAAATAGTTCCAATTCTACTCGGATCTGCACAGCCTGTGGCGTGAGTTCCTCGATAGCACAGAACCAGCAAATTCACATTGGTGTACGACGCAGTAAACGATCCGATGTGAGAAAGCCTAATGGTCTCAGGGCGGAAACCGGTGTAGATCTGGTAACCACTCTGGCATCCGGGCTGGCTGCCCGAATTCTAGATGCAGGTTCAGGAACAGTGCGCATTCCGGCGGCTGTCGACAAATCTGGAACGCGAGGTAAATTTTCATTTGCTTGAGGAACAGTATTTTCTATGAAACTTATATACTCTTTTTAATTTATATCTAGGTATGGCTCAGCTGACCAGTATAAGTCGCAGCGAACGGACCAGGTCCAACCGCGAGGACTGGACATTACCGCCTGTCGAGACGACGGATTCGACAACGACGCCCTACTCCGAGAGTACCGAGAGCAGTAGCCAACAGTCTCCAAAGCGTCATAGTCCGTCAGTGTACGAGCGGGTGAAGTCTAAAGTCAGTCGTTCATTGTCAAATGGTTCAGTGGTACAGAAGCTGACTGAGTTGACCCTCCAGAGACCTACGAGTTTAATCGTCTCCGAGGCGCACCAAGATGACGCCCTTTGGAGTTGTGATAACTGCACCCTCGACAATGCGCCCGGATTGGAACAATGCGAGGCGTGCGAGGCACCGCGAAGTCCTGCACCCTGTAGCGGCGTCGTTATCAGCGTTCCTGCTTGGGAACCTAGACCACTTTCATCCTCGGGACCGCTCTCCTACAGAAGATCCTTCTCCGAGGTGGATTCCGTCACCAACGTGACGCAAAGGAAGGCTGCCAATCGCAGGAGTCTGAACGACGAAGAACCGCCTGCAGTGCCGCCACATTCCATAGGTTTCAATTCGAAGCCCAAATATTCATATATAGGAATTACAGATCCTGATACACCGCCGCCATTACCAAAGAAACAAAATAGCAAGTTGGCACTGGGTGCTACCAAAGCGCACAGTGAAGCTACCAGTCCCGTTGGAGAGACTTCTACTGTGAGTCCGCTTAAACGGATGTGGACTTGCCGGAAGTGTTCGTACGCCTACAATCCTCTCTGGTCGACCGGATGTGATATATGTGGATCCTCTAGATCACCACCTTCCTTGACGCAACCAAGTCTGATCACTGTTACCAAGGATGGTGCTAGTTGTCGTACCCATGTCCAGTCACCCATTGTCGTATCTAGGGACAGTGTACGTTATATCCCGCCTAAAGCAGCCACTCTGGCTACTGCAGAATCTGATCTGGACGAGCAGATAGAACCACCCTCACCAGCCTGGACGTGTAAGAAATGTACCTTGCTTAATGCTGCTACCAGGACAACTTGCGAAGCTTGTGGAGGTTCCAAATTACGTAGTGTATCGCACCTGGAGGATCCAACATTAAGAAAGGGCGAGAGCTGGGTCTGTCCATCCTGCACATTAAGAAATCCATTGACTACACAAAATTGCAATGCCTGCAAGAATGTAGCTGGCTTCCTTGATGTACCTAGGGACAATAGGGTATCTGGACAGAGGAGTCCCAGTCCTAGATTAGCATGTCCGTCGGCTGTGAATTCTAGAGCTGTCACACCAAGGCATAGGAACTCTGTCAGGAGGAATGGATCAGGTGCTGGTGACAAGAGACACTCCAAGTCCAAGGATTCCGTTTTAGCTCAAGTAAGTTCTGCCCTGTCGACGTGGAGCAGCCTCCTGGAACTATTTCTAGATAGTACTGACAATTTTAATTTCAGTGGCAGTGTAAACTGTGTACTTACGAAAATAAAAGCACAAACGGCAGTTGTGAAATGTGCCAAAGCTCAAAGACGCTGTCGCAAATGCCAGGTGATAGACTGCGGCTCAGCGAACCTGGTACCAGCACCCTTAGAATACAGCGACAAGAGAGCGTCGTCATGGAGAATCTTAGGCAGATCGAAGAAAGGGAAGCCCTTGAAAAATGGGAGAGAATTGTTCGATACTGCAAGGAGGTATTCCTCAAGGAATAATTTTCCTAATTGATCACAATGTCATTTTATTTATAATTCTTTTCCATTTTTCTTCATCCAGACCAATGAACCGTTTGTGGATGACTCCTTTCCACCAGCACCAAAGTCCCTGTACTATAATCCTGCCGACACGAAGGACAACCACGTCGTGCAATGGAGGCGACCTCATCAGATTAACGTCGATTCTAGCGTCGATTCTAAACTTCCTTGGGCGGTCTTCAGGACGCCTTTACCTTCGGACATTTCTCAGGGTGTTCTTGGAAATTGCTGGCTACTCTCGGCGCTAGCCGTCCTCGCTGAGAGTGACGAGCTTGTGAGGAGGGTTCTGGTTATGAGGGAGACCTGTCCGGAAGGTGCCTATCAAGTGAGACTGTGCAAGGATGGCAAATGGATTACTGTTCTCGTAGATGACTTATTACCCTGCGACAAAAGGGGTCACCTCGTTTATTCTCAGGCTAAGAGAAAACAACTCTGGGTACCACTCATCGAGAAAGCCGTTGCTAAAATTCATGGATGTTACGAGGCTTTGGTTTCCGGTCGTGCTATAGAAGGTTTAGCTACCCTGACAGGTGCGCCTTGTGAAAGTGTACCCTTGCAACCTTCAGCCCTACCCAGTGAGGATGAATTGGATAAGGATCTCATCTGGGCGCAGCTACTCTCATCCAGACAAGCTATGTTTCTTATGGGTGCCAGTTGCGGCGGGGGCAATATGAAGGTGGACGAAGAGGAGTACCAAAGAAAGGGCTTACGACCAAGGTAGACAATAGGGAAAAAAAAGAATAATACAGCATCATCAAAATATCAATTTTATTTAATCCTAATCGCGCAATATTTTTTTAAATTCTAGACACGCGTACTCTGTTCTCGATGTACGCGACGTACAGGTAAGTTCTCAAGGATAATCCGACAAGGATAGCAGTACCATGTTATACAGCGTCTAAGGGCGATTTCGAAAGGCTGGACCTGATGTCTTTGGCAGGGAATAAGATTGCTGCGATTGCGAAATCCTTGGGGCCACTACAGTTGGAAGGGTGACTGGTCGGATGACAGTCCAATATGGACGCCGCAGTTGCGCGAGATGCTAATGCCCCATGGTGCTTCCGATGGAGTCTTCTGGATATCCTTTGATGACGTCCTCAAGTACTTCGACTGCATCGACATCTGCAAAACACGAGTCGGGTGGAGTGAGGTCAGACTACGCGGGACACTGCCACCATTATCTTCCTTGCGGCACTTATCATGCGTCCTGTTAACCGTATTGGAACCAACCGAGACTGAATTTACATTATTCCAGGAAGGTCAAAGGTGACTTAAAAGAAATATTAAAATAAAACCATCTGAATGGTTGTCCATTTTTATAATGAATGCATCATGAAATTCTTCCAGAAACTCAGAGAAGTCTCAACGTTCTCAACTAGATCTCTGTGTAGTTGTATTCCGCACCAGGTCACCAGCTGCTCCAGAAGTCGGCCGCCTTGTAGAGCACAGCAAGCGACAAGTACGCGGTTTCGTCGGCTGCCACAAGATGCTGGAACGCGATCTCTATATCGTAGTTTGTCTCGCTTTTAATCACTGGCACACAGGAATGGAGGACACATCCAGTTATCCAGAGTACGTCCTGGCTATTCACAGCTCAAAGAGGTTGCTGGTTGAGCAGATCTCACCACCAGCATTCGTCCTAGCAGACGCGATAATCAGCCTTACCCTGGCCAAGGGACAGCGACATGAAGTAAGGAATCACTAGAATTAAGTCTCCAAAACGAATCTTCTTAGTAGGACTAATCGACGTCTTTACCAGGGAAGGGAAGGTATGACGGCGTATTATCTAACCAAAGGATGGGCCGGACTAGTCGTCATGGTCGAAAATCGTCATGTAAACAAATGGATACATGTTAAATGTGACTGTCACGAGAGTTATAATGTGGTCTCCACCAGAGGACAGCTCAGGACTGCCGACAGTGTTCCACCACTTCATAGGTAAGTCCAAAAAGAAGTAGATAAGCAGAAATACTATATTTTTATCTCCTTTTTTGTTCTACTCGAAACGTCTGTTAAGTCTCATACACGTTTTCAGACAAGTGATCATAGTGTTAACGCAACTAGAAGGTAGTGGTGGCTTCTCTATAGCCCATCGTCTGACGCACAGGCTTGCAAACAGTGGAAATTTACACGACTGGGGTCCACCCGATACTCAGCATTGTCCGCAAATTGATACCCAGGTCGAAGGTCTTCATAGTCCCCGTTTAATAACGTGAAGAGTGTCCGACGACGAAGGAATTAATTTGGAATATTTCGCAAGAGTCATTTGATAAATGGACATACGTCCATAAAGACAAAAACAGATACGTCATCATTCTTGTTTATTGTGAACGAAAAAGATTCATATCGGTCACGAAACTCCATCTGGAAAAGATTTTTGATGACGAATGATGAAAAACCATACAATAAGGTCTGAAGTCATTCGAATGGAGCACATGAATGTAGATTATAATCTTCTTAAAATCATCGTCATTAATCTACGGTATTCGTTGAACTTCCTGGAAGTAACATTATAAATGGGATACCCCCTGTCGCAGATCACGATGGAATTTTAATTTGGCGTCGGAATTAAAATACTCACCGTTTAATGCGATACGATAGGTAACGTTGTATTAAGTAAGCATAAACATTCGCGTAATATTTGAAGGCAACAGTTTGCAGTGATAATATATTTTGATCTCGTAAGAAGAAGAAAACAAAGACAACGGAACTTCGCCATGTCTAATCAGCATTATAACGGAAAGATCTTTTCAACTGATAAGACTTGCACATCGGATATACGTGCATGATGAATTTGTCGTTCGAGCAAGTCCTTATTTTAATTCAACGTGATGACTCCTAACGATAATCCAATAAGTGAATAAAAAGAGAGAAACAAAGAAAAATTGCAGAAGTTTTTGCTCGCTGTAATACGAAAGAAAGGGTAATTATTTTCTCAACGTAATAAATAAGTGTCGTACGAATAAATGACAGAACTTAAGGAGCATCGCTGATATAAATATAAATATACACTAATTGTAAATGCAACAAAAAAAAAACTAGGGATCATTATTAGAAGAGTGTGATAATCGTGTACGCCGTTATTCTATGGAATTGCTTAGTGATCTTAGGATCGAACACGTATTAAATTGTATTTTCTGAATTTTATTATTTTAATGAAAGAACATCGATCGTACGTACATTTTTTTTTTTTCGTTGTCCGATCGATACGTTTGTTCTTTTAACGTCTCCCACTTTTCTTATTTAATTCTTGTCAAATTCCTTACAAGCTAATTTATCGTATCGTATTCACTGGAACGACATGCGTAAATATTTATTAGATCAAGCGCCATCCTTTATTTTCGTTCATTCCTGCACGACAAACTTAACGTACAGCGTTTCATTGAATAAAAAAAATATCGAATGGCATTTACCGCATAGATTTAATTGGATTATTGTACCATTGCATTTTTTTTTAATTGAAATAAGTCCTTCTGAAAGGAATCTCATAAATTTTATCCGTGTCTTTTTAAAGAAAAATGTCGGCTATTTTATTACCGTTATATTTAACTTAAAATCATTGTTTTCATTAGTGTATATATAATTTCATCTTTTTTCATTTTATTATTGTTTTTTTTTTTTATAACTGTTACTCTACCACTTTCCCAACACAATTCCCATGAATATACCACATGTACTCGTACGATAGGCTCGCGTAGTAATTATAATGTCAGCCATCGATATTCTCCGCGGAACAAGAAAGAAAATATACCACGGATTAAATGTCATACTGCCATATTACAGTGCGTGCGTGCGTTTGAAATTACCTTCGCACCGGATCCATCTCAACGGCAAACAGAAGAATTACACGAGAGAAAGATTGATCGTTGTGGTCGTCGGAGTTTCATCGAGATCGACATACAAAATAAAAAGAACAGAAAAATTTCTTGTCTGCACCCTATGTAAACTGAATATGCGGTGACGTGACAATATTAAAAAAAAAAAAAAAAAGAAAATGCTATGAGCAGCCGATCGGATTTTCTCCGTCATTACACAAAGACAAAAAACCATATAATTTTACAAAATAACTCAAAAATTCTGTCCCCGTACATACAAATCGTTCTAGTCATCGGTGTAACTTTTTTTTTAATCATTTACAACAAAACCAAAGAGAATACCACGAATGAATGGACGAATGGATGAACTTGCGAATGAACAGTTGTGTCTATGGGTATAGCAAGTAAATACGTGTAAGAGTACGGGGATGGTGATTACTCTGAGTATTATTATAATTATTATTATTATTATTATTATTACTGTTATCAAATAGAATACATTTCTCGAATATACCTTATCAGTTTCGCGAAGGAAAACCGTAATCGTCTGCGTCTGGCCTAAACGATGTAACGGTAGTTTTTAGACGTACCTTAATCGTTCACCTTAAACGTAGCATCTAGGCGTTTACACTTGTTTAAGGTCGTGAAAGCAAAAATATATATAAGGAGGTAAAGGAGTAAACTGGTATAGAGAAAATTGTCATTTCATGCGGAACAATTCGTTGTACCGCAGGTTTTTACCGTTGAAACAATGGTGACCGTAGCTTGCGGTTATTTCTGAATTGAGTGGCCTTCGTTTTTTCAAGAAGAGAGAGAGAGAGAGAGAGAGATAAAGAGTAACAATGAGAGAATGAGAGTATGAGAGATTAAGCTTACGAATGAAAGGACAGACCTGATGATTATTAATGAGAATTTTATTTGATCGACAGATGACAGATTTTGGAAGAAAAGAGCCAATGAGACTCGTAAACGTAATATGATACACGCATAATGATTATTATTGTAATTGTAGTAATTAACGAAGGATTACTGTTCGAGCTTGATGGACTTTGTTGAATTTCTTTGTATTTTTTTATCATTCTTATCGTAGGATTATTTATATACAGGGTGTCCCAAAATTCGATGATAATCTCGACGTAGCGATAATCCGGGGCAACAGCAGGTTACGAAAAT